>CANTUV010000103.1:0-462444 GCA_947685225.1 Garcia nutans | reverse complement strand
CTACTTCTCAAAATCTTTCATATATATATAGATTTTAATGTCATAAGTTATGCCTCTTCAAAAATGACATAACCCTTCATAAAAAGTTGTAATTTTATTTAAATAAGAGTCACATCTTTTTAGAAATAAAATAACTTTTCATTAAAGACATAACATTATTTAATAGTCATGTATTTTAAAAAACTATTTACAAAAGGACATGACTTTATTGAAGGAGCATGAAACTCTTCAAAATAACTGCTAAACATTAAACTATAATTTTTAGTTTTATGGTGCCCTTTTGTATGGCTTTAACTCTCCAAAAATAACCAAACTATTATGTCATTAATAAAATATTAAAATCTTAATTAATTAATTTATTTTATATTATAATCTAATATTTAACATTTTTCCTACTTAGATTGTAATATAAAATAATTAACTTCACTTTTCAAATTGCTTTAAGCATAAAAAAGGTGATTTTTTTCTTAAACCTTTCATTACTGTAATTATTTCAAAGTTTCAAGAAACTTTAGTGATATATATATACCTTAAACTAAAATATCATATATAGAACCGAAAGTAACATACACTATAAGTAACTTACCTTTCAAAGATATACAATATATTAATATCAGCATATCTATGACCTTATGCCTATCCTAAATTCATGAATATTTACAAAAATCATTCCAAACCTTTTGCTACGAGCGGCACCACTCCCTTATATTCATATAGGTGAAGTGTATATTTCATTAAGAGTACTTTATTAACTCAACCTCCTTATTTTAATATTGAATAAAACTTGCACCATTCAATGTATCAACCACTTGTCAATAATTTGTTATTACCCATTAAATATTAAGTTAGTAAAATACTAAAATAAGGTGAGGTTCCCATTGTTAGTGGTATTAAGTGAATGGTTTTAGACCCATTCCAAGTGAGGTAGTCATAATTTTATCTCTCAAGAGTCCTTTTATAAAAGGATCCACCAAGTTATTACTTGACCTAACATGAATAATTGTAACTATACCTGGGGCTGGTAAATGAGATAAGTTACTCGAGCTCGGCTTAGTCTCGGCTCGATAAAAGCTTGTTCAGGCTCTAGCTCGAACTGCTTATTTGTTAAATGAGCCAAGATCAAGCTAAGAAATACTCTGCTCGTTAGCTCGCAAGCTGACTCATTTAAAAAGCTTGTGAGTTAAACTCATAAGCTAGCTTTGGATTAAAATATATATAATTTAATTTATATATATTAAATTATATACATGAATATACTAATTTTTTGACTAATTTATTTATATAATTTATTAATATATAGTATATGTGATAAATAAATTAAATAATATAAAATATAAAATAACTTAGTAATATAATAAAATATAAAATTATAGTAATATTATATTATATTTTTATTAAAATATAATCATATTGTTTATCTTTCATAAAAAATGTTAATTTTAGTAAATTTTCTATGAAAATGTAGAAAAAAATGAATAAAAAATAAAAGATGAAATAAGTTCATTGAGCTCGTCAAACTTATTTAAATCAAGCTCAAGTTTAAGCTCGAGATACATTATATATGAGTTGACTCGATACAAGCTTGTGCTCGGTTTGAGTTTGACTTTGAACTTGACTATTTTATAATGAGCCGAGCTTGAGCTTTTCAAAACTCGGCTAGGCTCGATTGCAACCATAACTACACCTTCATACAACAATTATCCATTATAAATCTTACTCAAAGCTCTTGACATGGCAGCTTTACTATTACAATGCAAAAAATGGGTGGCATCGGTTGTGGCCACAACTTTATATCAACTAATAAATTTCTCAGCCACTTCGCTTCGTTGCCCGCAGCAGCTAATGCAATAATTTCTGATTCCATAGTGAAATGTGTTATGAATGTTTGCTTTTTAGAATCCCAAGAGATTTCTTCTCTTGCCAAAGTAAATATCCGACCAAAAGTAGACTTATTATCCCTTGCCTAGTTATCCAATTAGCATCAATGTAGCCTTGAAAGTTGTTATAAAATAGTCTCGATTCTTTGGTTTTCTTTAGGTAACCATTGATTCTTTCAATTCCTTTCCAATGTTGAACTCCAGGATTACTTGTAAATCTAGAAAGCTTACATATTGCATAGGATATATCAGGTCTTGTGCAATACATAACATACATAAAAATCCAATTGCATTTGCATATTCTAATTAAGCCATAGACCTTCCAACATTTTTAGTTATCTTAACTGAAACATCATATGAAGTATTTTCTTTTTTAATAGTTAAATGTTTAAATTTTTCAAGTACCTTTTCAATATAAACAGACTGACTAAGAGTAATATCCCCACTATTTTTCTTATCTTTCATCCTAAGATAGTGTCAACCTCATTCAAATCTTTCATTTTAAATCATGATGACAAATATGTCTTAATATTATTTACTCCCATCATGTTGGTGCTTATGATTAACATATCATCAACATATAAACAAACAATGACACCATATTCTTCTATAAACTTAGAATAAATACATCTATTTTCACCAAAACTTCAATTAATTCTTGAAAATTCTTATTAAAATGAGTAATTGGATGAAGAATCACTCCCATGGAGCCATGGAATTCTGGTCAAAGAAGAAGACGAGAGCAAGAAGATGACCAAATTTATTTTTCTCTCTCCTTCCACTTTAAAAATATGACCACATATATTTTTATTATATTTTAATAATTAACTATTTATTTATTTATTTATTTAAAATTCATATTTTACCTCTTTCATTTAAAAATAATTTAATTTTAATTTATTTAATTAATTTTAATTTTACAAAGTATAATTACCATTTTGCAATTTGACTTTTGACTTTTCTACTTAAGAGTTGACTTTTGTATATGTTATGTATATTTTAGGTATATTTCACATATACATTCTACTTTTTAACTTAAAATCCTTTAATTTTTATTTAAATTATTTATTTAATTTATTTAATTTCAAAAATTAGGGATGTTATAAAACCATACAAACCTGTTTGCATGTTAGTTCCATAATTTTAAAATTTAATTCATAAGGCCAGATCCTTATTAAACATAAAACCCCAATTTCGACAAACCTCACATATAAAATTCTAATTCTAAGATTGAAACCCTAACCTTGTATGTAAAACCCTAATTCTAGGATTGAAACCCTAACCATGAATGTAAAACCCTAATTCTAGGATTGAAACACTAACCTTGCATGTAAAACCCTAATTCTAGGATTGAAACCCTAATCATGCATGTAAAACCCTAAATTCTAGGATTGATAACCTTGCATGTAAAACCTTAAATTGCACAATTAATCTTAGTTTGTATATTAAATCCTAATTTACATTTTAAAAACCTAATTTACATTCTAAAACCCTAGTTTGCATGCCTTAGCCTTAGTTTACATGTTTTAATCTTAGTTTGCATGTAAAAATCCTAGCTTAGGTTAGAAAACCCTAGTTTGTATGAACAAACCCTAATTTTGCATATTTACATCTAAAAACCTAATTTTGCATGTTTGCATCTTAAACCCTAATTTTACATTGTTTAGTCACATATTCCAAAAGGCGAAAATGACAGAATGATGAAATGCCATGTAAAAAAAACCAACCAAAAAAGGAAAAGAAAAAGAAGAAAAGAAAAGAAAAAAGAAAGAAGAAAAAGGATATAGAGTTTTCACAAAAGCAAAAGGAAAAGATTAAGATTGTCCTAATCAAATCCAGATTTTCACCAATAAGATGAAAAAACATTTAAGCTTTATCTTTTAATGAAGCAAGATAACAAGATGCCTAAATGTGGAAATGATGCCCAAATTTTAAGAATGTTTCCAGCTACTTATGGCTCCAATAAAAAGTTTATAGTGTGAAGATTTTGTTAGCAGTGTCATATCAACTCCAATTTTACCAATGGCCTTCACTTAACTCATATCCCTTATAGACCCCATTTTATAGCCTGTTAAAGACCTGTTGATTTCTCTTGATAGGTAGAGTCTATTAGCGGAGATTGTTTGAATAAGCATGCATATGAGATAGACAATATTTAAACTTAATAAGACCTTTGGCCAAGTAATATATATGTGTCTATCTGAAGTGCAAAACTCTTGCTCAAATAGAATTGTAGACCCTTAATTTTTTACCCAATCCGATCTAATATGTTTTATTTAGCCCAAAATGATTTTGTTGTCTAATTGGTCCAAAATAATTTTGAATTAAATAGTTTTTTGCTTTTATTATCTAATTTTGATTATAAAAAATAAAAATAAACAAATCAAGATCAAAAAATAAAAATAAAAATAAAAATCGGAGTCGAAAAAAAATCAGCAGCGGAAAAGTGGTCCCGCGGGCCCGTCGTCCCAGCAGCAGCTCACCCGCAGGCCTGCGGGCGTTTCGCCCGTAGGAATTTCCTGCAGGCCAGTTATTTCTCCCGCAGGAAATTCCTGCGGGCGAAATAACTTCCTGCGGGGGGGAGTTATTTCGCTCGCAGAAAATTCATGCGGGCGAAATAACTTCCCGCAGGAATTTCCTGCGGGCTGGCAGGCCCACTGGCCCCAGCCACGGGCCCGCTGCCACAGTTTTCGCCAGCGCAAAATTTTTCAACGCAATTTTTTTTGAAACCTAATCCAATTATGTTTTAATTTCTTTTTTTATTAATATTACTTACCTTAATTAATTAGGAATAAATAACCTTAAACCACTATAAAAAGGACCAAAGGCAATTAAAATTAGTGGGGGGGCCGAGAGAGAGCAAATCCAAAGGGAGTTTTGGAAAGTTTGAAACCAATCAAGGAAGAAAAAGAAGAAATTCAATTTAAATCTTTTCTAGACAGCAGCATCACGATTAAAGGGATTCCAAAGGCAAAAAAAAGCTTGTCTTTGGAGATAGTTCATCCAAGAAGAATTATTTTTAGAGCAACTTACAAAAGAAGGTATGAAATTCTAAATTCAAATTTTTTACACAGTAGCTAAACTAGGGTTTTTGTGTTTTTCAAAAGTTAAAATCTTAGAACTTTAATTTAGTTTTCCAAAGTTAAAACACTAAAGCGTGACCTTCTTTTCTAAAAAGACTTAAAATTGTTATTTTTTTTTCTTAAAGACCTTAAAACACTAATTGAACATATTTTTTCAACAAAACCAAAATCAAATTCTGTTTCTTTTAAGATTTTAAAGTAGGTTCTATTTCATTCAAAAAGCCTTAAAAAACATCTTTTCTACTTATAAAAACTTCAATCCTTTTGTTTAAATTCATAAAACTTCATAAAATATCAAATTGATTTCTAAAACCCTAAAAAATTTTCATTACCCGTGACCCCAAATTCTAAAACCCTAAAATCCAAAATTTAACTTTTAAACCTAAAATAATGAACCCTAATCCTTTTAAAACATTAAAAAACATAAAAACATGAAAACCCAAAAATTGCACAGTAGCTTAAAATTCAATAACCAAAAATCACAAATTAAAGTATTTTAAGGTATTTAAAACCCTAGTTTCATGATTTCATCATTCAAACCTTAATTTGTTTAATCAAAGAGTCTTACCAACCTTTTAAAACATAAAACCCTAATATATTTTAATTCCATAAAAAGTCACAGTAGCTATAATTGAACTTTTATTTGCTTTATTCAATTCCATATTTACTTATACCTTGATTTATCTCTTATGCTTTAATCTATTTAATTTCAATACTTGATTATTTAATTTATCATGGATGGATGCTTATTTTTATTGATATTTAAATACTTTTGATGAATGATTTATTTATGATGAATGATTATTTACTTTTATCAATCAATTTAGATTTCCAAAAGTTGTAAGAGGTATGTTCCACTTGGTGGGTACCTTATTATTTAAACATCATGTAATTTAATTTGCTTTTCTATTTTAGAACTTATGTAAAGGGCATGTTTCTACCTTTTTGGTGGGTGTCCTATCTAGGCATGTGATGTAAGACATGTTTCCATCCTTAGATGGGTGTCCATTTATTTGTTTTGTTTTGTTTGGAAATTGCTTTGACTTTAATATAATGATGCTTTCTTTTTATTGTGTGTAGTATGGATAATATTATTATATTTAAGAATTTTATAATATTAAGACCTATAAAGGAGGCCCGGTTCCAATGAACCGGGCGTTGTGGGGGTGCTAGGCCATTTCTCACCTTCCCCACACGTACCCAACTTTCCGAACCCATTAGGGGGTTGGGATTCCTTAGGAATCGAGTCATCCACCCCTTTCTTTTTTCCCGGCCCATCCGGGGTGGCGACTCCATTTTCTCCGGACTTAGGTCCGTGTTCTCTAAGGCCCCCGAGCCTAAACAGTGCCGAAGTCGCAAGAACCGTTCCACGGGAGTGGGGGTGAAAATCCCGCTCACAGTGGCGACTCCACTGGGGATAAGAGAAGTTGATTCCGTTGGTCTTTATATTATTCTATTCTTTCTTATAATGATATTATCCATTGCATCATATTATATTGCATTGTGTGCGTGAGTTAGGACGCCCGTATTACCCGTGTTGTGTTATGTAAGGGATACCATAATTTCACTCAAGGTATGGAGATCGAGCATGGCATAACCACTCATAGCCTCGTACCATTTGGTATATACTTGCTATGGGAACCTAAGCCTTTTTACCCAAAGACTAAAGCTCATGTAATTGGCCTAGTTACTTTTCTTAGGGTTTTACCCCAAATGCATGTTGTTTGACTATGGATAATTTATCTTGGTTTAAATCATGGCTTATTTGGTTTGTTCTTTTCTAATATGACCCAAGTACATTTGCAAGCTCAAAATAAATTTTTTCTTTAAAATCCAAAAGACCAAAACTATTTCAAAACTTTTTAAGATGGTCTTTGGACATAAGACTTTTCTAAAAATAAATCAAAAATCCTTTGGCTCATGGCCCAAATACTAAGCCCAAAATCCATTTTTCTAAAATATTTTACAATGGGCTTAGAAACAAAACTATTTTCACCCAACATTTTCTACAAAGAGCTTGCAAAAATATTTAGGTCAATTATGAAATACCAAAAATCAATTGTGGGCCTAGTTTACACTAAGAATAAATTAACCATGGGCTTGTTTTTGGCATGAATCATTAGTTACCTCTTTTCAAGTGAGAAATCTATTTATAATAAGCCTCTTAATTTCGTTTTAATCCAATATAGCATAAAAGCTACTTTAGTTGGTTGAATGGATTAAAACCTAATTAATGGGAATTATCATGGATTGATTTCCATTTTCGAAAATATAACTATTGGTTGAAACGTCCGAGGGAATTATTCGAAAGCAAGGTACCCCATGTTGGTATTTTGGTTAACCATATACCTAGGAAAAGAGACTCGCCACTCGTGTGTGGATGTTATAAGGTTGGAAGGAATGTCCTATTTATCCTTATTTGTTGTTGGTGCATACATGTATACATGCATACATTTGCATCTCATCTCATTGATCCTCTCTGGCTCACAGCCCTGGATTACGATAGTTCTAAAGCTTACAACAATCCGACCTACGCCGGAGACGAAGTATCTAGCAACGACTCAATCACTTGCTCACCTAAAGCAATGGAGCCCGAACAAATTCAAAGGATGGTGGATGAAGCCTTTAATGCCAAGATGGAAGAAATCAAAGAGGCCCTAGCTGAGACCATGAAGAACCAATTGACTGCAATCTTAGAAAACCATACCGAGGCATCTGCTAGCACTAAGAAACCAAAGGACAAAGGGAAGACTAAAATTAATGAAGTAGCTTTTGATGATGAAAAGGTGGTCATTGATGATGATGATGATTGGGCTCAATACTACCAAGAGGCTCAAGAAAAGAAGAAAGAACCGAAGGCTGTCGAGAAGGCAACTATTGAAAAGACCGAGACATCTGATGTTGAAAAGATGATTGCTGATTTAAAAAAGAAATTTGAGAAGAAGCTGAAAACCGAAGAGATGTCCGAAGTTGACAAGTTTTTTGACACAAGATGAAGAGGTCCCTTATAAGTTCAAGATGCCTTCCTTTGCTAAGTATAATGGCATCGAAAATCCTCATCTCCACGTGAAGCAATATATCACTGCCATGCAATCTGCCCGAGCTACTAAGGCTCAAACCCTAAGGTACTTTATGCTCTCATTGGACCCTGTTGTCCAAAATTGGTTCAATACCTTAAATGATGGAACACAAAAGAGTTGGGATCTACTTTACAAAGCCTTCATCCAACAATATGGATATAATGTTAAGTTGGAAGTTACCTTGATGGAAGTGGAGTCCATTAGGCAAAGACCGAATGAGAATTTTATAGATTATGTCAAGAGATGGAGAAACAAGGCTGCTTTACTCAAGAAAAGGCCCAATGAATCTGATCAAATAAGGATGATCGTGAGAGGTGTCCTGCCCAATCTCCGTGAAAGGATGTCTCACACCCTTATAAGGGACTTCAAAGATCTTCTCCAAGCTGGTCTACAAATTGAAGAATGGGAAAGGGAGAAGAATCGCTTTTTAATAAAAAGGAATGAGAAAGGGAATTACCAGTCGGGCAATCAAAGCACACAAAAAGAAGTTGATGTTAATGTAACCAGTCAAAGGAATAAAAGACAATTCTCAGAATTGGGGAAACCTCTATCTTGGGTTTTTAGCAAGCTGCAAAAGAAAGGGTTGTTACAACCGTTAGCTCCTCGACCTCTACATAATCCACTGCCACCAAACTTCAATGCCGAGGCCTTCTGTCAATTTCATCAAATGCGAGGGCATGAAATAGATAAATGTGCTCGTCTAAGGCATGAGATTCAAGACCTAATCGATAGTGGCAAACTACCCGAGCCAGATAAGCCCAACACCAAAGACAATCCATTACCAAGGTTCAATAGAGTACCTCCACCGGCAACCTTCATGATGGGAAAAGGGTTGGAAGAAGATTTTGTTTTATCATCCTTTCAAGATGGGGATATTGAAGATATGAAAGAAAAAGAAGCTTAAACTCAACAAACTTTCCTTAGCTTGAATATTGCTTTTCAATTTTACTTTCTTTAATATTTTGGAACTATCGTGTTTTTCAAATTTAAATTTTTTTGAATAAATTACTTTCATCATAAATTTTTGTTGGTCTTTGTTCATTTTGGTGCTCAACCAATGAGGAATTTAGCTTGATGTTTATAAATTAATGTGTCTAGGCATCATGACTTGAATGACTTTACTAGATGAGGGAATTACTCTATAGCATTGAGTTGTGTATGCTTACTTAGAGAGGGCTCTTGCATAATTACCTTTGTCTAGGTCCTAGTCAATCTTAGAACATGCTTTGACAAACTTTCAAGGCGAAATTGAACTCTGCTTATTTAAGAGAGAAATGATCTAGGCATTGTTTGTGTCACACCCTGATGCCTTATATAAGTACTATACATATACCTAGTATACATACAGTAAGTATATAAAGTATAAGGATGCCACTTTTCGTTACCTTTTTAAAAACCTGTAACGGAGTTCAAACCATGATATGTTAATTTACATAATATTTACAAAATCATTGTCTTTATCAACACTTCATTTATACATATAACATTCCTTTCGTCAAAAATACATCAAAATTAAAAGTTATACATGTATGCATTACCCTCTAGTTGGTCTCAACAAATCTTTACTCTTCTCGTGGCATAACGAACAACTCTGTATCTTCCACCAAGCTACCTGCGCGATTACACATCCGCGCTAAGCCCGAAAGCTTAGTAGTACAAATATAAAAGATAAACATACCTTATAGAAATGCCAACATGTAATGATATGTCAAATTTAGGTATCATTAGTTTCTTATCATGTTTTTCCTTTTTAATTTCATCTTTCATAGATCTTAATTAATTTCATATATTAAACACATATATACATAACATTATTACCAATTCCAACCCATCACTTCTCAATCAATATATCAATATACATACATTATATCTCATACCAACCAAGAGTCACACTTCCAAAGAAGACAATCCTTATCACCACACAATTCATCATTGATATCCACAATCAATACACACCTCACATATCATACTTCATAGCATTAGTTTGTTCACAATTTACTAATCATCAATCACATTTTCCAACAAAGGCAATTATTAACACCAACCATCATTCATCACTAATATCCACAATCTATATATATATATATCACATTTACAACAAATGACAGACTCGGGCCCAAAAGACACTAATATGCTATTCGACTTTCAGAGTTAATGCTTTGGTTTAATTATCACATTCATCAATATCCCAACTAGGCTTCAAGGATTAAGTTCAACCAAGCTTCAAGGGGAACAAAGCATGCTAAGTATCAACCCAACTTGGCTTCAAGAACTAATCCAACCTAGCTTCAAGGGTTGTAACATCTCAATTAGGCTTCAAAGACTAGACCCAACCAAGCTTCAAGGGGAGTAAAACATGTTAAACTTCAACCCAACTTGGCTTCAAGGATCAAGCCCAACCTAACTTCAAGAGATTGTTACCATTAGGCATGCCACCAACAACAAAACTCTGAAAATGAATAACACATTAGATACACAATTCATTGATTATTTCATCATCAATATCATTTTCAATTCTCATCATCATTTTGGCAAACATGCCTCACATATCTCAATTGAATTATCATAGCCAATCACAATGGCTTCATATCACATTTGAGTTATCATTGCCAATAACAATGGCTTCATATCCCATTTTATCTTAAATCACATTTCATGTTTCATCATTGATATATGCAACATCAATTACATTACTACACAAACATATTATTAATCAATCATACTATATAGGCATGCTTCAATCATATCATTCAAGTATACCTAATCCATTTCATTGCACATATCTCTTAAATTCATGGTCATATAATCCATATGTCTATTCATTTCATTTTGATCATCATTATCAATCATGATAACATCACATTTCATCATTTCTCAAAACACATTAACATCATTCATTATTAAAACATTCATCAAATAAATTGCATTGCACATACCTTTTTAGATGATCCTCATCTCTTCCACACTATACAAAACATAACATTGTTCATTTAATATCACATGCATCAACAAATGTAAGTTCCATTTCAACCATATAAGAAGAACAAAAACCAAACACAGTAGCCAACACACCCAAGGGACACGGCCAAGCTTGTGGCCGTGTCTCTCAATACCAATTCAAGCCGAGGCAGACACGGGCAAGGGGACACGGCCGTGTCTCTCCACAAAATTTAGGCAGTGGCAAACACACTCAAGGGACACGGCCAAGCTTGTGGCCGTGTCTCTCCAAAATTCAACCAACACGGCCAAACTTCCCTCAACTTGGCTGTGTCTCCCAAAATTAATAGATCTTGGCCGTGTTCCATTCTTATTTTGGCCGTGTCTCTCAAATATAAAACCCTAAACATATCCAACACTTCTTTGATTGAATTAAGAACAACTTATGCACAACACAATCTCATTCAAATGAGTGTAATTCATGTTATTAACACATATTCATCACAATATTCATTTTAACACTATATCCACCACACATTCAAACACTTTCCACATCAAACCCTAAAAACCAACATCAATCTTCTTCTTTCTATAACAACATCCATTTAACTTACCATTTTTAAACAAAACCAACACCAATTTAACCTTTCTAACTCACAATCAATTTCCATACCTTTAAACACCTCTCAAACACTCTAAATCATGATATTAACAATTCACAACACACATCAAACACATCTTCAAAATACCAAAGGAAAAACAAGAGAGTACTTACCTTAGATGAAGAAATTTCACAAATCTCTAACCAATCCTTTGATTCTTCCTTCAATTTGAGCTTAGCATCAAGAACACCTCCTTTGCTCTCTCTTTCCCTTTAGGTAGCCGGCCACCACAATGAAGAAGAAGAGAAATAATGAAGAAATCACAAAGTCAACACTCATTAAATACTCATCCAAAAGAAAATTACTATAAGACCCTCATACACATTTTAATTCCTTTTATCATCTCTTGCCCACTTTGGTAATTTCACACTTAACAATCTAAATATCTTCTTCCCTTGACTAAGCACTTTGACTTGAATATATGTTATATATATTGCCATATACCCAACATATACACTTTCTCCATACATTGCTTTCTTTCCAAACAACACATAACCATTCTCTCTCAAATTCTTTTAACATTCAAATAAACCATACTCAAATACACCACTTATCAAATACACATTCAATTCAATAATAACAATATTATCACAACTTCTAAGGCACACTTTGGGATATTACAGTTTGATTAGCCAACAACTAGTATCCACTCAATTAAATATCAATCCCTAGTTGTCCCTTTGAGCCTTCATAAAATTTTAGCTTTCTTTTCATTGGCTTACAAACCCCAATAACCTACCTGAGCTATTGTGATACTTTTGACAAGTCTTATGATCACTAAGATGAATAGGAAAGTAGATCAAAGAAAGCAATGATTAGTCAAGATCATGAGGATAGTTGAAGTTTCAAGACCATAAAGATAGTTGATGTTTTCAAGACCATAAGGGTAGTTGAAGTTTTCAAGACCATAAGGGTAGTTGAAGTTCACTTAATATCTCTAATATATCAAGACAACATTAGAGTAACAATTGGTTTATCCCTGTTAATGAAGATTTATGTTACTCCCCTCATCCATTATTGGAAGCCCTAGTTGGTACAAACAAGACAACTCAGTTTAAGCTAAAAAAAAGGGAAAAACAAAAAAAAAGACAAAAAAAAAGAAAAAGACAAAGAGAGAGAGAGAGAAATGGTTCGAAAAGCCAACTGAGTTCTCTTTTACCTAAGACAACAAAAGGCTTCCATTTGATTTATGAGGACGGTTTGACTTGAATTGGTCCAACCCAACCAAAGATTCAATCAAAATAAAAATAATAAAAAAAGGGAGAAAGACCATCCAGTTCTTGAAAGTTCTGTACTTGATAGTCCTACAAGAAAGAAGGACAAAATGATACAAGAAAGGGAAGAGTAAGGAAGAGAAAGAAAAGGGAAGAGTAAGAAAAATAAAGAGGAAAGAAAAGGGAAAAGAAGAAAAGAAATGAATTTGGGTCTTAAACTTTTTGCAAGGGCAAAGACTGTCCTAATCAAGATCCAGATTAATGTCAAAAAGATAGAAAGAATTTAGAGACTAGCAAGATTGCCTCCAAGATGCCTAAAATTCAAATAAGAAATTTGTAGTATGAAGGTTTGTCCATTGTGTCACATCAGCCCCAACTTACAAATAGCCTTCATTTAGCCCATGTCCCTTATAGACCCCATTTCAAGCCTATCAAAGACCTGTTGATCTCCCTTGGTAGGTAGAGTCTATTAGTGGAGATAGTTTGGATAAGCATGCATATGAGATAGACAATATTTAAACTCAAATGAGACCTTTGGCCAAGTAATATGTATGTGCCTATCTGAAGTGCAACAATTCTTGCTTAAATAGAAATGATCCCCGAGTTTAGTACGGTAACTAGGGTTGTCATGTCATAGATATGTTAATTTGGAAAGTCAAGTCCTGAGGTACATTGACATTAATTTGGCAAAGCCAACATTTGATTTCAAAATTAAAAAAAAATAAAAAAAAAGTTTTGTCATACAAAGCCTTCAAGTTAAGGGAAGTATGTCGAACCTCCAAAGGACATATTGGGCAAAGGAAATGATTATTGGCAAGCTGCCAATTGACATGCTGAAACATAATTTGAAATGGATGCATCCCTGACTCTACCATCAGGGGTCTCTACCACTCATGTTCTCAACATATAGAAGATAAAAGCCACAAATGCAAAACTTTCGATCATTCCAATGCAAGACTTGAACAAGCGTCAAAACGGAACCAATGAGAACACTTTTGCTGATCACCTCGGTCTGTGAGTCGATGGAACAACTGTAAGTATTATTCATGCATATCATGCATACATGAGCATATCACATCGTACTTTCTTGTCTTGTATTGTCTATTCTTTATCAAAGTGAACAGCAAACACTCTGTGAAGTGAAGAATCAAAAGAAGATATCAAATCAGGGGGGCATAGAAATCCAATTTCTTGAGAAAGCTCCAGCAATCTTGCAAAGAGAAGAAATGCATGCTTATGCGAAGAACAAGACGGCAAAAACATCAATCAAAGATTGCATGGATAAAATCTTTGGTTTGAGCCTACACAGGGGGCAAAGTTTCTCCTTTTCAATTTTTTGAGTTTATATACCAAATATTTTTAAACTCACTTACAAATATTTTTCCACACAAGGGGGCAAGGAGAGGATATAAGGTCCAATTAAAAATAGCTAAATCATTGCAAAAAGGAAGAACAAAAGAATGGAACATTAGAACTCTCAAAAGAATGAAGATGCAAAAGACAAAAGACCAATCCAGCTAAAAGAGCTGAAGCCAGGGTAAAGGCCCGACCTCCAATGGATAGAGACCCATGTTTTAAGAGTAAAGACCCAATCTCAAAGGATGAAGATCCATTTGCAATGGTGAAGACCCGATGCCAAAAGATGAAGATTCATTTTCAAGGATGAAGACCCGATCTCAAAGGATGAAGATCCATTTTGAGGGTCCATGCATGGAATAACCGGAGCAGTCAGATTTCTCAAATTATAAAAGGTCAGTCAAACTCAATCTCAGGTCCAAGCACCCAAATTCAAATCAATCTTGGGTCCAAGCACCCAATCTCGGGTCCAAGTACCCAAATCAAATCAATCTCGAGTCCAAGCACCTATTCTCGGGTCCAAGCACCCATTCTCGGGTCCAAGTACCCAAATCAAATCAATCTCGGGTCCAAGCACCCAAATTCAAATCAGCCTCGGGTCCAAGTACCCAATCTCGGGTCTAAGTACCCAATCTCGAGTCCAAGTACTCAATCTTGGGTCTAAGTACCTAAATCAAATCAATCTCGAGTCCAAGTACCCAATTTTGGGTCTAAGTACCCAATCTCAGGTCCAAGTACCCAATCCCGAGTCCAAGTACCCAAAATCAATTCAAGTTCTAGTCCAAGTACCCAATCCCTGGTCCAAGTACCCAATCTCGGGTCTAAGTACCCAAAATCAATTCAAGCTCGGGTCCAAGTACCTAAGCTCGGGTCCAAGTACCCAAATCAAATCAATCTCAGGTCCAAGTACCCAATCCCAGGTCCAAGTACCAAAAATCAATTCAAGCTCGGGTCCAAGTACCCAATCCTGGGTCCAAGTACCCAATCTCGGGTCCAAGTACCCAAAATCAATTCAAGCTCAGGTCCAAGTACCTAATCTCGGGTCCAAGTACCCAAATCAAATCAATCTCGGGTCCAAGTACCCAATCCCGGGTCCAAGTACCCAAAATCAATTCAAGCTCGGGTCCAAGTACCCAATTTCGGGTCCAAGTACCCAAAACAAGTCGCCATTTCAAAAATTAAGTCTTATTGCTTTTCACTCTCTTTCACTAAGGTTTCAGATCATTCAAGCAGAGGGGCAAACTGTAGACCCTTAATTTTTGACCCAATCTGATCTAATATGTTTTATTTAGCCCAAAATGATTTTTGTTGTCTAATTGGTCCAAAATAATTTTAATTAAATAGTTTTTTCTTTATTATCTAATTTTTATTAATAAAAAATAAAAATAAACAAATAAAAATCAAAAAATAAAAATAAAAATCGGAGTCGAAAAAAAATCGGAAGGCGAAAATTGGTCGCGCGGGCCCGTCTGCCCAGCAGCAGCTCACCCGCAGGACTGCGGGCGTTTCGCCCGTAGGAATTTCCTGCGGGCAAGTTATTTCTCCCGCAGGAAATTCCTGCGGGCGAAATAACTTCCTGCGGGCTGGCAGGCCCATTGGTCCCAGCCACGGGCCCGCTGCCACACTGGCCCCAGCGCAAAATTTTTCAACGTAATTTTTTTTGAAACCTAATCCAATTATGTTTTAATTTCTTTTTTTATTAATATTACTTACCTTAATTAATTAGGAATAAATAACCTTAAACCACTATAAAAAGGACCAAAGGCAATTAAAATTAGTGGGGGGGGTGGCCGAGAGAGAGCAAATCCAAAGGGAGTTTGGAAAGTTTGAAACCAAATCAAGGAAGAAAAAGAAGAAATTCAATTTAAATCTTTTCTAGACAGCAGCATCACGATTAAAGGGATTCCAAAGGCAAAAAAGGCTTGTCTTTGGAGATAGTTCATCCAAGAAGAATTATTTTTAGAGCAACTTACAAAAGAAGGTATGAAATTCTAAATTCAAATTTTTTACACAGTAGCTAAACTAGGGTTTTTTGTGTTTTTCAAAAGTTAAAATCTTAGAACTTTAATTTAGTTTTCCAAAGTTAAAACACTAAAACGTGACTTTCTTTTCTAAAAAGACTTAAAATTGTTATTTTTTTTTCTTAAAGACCTTAAAACACTAATTGAACATATTTTTCAACAAAACCAAAATCAAATTCTGTTTCTTTTAAGATTTTAAAGTAGGTTCTATTTCATTCAAAAAGCCTTAAAAAACATCTTTTCTACTTATAAAAACTTCAATCCTTTTGTTTAAATTCATAAAACTTCATAAAATATCAAATTGATTTCTAAAACCCTAAAAAATTTTCATTACCCGTGACCCAAATTCTAAAACCCTAAAATCCAAAATTTAACTTTTAAACCTAAAATAATGAACCCTAATCCTTTTAAAACATTAAAAAACATAAAAACATGAAAACCCAAAAATTGCACAGTAGCTTAAAATTCAATAACCAAAAATCACAAATTAAAATATTTTAAGGTATTTAAAACCCTAGTTTCATGATTTCATCATTCAAACCTTAATTTGTTTAATCAAAGAGTCTTACCAACCTTTTAAAACATAAAACCCTAATATATTTTAATTCCATAAAAAGTCACAGTAGCTATAATTGAACTTTTATTTGCTTTATTCAATTCCATATTTACTTATACCTTGATTTATCTCTTATGCTTTAATCTATTTAATTTCAATACTTGATTTATTTAATTTATCATGGATGGATGCTTATTTTATTGATATTTAAATACTTTTGATGAATGATTTATTTATGATGAATGATTATTTACTTTTATCAATCAATTTAGATTTCCAAAAGTTGTAAGAGGTATGTTTCCACTTGGTGGGTACCTCATTATTTAAACATCATGTAATTTAATTTGCTTTTCTATTTTAGAACTTATGTAAAGGGCATGTTTCTACCTTTTGGTGGGTGTCCTATCTAGGCATGTGATGTAAGGACATGTTTCCATACTTGGATGGGTGTCTATTTATTTGTTTTGTTTTGTTTGGACATTGCTTTGACTTTAATATAATGATGCTTTCTTTTTATTGTGTGTAGTATGGATAATATTATTATATTTAAGAATTTTATAATATTAAGACCTGTAAAGGAGGCCGGTTCTAATGAACCGGGCGTTGTGGGGGTGCTGGGCCATTTCTCACCTTCCCCACACGTACCCAACTTTCCGAACCCATTAGGGGGTTGGGGATTCCTTAGGAATCGAGTCATCCACCCATTTCTTTTTTCCCGGCCCGTCCGGGTGGCGACTCCATTTTCTCCGGACTTAGGTCCGTGTTCTCTAAGGCCCCGAGCCTAAACAGTTCCGAAGTCGCAAAAACCGTTCCACCGGGAGTGGGGGCGAAAATCCCCACTCACAAGAATGATTCTCAAATTTAGTATGGTAACTAGGGTTATGATGTTATGGATTTGTTAATTATAAAGACTAAGTCCTGAGGTATATTGACACTGACTTAACAAAGCCAACATTTGATTTTAAAATTAAAATTAAATTTTTAAAAAAGTGTTTTCTTGTCACATGAGCCTTCAAATTTAGGGAAATACGTTACACTGTCGAACCTTAAAGGACATATTGAGCAAAGGTCGGCTGATGAAATAGTTGTTACAAGAAACTAATGTGCTAAATCATGATTTAAAATGGATGTCTCCTATATCTCTGACCATCCTACATGGGGCCCCCACTACTTATGTTTTCCATATCTTAAAGATGAAGTTGAAAATGGCTTAAATTGTAACACCCCTACATCCTGTACACGCACACTACATAACATCACAATGTAATATACGTGCACTGAATATAGGAATGCTACGGTTTTCATTAACACTTAAGTCATTTTAGATGATAAGATATTCTTTCTTATTATACATTATAGAAAATAAAGTAATTAACTTGTAATATAAAACAAAATAGATATATATGTTTACTTAATACGCAGAGGAATTTATAAAATATTTACGTATATGTATACATTCAAACCCATATTTACAATTATACATATATTTACATTAGAATCAATGCTTTACAAAATATAAAGAAGTTATACATGATTGGCAGCTTTTCTCTGATCTTTAAGTCCCAAAATAAATTCTTTAATGTCTACTCTCACTCGGTCTCGAGGAGCTCTCGGGTTCAACTCTGTCACCTGCGCGATCAACCACTATCGCGCTAAGCCAACGGCTTAGTAGTACAAAGTATACTAACATTATGCTTTAATGCAATGCAATGTCACACATTTTAATAATCAAGACAACATCATAGGTGAAAAGATAATATCACACCTTTGTATTTCATAAATCATACACATATCAACATATTACATTTCAAAGTCCTTCCATACATCTCATTAGTCAATTATTTTACCATCAATGAATCACATTTAAACAAAGACAAGCATGGGCCCAAAAGACACTAATATGTCATTCAATTTTCAGAGTTAATGCTTTGGTTTTGTTATCACATTTATCATTATCATTATCCCAACTAGGCTTCAAGGATTAGGTTCAACCAAGCTTCAAGGGGAACAAAGCATGCTAAGTATCAACCCAACTTGGCTTCAAGAACCAACCCAACCTAGCTTCAACGGTTGTAACATCTCAATTAGGCTTCAAGGACTAGATCCAACCAAGCTTCAAGGGGAGTAAAACATGTTAAACTTCAACCCAACTTGGCTTCAAGGATCAATTCCAACCTAACTTCAAGAGATTGTTACTAATAGGCATGCCACCAATCAACAAAACTCTGAAAATGGAATAACACATTAGACACACAATTCATTCATTATTTCATTCTCATTTCTCATTATCAATTAGGCAAACATGCCTCAATAATGTCATAATAGCCAATCACAATGGCATAACATTTCATCACATCTCAATCCACATTTCAAATACACAATCATTTGCATCATCATATCCTTCACATTATGCATATAGCATCATTGATATAAACATAACAAAGTATATTATTCATATGAATTAACAATGCAATAATGCAATATTTGTACTTACCTCAATAACAATTCACACAACTCTAAACACTTCCTTTTCCAAGATTCTTTAACTCCTTAGATCAATGACAAATCACTTTCTTCAAGACCTAATCCAAAAATAATAACATACACTTGCTTAGGGATACACATGAGATAATCAAATTAAGAGTTAACTAGGGCAAACCCTAAACATGACACGCTCAACCACACGGGCGTGTTCCTGACCGTGCCTTAACTCCACAACACAGAAGCTTTTACACGCTCAGAACCACGGGCGTGCCACTGGGCGTGTAATACATTCTGCCTCTCTAAAAAATATCAACACATCCAACATCATGAGCATGCTCATGGCCGTGTAAATTCTCCAATCTCACAGTAGCTATGACATGCTCAATAACACGGGCGTGTTACTGGTCGTGTCAAACCTACTGCCTCCAACACAATTGACACGCCTAAGACTCTGGACGTGCTCCCGGGCGTGTCAGGCCAAAAACTCAGATT
Source organism: Garcia nutans (assembly GCA_947685225.1). Lineage (NCBI taxonomy): Eukaryota > Viridiplantae > Streptophyta > Magnoliopsida > Malpighiales > Euphorbiaceae > Garcia > Garcia nutans. The sequence continues at coordinate 442,682 of CANTUV010000103.1, read as the reverse complement.
CCGGCCAAAACAACAAAACACCCAACAAAACACTTCTTTTCACCAACATCCACTTCAAACAAACTTAACAAAACATACCCAAAAACCATCTTAACTTACAAAAACACCAAAACAACTCCACACCTACAACAAACACAAATCACAAATATCATCACAAACTCTAAACACAAATACAACACCATCTCTTCCAACCAACTTACTCTTTTCTTCAATCCATCCTTAAAATCCATAATCAATTCAATCAAACACTCTTAAACATATCACAATCAAACAACACACCCTTAAATAATCTATCAAACTCAAACACAACTTCAAATAAGCAAAGAAATCAAAAGAGGACTTACCAAAGTAATGAAACTTCTTGAATCACCAACTTGATCACTTAGATCTTCCTTCAATTTGAGCTTAGAAACCTTAAAATCCTCTCTTGCTCCCTTGCTTTCTCTTGTCTATGGATGAGCCGGCCAACACAAAAGGAAAAGAAGAAGAAAACATGAAGAAACAAAGTCAAACTTCTCTTTAAATCTCCACCTAGTATTTCAACATGAGCAATTACCTAAACACCCTTTTACAAATTGTTTTGATTTCCCTTAAAGCACTTGCCCTCTTTTAGTAATTTCACAAATCACAAATAAAAATATCTTCTTCCCTTGACCACTCATTTGACTTGCATATATGTTATATATATTACCATATATACAACATATACATTCTCTCAATACACTTCTCTTCCTTTCCAATAACACATATACATTAAATTCAAATCAAACAACAATTATATCAAAACTTCTAAGGCACACTTTGGGATATTACAATTCTCCCCCTCTAAAAAAAAATTCGTCCTCGAAATTACCTTTCATCAAGTCTGAAACAACTGAGGATACTAATCTCGCATTGTTTGTTCACTTTCCCAAGTTGCCTCTTCCTTTGCATGATTCTTCCACAAAATCTTCACAAGTGGCACTTTCTTATTTCTCAATTCTTTCACTTCACGTGCCAAAATAGCAATTGGTTCTTCTTCAAATGTCAGATCCAGATTCACTTCGATAGAGTCAATTGGCAATACATGAGATGGATCCGACCTATACCTTCTCAACATAGAAACATGAAATACATTATGGATCCTATCCAACTCAGGTGGCAAAGCAAGCCGATAAGCAACTGGTCCAATTCTTTCCAATACTTCATAAGGTCCAATGAAACGTGGACTCAGCTTCCCTCTTCGACCAAATCTCAAAATCTTTTTCCAAGGAGACACTTTCAAAAATACTTTATCTCCCACATTATACTCAATATCTCTCCTCTTCAAATCTGAATAAGACTTCTGTCGGTCTGAAGCTGCTTTCAACCTATCTCGAATCATTTTCACTTTCTCTTCAGTTTCTTTAACCAAATCAGGACCAATTAACTTACCTTCTCCAAGTTCATTCCAACATAGAGGTGTCCTACACCGTCTACCATACAATGCTTCAAATGGTGCCATACCAATGCTGGATTGATGACTGTTATTGTATGCAAATTCCACAAGTGGCAAGAATTTATCCCAACTTCCAGAGAAATCAATGACAGCTTCTCAACATGTCCTCAATAATCTGTATCACTCTCTCTAACTGTCCATCTGTTTGCGGATGAAAAGCAGTGCTAAAGTGCAGTCGAGAACCCAAAGCACTATGTAAACTCTTCCAAAACCTTGAAGTAAACCGGGGATCTCAATCAGACACTAAAGAAATTGGGACACCATGCAACTTCACAATCTCGTGGATATACAGCTCAGCTAACCTCTCCAGAGAATAATCCATCCGAACCGGAAGAAAATGAGCTGTCTTAGTCAACCTATCAACAATCACCCAAATAGCATCATGCTTTCTTTGTGTCAATGGTAAACTAGACACAAAATCCATTGTCACTCTTTCCCATTTCCATTCAGGCACTGATAAAGGTTGAAGTAATCCTGTTGGAACTTGATGCTCAGCTTTTACCCTCTGACATGTGAGACATTTGGATACAAATTCCGCTATGTCTCTCTTCATACTGGACCACCAATAATACTGCTTCAAATCATGATACATCTTTGTATTGCCCGGATGCATAGCAAATACTGACTGATGTGCTTCTTCTAAAATAATCCTTCTCAAATTAGCATCATCAGGTACACACAATCTGTTCTTAAACCAAAGACTCCCATCATTTCTCACAATAAAATCTCGACTCTTTCCATTCTGACAATCTGAAACAATCTTTTGAATCTTCTCATCAACCACTTGAGCCTCTTTAATATGATCCAACAATACTGGTTTCAATTGCAACTGTGCCAACAATGCACCATCATCACAAGATACAAAACTAACATGCAACGCTCTCAACTCAACAAGCAACAAGAGCGAATAAACAGTCAAACCTGCTAAAGACTTCCGACTCAAGGCATCAGCAACAACATTTGCTTTACCAGGATGATAATCAATCAAACAGTCTTAGTCTTTAATCAATTCTAACCATCTCCTCTGTCGGAGATTGACCTCTCTTTGGACACCCAAATATTTTAAACTTTATGGTCTGTATAGATAAAACACTTCTCTCCATACAAATAGTGTCGCTACATCTTCAATGCAAACACAATGGCTGCTAGCTCTAAATCATGGGTTGGATAATTAAGCTCATGCGGTTTCAACTGTCGAGAAGCAAAAGCTATAACTTTACCTTCTTGCATCAAAACACAACACAAACCATTATGTGAAGCATCACTGTAAATCACATATGGTTTATCTTCCACAGGTAAAGTAAGAACAGGTGCTTGAGTCAACATTTTTCTCAACTGTTCAAAGCTAGCCTGACACTGATCTGTCCACACAAATCTAACTCCCTTTCGAAGTAATATGGTAAGTGGAGTAGCTATCAAAGAAAATCCTTTCACAAACCGTCGGTAATAGCCTGCCAAACCCAGAAAACTTCTAACTTCAGTCACAGACTTTGGTGGACTCCAATTCAAAATAGCTTCAACTTTACTCGGATCAACTCTAATACCCTCTGTTGAAACTATATGACCGAGAAAAGTTATTTGGTCAAGCCAAAATTCACACTTCGACAGTTTAGCAAACAATTGTTTCTCCCTCAAAATTTGCAGCACAATCCGCAGATGCTTGTCATGCTCCTCCTTATTACGCGAATACACCAAGATATTATCGATAAAAACTACCATAAACTGATCCAAATAGGGCCTAAATACCCTATTCATCAAATCCATAAAAGCTGCAGGTGCATTCGTCAAACCAAAAGGCATAACTAGAAACTCATAATGCCCATACCTTGTACGAAAGGCTGTCTTAGGAACATCTTCAGCTCTGACCCTCAATTGATGGTACCCTGATCTCAAATCAATTTTGGAAAACACTGCTTCACCTCTTCAATTGATCAAAGAGATCATCAATTCTAGGCAAAGGATATTTATTTTTAATAGTCACCTTGTTCAATTACCTATAATCGATACACAATCTCATAGTACCATCTTTCTTCTTCACAAACAAAACAGGAGCTCCCCACAGTGAAACACTAGGGCGAACAAACCCTTTATCCAACAACTCCTGCAACTGTACTTTCAATTCACTCAATTCAGCAGGTGCCATTCTATAAGGAGTAATAGAGATAGGAGTGGTACCAGGCAATAATTCAATACCAAACTCCACCTCTCTCTCTGGAGGTAACCCTGGCAACTCTTCTGGAAACACATTTGGAAACTCTGCAACTGTAGGTATACTATCAATTTGAGAACCCCTTACTCTAGTATCCACCACATGAGCAAGATAAGCATCACACCCTTTTCTAATCAACCTCCTAGCTGCAACAGCTGAAACAAACAAGGATGCTAGCTGTCCCTGCTCACTAGATACTATCACCTCTCTACCATCAATAGTTCTCAAAGTAACAAGTTTCTTTTGACAGTCTACCACAGCTCCATGTCTAGATAACCAGTCCATGCCTAGGATCAAATCATATTCCTTAAAAGGCATTTCAATCAAATCTCCACGAAACTCCTCACCCTGCACCACTACTGCACTATCTCGGTGCACCTTGTTAACAATCACACTATGCCCTAAAGGATTTGTCACCAATACATCAAATCCTAGGGATTCAGCATGCAATTCAGACACAGGCAAAACAGATGCACTAATATATGAATGAGTAGATCCGGGATCAATCAAAACAAGTACTGAAATACCAAATAAAGAAAAAGTACCAGCTATGACTGCTGAAGTATCTGGCTGCCTCTGCATCACATATATTCTCTGAGAAGATCCAGCCTCCTCTGGTCTACTCTCCCTGGATGAAGAACCTCCTCTAGAACTGAACCCAGATCTACCTCCTCTACTGACATTTCTGCCTCCTCGACCTCCCCTCACACTAGGTCGAGAAGCTGCAGAATCTACTAACATCTGCTCCTGCCTCTCAGGACAATCTCTAACAAAATGATCAGGCGATCCACATCTAAAACATACCCCTGCTACACCTGTCTTCCAACAAGTACCACCATGTGGCCTACCACAATGAATACATATGGGTAGAGTGGATCTCTGAATCACTGGGGTTGGAGCACTCGCCACTGAAACTGTAGGTCTCGATCTCTGCCTCTGAAACTGTACTGACCTACCAGCTGGCCTCTAACTCCTACTAACCCGAGGAACAAAACTTCCTTTACCTCTCTTTGCAGATGAAGACCCTGCTTCAAATTGGGGTCTCCTAACCCTGATCTCTTCCTCAGAAGTAGCCGCTGCAATACCCTGGGCTCTCTCTACACTCCGAGCTGCTGCAACCAACTGGGAAAAATCATGATATCTAGATCCAGCCACAAGACACATAATAGAGGGCCTTAATCCCTCCTCAAATCTCCTGCATCTATCAATCTCATCAGAAATAATACCCCCAGCATAATGGCTCAACCGGATAAACTCAACCTCATATTCTGTTACGGTCCGGTTGTCTTGCTTCAAACTCAAAAACTCCATTTTCTTCACATCTTTGTACTCCCTCGGAGTATACTTCAATTCAAACTCTCTTAGAAAATCAGTATAGGACAATGTAGGTGGATCATCCATAGCAAGGGGCACTGTCTTCCACCAATCATATGCGTCCTTCTGCAACAATGATCTTGCATAATCAAATTTTTCTTCTGGAGTGGCTTGCAACTGAATAAATATTCTCTGTACTTTATCTAGCCACTGCTCAGCTACAGCTGGATCAATAGTACCTAAAAAATCTTCAGCTCCATACTTCCTTAATTTATCATAATGTCTCACTGATACCAATGGCTGTGGGGGTGGTGGCGGTGGTTGCACTGGTGCTTGCCTCAATATCTCTACCACATGACTAAGCCAAACTGGCGGAACCTCCTCACCAGCTGGTCTCCCTGACATAGAAGCAGGTACCTCTCCAGCACTATCCACTCTAGCTCCGTCTCTAACCTCAATCGGAGCTACACTTTCGGCACTACCCTCTACTGACTGACGTAAGTGAGAATCCATCACAACCTATATCTGCAGACACAGCAGAATACATCTCATTAAAGATCAGAGACTGCCAATACCAAACATGTATGTTATTCAAAAACTAACTTTTAAAGTCAAAATATTCTTTTTCTTACATTTTACCTAGGTTGAGAATCTCAAACCTAGGCTCTGATACCAAAACAATTGTAACACCCCTACATCCTGTACACGCACACTACATAACACCACAATGTAATATACGTGCACTGACTGAATATAGGAACGCTACGGTTTTCATTAACACTTAAGTCATTTTAGATGATAAGATATTCTTTCTTATTATACATTATAGAAAATAAAGTAATTAACTAGTAATATAAAACAAAATAGATATATATGTTTACTTAATACGCAGCGGAATTTATAAAATATTTACGTATATGTATACATTCAAACCCATATTTACAATTATACATATATTTACATTAGAATCAATGCTTTACAAAATATAAAGAAGTTATACATGATTGGCAGCTTTTCTCTGATCTTTAAGTCCCAAAATAAATTCTTTAATGTCTACTCTCACTCGGTCTCGAGGAGCTCTCGGGTTCAACTCTGTCACCTGTGCGATCAACCACTATCGCGCTAAGCCAACGGCTTAGTAGTACAAAGTATACTAACATTATGCTTTAATGCAATGCAATGTCACACATTTTAATAATCAAGACAACATCATAGGTGAAAAGATAATATCACACCTTTGTATTTCATAAATCATACACATATCAACATATTACATTTCAAAGTCCTTCCATACATCTCATTATTCAATTATTTTACCATCAATGAATCACATTTAAACAAAGACAAGCATGGGCCCAAAAGACACTAATATATCATTCAATTTTCAGAGTTAATGCTTTGGTTTTGTTATCACATTTATCATTATCATTATCCCAACTAGGCTTCAAAGATTAGGTTTAACCAAGCTTCAAGGGGAACAAAGCATGCTAAGTATCAACCCAACTTGGCTTCAAGAACCAACCCAACCTAGCTTTAAGGGTTGTAACATCTCAATTAGGCTTCAAGGACTAGATCCAACCAAGCTTCAAGGGGAGTAAAACATGTTAAACTTCAACCCAACTTGGCTTCAAGGATCAATTCCAACCTAACTTCAAGAGATTGTTACTAATAGGCATGCCACCAATCAACAAAACTCTGAAAATGGAATAACACATTAGACACACAATTCATTCATTATTTCATTCTCATTTCTCATTATCAATTAGGCAAACATGCCTCAATAATGTCATAATAGCCAATCACAATGGCTTAACATTTCATCACATCTCAATCCACATTTCAAATACACAATCATTTGCATCATCATATCCTTCACATTATGCATATAACATCATTGATATAAACATAACAAAGTATATTATTCATATGAATTAACAATGCAATAATGCAATATTTGTACTTACCTCAATAACAATTCACACAACTCTAAACACTTCCTTTTCCAAGATTCTTTAACTCCTTAGATCAATGACAAATCACTTTCTTCAAGACCTAATCCAAAAATAATAACATACACTTGCTTAGGGATACACATTAGATAATCAAATTAAGAGTTAACTAGGGCAAACCCTAAACATGACACGCTCAACCACACGGGTGTGTCCCTGACCGTGCCTTAACTCCACAACACAGAAGCTTTTACACGCTCAGAACCACGGGCGTGTCACTGGGCGTGTAATACATTCTGCCTCTCTGAAAAATATCAACACGTCCAACATCATGAGCATGCTCATGGCCGTGTAAATTCTCCAATCTCACAGTAGCTATGACATGCTCAATAACACGGGCGTGTTACTGGTCGTGTCAAACCTACTGCCTCCAACACAATTGACACGCCTAAGACTCTGGACGTGCTCCCGGGCGTGTCAGGCCAAAAACTCAGATTCCGGCAAAAACAACAAAACACTCAACAAAACACTTCTTTTCACCAACATCCACTTCAAACAAACTTAACAAAACATACCCAAAAACCATCTTAACTTACAAAAACACCAAAACAACTCCACACCTACAACAAACACAAATCACAAATATCATCACAAACTCTAAACACAAATACAACACCATCTCTTCCAACCAACTTACTCTTTTCTTCAATCCATCCTTAAAATCCATAATCAATTCAATCAAACACTCTTAAACATATCACAATCAAACAACACACCCTTAAATAATCTATCAAACTCAAACACAACTTCAAATAAGCAAAGAAATCAAAAGAGGACTTACCAAAGTAATGAAACTTCTTGAATCACCAACTTGATCACTTAGATCTTCCTTCAATTTGAGCTTAGAAACCTTAAAATCCTCTCTTGCTCCCTTGCTTTCTCTTATCTATGGATGAGCCGGCCAACACAAAAGGAAAAGAAGAAGAAAACATGAAGAAACAAAGTCAAACTTCTCTTTAAATCTCCACCTAGTATTTCAACATGAGCAATTACCTAAACACCCTTTTACAAATTGTTTTGATTTCCCTTAAAGCACTTGCCCTCTTTTAGTAATTTCACAAATCACAAATAAAAATATCTTCTTCCCTTGACCACTCATTTGACTTGCATATATGTTATATATATTACCATATATACAACATATACATTCTCTCAATACACTTCTCTTCCTTTCCAATAACACATATACATTAAATTCAAATCAAACAAGAATTATATCAAAACTTCTAAGGCACACTTTGGGATATTACAATTCTCCCCCTCTAAAAAAAAATATCACTTAAATATCACTTAAAAATTGTTAGGAAAATATATAGTTGAAGAAGATGGAGAATGAATTTTACTATAGTTTTGTGGCATGTGCAATACTATCTTTTAAGTGATATTTATCCCTATAAGTTTGCTACAAGGTTATAGCAAATCACTTTTAGGATACAACAAAATTACACAAATATCTTTAGCTAGCAACTTCTAGAGATATTTCTTATGTATATCTTAGAACAAGTGAAATTAAGAAAAAAGAAAATTCAAGAAAAGAGTGAAAATAAAAATATGTTTATTAATATTCTCCACTTCTCAAAATCCTTCACATATATATGGATTTTAATGTCATAAGTTATGTCTCTTCAAAAATGACATAACTCTTCATAAAAAGTTTTAACTTGATTTAAATAAAGGCATAACCTTTATAAGAGTCATATCTTTTTAGAAACAACATAATTTTCCATTAAAGGCATAACCTTATTTAATAGTCATGTCTTTTAAAAAGTATTTACTAAAGGATATGACTTTATTGAAAGAGTATGAAACTCTTGAAAATAACTACTAAAAATTAAATTATAATTTTTAGTTTTATGGTGTCCTTTGGTATGGTTCTGACTCTCTAAAACAACCAAACTATTATGCCTTTAATAAAATATTAAAATCTATTTATTTATTTTATATTATAATCTAATTTTATATTATAATATAATATTTAACATTTTGGATGTGAGGGGTAATCTATTACTTGTGTATAAATAATCTTAGTTCTCTTTACTATCATTTGAATTTTATTTGTTTTATTAATTATGTGCATGCGCTTAATTCCTTTTATTAACATTTGAATTTGTTGGCCAAAAGGTTGGCACATCACTTTTATTATGATCTTTTGCATTGAAATTGAGAAGGTATTTAACTTGTGTTTCAAGTGTTTTTATCTTAGGTTCATTTGCCTCTAAGATTGCCTGAACATGACACTTCTTACAACCATCCTATCCTTGGGTGAAATGCACCATTTGTTGAGAAAAAGTAAATAATCACAGTAGAGATCACAATGATGGGTGCGACCTCAAGGACAATCACGAAGTAGGGTGGTGTAACTATTCCATAGGTGGAGTGACCACTTGATAGATGAATTATTGAAAGATCATAGTAGTGCTTACGGTTAAAGGCATAATGAAGTGGATGGGCGTTGAACCATGAAGTGTGACTGCATCTTCATCAAAGGCAGAAATGACTTTGAATGGCAGTAGAGTTTGCAGTATTAAGGTGTGACCTGGATCTCAGCATGGGAGAGCTTCTTCCACCGCCATCCAGAAGAAGTGTGACTGCACCATTTAAAATCTTGGAAAAATTTCTCTTACTTAATCATTGGAAGCCATGTGTGAAGCTGATTTTTGAGGGAAATTCAAAATAAAGCAGGTGTGATCGCACCAACCTCAAATGCAACCATGAGTTTCATAAAGCTTCCTGTGCAGTATTTCGTGCCGACTTATCAGTGCCATACTAGTCGTTAAAACTAGCCAGTACACATATTTTCAAACCTCGTGACCATCTAAGTCCAGAGGAAGACCGCAAAATTATGGTGCATGACTGCACCCCCAAGGCAAGTGACTACACACCTCTTCTGACAAGAATTTAATGTAAGAGATTTGGTTGGTGAAAAACTTGATATTTCCATACTCATTTCAACTGGGATTTTCAGAGGAAGAGGGTTATAAATTCATCACCAAACAACATTTATTTTAATCTTTTAAGTATTTATTGTCCAAACCCTTTCAAATTGATTTCTCAATAGCCTTATTCTTTAACTTTCATTAATTGTATTGTGAGTGTTGTGAGTATTAAACACCAAGTGTTTTAGTTGGTTAGAGAGTGAGTCAAAGAAAAAAACACTTATTGGATTGTGAGGATGTATATACCTTGTAAAAGTTCATTGTGAGTTTGTTAAGATATCAAGTTAGAGTTTAACTTATAAGAACCCAAGATTAGTGGAACACTCAACTTGTTGTTGAGAAGTGGATATAAGATTGGCATAATCTGAACTACTATAAATCTTAAATGTTCAATCTTCTTTAACCCTCTCTCATTATTTGTCTTAAAGAATTTTAATTTCCCCAATTCTCCAAATCAACCAATTTACCCATCTCTTGATTATCTAACAGACTAACATAATTTTATTATTTATAAATTATGATCTTGTGCTTTTCATTGAGTGTTAATTTAATTATTTTTTAATGATTTACATTGAAAATTTTAAGAAATTATTTAAAATTTATATATATATTAGTCTATGTAATTAATATAGAAACTCAAAAAAATCATATAATACTACAAAATATTATTAAAGATTACAAAAATGATATAAGTTAATTGGATTTTAATATTTATAATAATTTTAATAAATTTTTATTTTTCGGTAAAGAAAAAATTAACTATAATAGTAGTACCATCTTAAAATTCAATTGTATGGTTTAAAAATTTTAAAATATAGATCGATGTATGTAAACTTTATAATTATATAAAGAATTCTTTATAATTATACTTAAATCATATAGATAATCAAATTAATATTTAGCATCTTTGAGTATATATATGTGTATATATATTATTGATAAGTGAATTTTTTTTTATTTAATAGCAACTCCTTTCTTGAAAAACCATTTTTTTCATCCTTAAATATTTAATATTAATTTAACATGATTATTTTGATATGGAAATTTTGATTGATTGGGTTGGATTCTTTTTTAGAATTAAGTCAAATTTTATTCAAATTTAGGTAAAATAAATTAAATAATAAATAAGTCATGAAATATAATTAATTTGAAATAAGTATGCAATATATATATTTTTAATGCAAAATAAATTTTCAATAATAAATTAAAAAATATATATGTGAGGTACAAATAAAATTATATAATTTTAAAATAGATAAGATGTATATAATTAATGAAGTTACTAGACTTCTCTAAATTTATTTAACGCAAATAATAGATAATAATAATATGCAATGGATAATCTAGTTTTCAGTGGATACTCATTTTCATCTGTCATTTGAAGAAACATATTGAATCACTTCCATACAGGAAAGACACATTCATTTAATAAGGATAAACAATCTTTATTAGAGAAGGATAAACCTCTATTGAATAGAACACATGACCTTTAAACAAGGAGGGATAAAATTTCATATAAAAGTTTAAATTGCATTCAGTTTTTAACTAAAAGATAAAGAACATGTAAATAATAATTATTAAATTTAAGATCTATATTAATCTAAAAATTATTTCGAAAAGAAATTACAAACAAAAAGCACACCAAACTAAAAAAAGAATAACACAAAAATTAAATAGTAAATTAGAAAGAATGGTAAATAAAAACGAATAAGGTTATCTTTTGTTACTGAATTAACGATAGTCCGTTCTTAAATTAAAGAGGAAGAAAAATTTATAAAACTCGGGAAAAAAGGAAATGACTAGGTTTCAGTGTTTTTATCAAAAATTTATATATATAATATTTAAAAATTCAAATAAATTTATTTTTTAAACAAAACAAAATTATTTTTAAATAAAAAAATATTTTACCAATAAATTTTATTTTAATTATATATAAATCGTTAGAAAATTTTTTTAAATTTTTTAATGAAAATAATAAAAAACAATTAAACTAACTCACTATTAAGTCATTACCAATTGTTTTATTTTAATTATATATAAATTTTTAGAAAAATTTTTAAATTAATTTATTAATGAAAATCAATAAAAAACAATTAAACTCGCTCAAGTTGTGTTAAAAAAAAATTCACATGTTATTTTTATTTAAAAAATAATTTTGATTTTTGAATTATAACTTTAACTTGAACATGCTTTAACGGGTCGGACGCCATCCGTTTGTAATCTCCTTCTCCTTCCAAGGCACTCTTCCGCATCCTGTATATGTTTTATACATGCGGTGAGCCAGCAACAGACTAACTGTATCTACCAAAACCCAAATTCTCTCCTGAAAATAATGGAGGTTGGTGAAAGCTCTGCTGCGAACTGCCCCTCCGATACAGTCTGGGCAAAGCTTGGTATCATTTTTTTTTCTTTTAAATCTATTGTAATTATTATTATTATTATTATTATTTTTTCCTTTTTGTGTCTTGTTTGTCTATTGCCAAGAAACTGTTTTCACATTGCGATTGTCATAATTTCTTGAAACCAATTTCATGGTCTTTATGTTCAAATTTCGCTTTTGATTCTTTATTTTTTTTCTGCTCTTGCTCGAAATTATGATTTACAATTTAGAAGTTTTGTTTTTTTGAGAGGACATGTAAGCAGTTTTTTGTTATTGTTACTATTATTATTCTTTGTCTTTGTAGTGAATTCCGGTAACGACAGAAGTGAAAAATGATATAGCTAGACAAAATTTGCTTTCCGGGTAAACATTGTTTGTTGCTTATGGTATCGTGGTCGTCATTGCAATTGCAGTTATGGATTTTGATTATTAAATCATTTAAAAATTTTAATTACTGTTAAAATATAATAGACCCAACTGAAAGTGTAAGTCTTGACTGTGAACTAGCCATGAATTAAGGATCTATTTATTTTCTAAATCTAGTTAGCAATTGGATTCTGGTGCTTTTAGATGCCTCTGATAGTCTGATATTGATTTTTCCTTGTTGCAGTACCATCTGAGTCGACATATTCTGATATTGAGATAAGGTCAAATGAAGTAGTTATCAACTCAAAAATCACATCTTCTTCTCCTGAGCAGCAGGAATGGTGCAAAATAACAAGGAGTTCAGATCGGTGCTCTGCCATAATGCTAAATACAAGGTACTTTTTGTATGTAATAATTATCTTTTTGTATGGATTAAAATCTAAACATCCAGCGAGCAATGGCTGGAAAAACATATTTTACAACCTTGTCATCATAGCTTATTTAATTTATTAAGGGACTACAGTTAAACTCATTCTTATTATTTAACATCATGAAGGTGTCAATTCTGTTTGTCAAGCTTTGACATCTTAATTAATGGTTCAACAATAATTTCTGCACCAACACCTTGGGAGGCAACATATTGCATCATTATTTAGAGAATTTCCTATGGCTGAGTTAAATATCATTGGCTTTGAGTTATTCCGTACCTTCCATCTTTAGTAACATAAATAAGTCTTCTATGGCAACTGATTTACCTGTAATCTAGTAAATTGCTTTTTGATTTTTTACAAAAAGAAAAATGATACATTGACGTAATCTTGGTGGTTGTCAAAGCTGAGTCTTAAATCTCTCAACTGATTGGTGTTTTCCATGGTTTCTTCATGCATTTGAGTGCAAAAAAGCATGCTTTTGTCAATCATATTGGCTTTCTATAAGTAAGCGCTAAATTTCAATAATATATTTCTCATAGTAGTGTTTGAAATTAAAAGGATATTTATGGCTAGGACAATCAGTTGTGTTGAGTTTAAGTTGAAACCTGATATGTCTGGCTTGAAAAATTTGGTTTGAGCTCAGCCTGGTGTAACTACAGTCTGGTCAAGCTCATCTTAAGCCTTATATAATACATAATATGAATTGAATAAAATAGGTTTCTTATAGTGCATATTTAATATTCGCTTGATACATTTTGGTTCCTACTCCTCTTTCCTGGTAAAGCAATATCTTATAAATTTTCTAATGATTAGGTAAGCATTTGGAAATTATACTAAGGCAGGGCTTTTGAATCTAAATGCTCATTAGTTTTATTTGTGAATTTCTTTCGTCATGTATTTTCCAATCAGATTTTAGACTAAATAATTAAACTTCACTTTTTTTGTCCTTGTAACTTAGTAACTTAACTTTCAATATCCATGTTGGCATATCATTTGTCTGGTTGCCAGTAGTGACAGGAAATGGTCAGATGTGAGTGTGGCAGTATGGTGCTGCATGATTTAAGTGCTGGAATTGGTTAATTGAAACTTTGATTAAACAATTTGTTTTATAATTTATTGATAGTTTGGCTCTTGGGCACCTCCTAGTGACATAAAAAGAGAAATGGTGGGAGTCCATATGGTACTAGCTGAAATTAGGGCGGAGCATGGTTCGAGACAGTTTGGATATTGGAAAATCTTCGGAACCAAACTGAACTTTAGAGACTTTGAAAATAAAATCTCTGGAACCAAATCAAATATAAAAAAATATCTGTCCGAATTATTCCATTTTTTTAGAATAGTTTGGTTTGGAGATTAGGGACTTTTGGCTTGGTTTCGGTGGAGATTTAGATATTTTGCTTTTTTTTGTCCCTTAACCAATATCGTTTGAACAACGCAAAAGATTCCTAAACATTTAAAAATCCTTAGAGAACCTGGACAAAGAGGATTGCTCAAATACAAAGTTCTAAATGTTCTAAACATCAACAAATGTTGAATATGTAAGTGAAAATGCATACCAAGAGATTGAATTTCAATTATTTATGGAAATAAATAGAATTAATAAAAAAATAGAATTTCAATTGCAAATATAAAAATTTATAATTTAGAATTTCAATTATAAATGATTCAACTCAACTCAACAAAGGCTTAATTCTAAGTTAATTGGGGTCGGCTATAAGATTTCAAGTCAATCTAAAATATGAAGATATTTGTTTCCTTATTTAATTTTGGTAGGAATATCGGATCAAGGCACCATTTTAACATTTTGTCTGCCTCTACAAATGTTTTCTTTCTTTTATGTATTTTTTTTATTTTTGGTAGTCTGTTGCCTTTTAAATAAGCTTTCTTATATATAATTATGGTTTAAGGCTACATTTTTGGAGAGACATCAAGCTGTAAGATCATTTTCAACTACTTTTGTCCTAGTTAATTTAGGTCTATCCCTGCTTCTTCTAGTTATATCTGCCTTAACTTATTCAATCTTTCTGTCAGACGCATTATTAGATATTCATTTCACATGATCAAACCATCTTAATCTATCTTTTCTTATCTTATTCTCAATAAGAACTACCCCAACCTTGTCTCTAATGCATTTATTTTGGATTCTGTCCATCATAATATGTCCACACATTTATCTTAACATTCTCATTTCAGCAACATGCATCTTACTCATGTTTTGTCTTCTCAATGCCCAATACTTGATACTGTATATCATAGTAGGCCATATTGTAGTGTTGTAGAACTTTTCTTTCATTTTACCTGGCATTTTTCGGTTACATAAAATTCCTGTGGTACTCTTTCACTTTATCCAACCAGCTTTAATCCTACGGCTAATAAGAAAAGAGAGGGAAAGATAGGAAGAGAAAATATTGATTTTCTAAGAAAAGAGAGGGAAAGATAGGTAGAGAGAGTATTGATTTTCTATATCAATTTAACAAACTTATGCAACTCTATTTATATAAATTATAGTCTATCAATAATAAATAAACTGTTAACTGTTAACTACTAACTACAATAATAAATACTGCTAACTACTAACTACAATATTAAATAAAATTTGTTAACTATTAACTACTATCTATTAACATCTCAACACCCTCATTCAAGCTGGAGCATATAGATCATAAGCTCTAAGCTTACCTCAAATATATTTGATTCTTGATCCTCTGACAGATTTAATGAGTATATCTGCTAGTTGATCATTAGAATTGACGAAATACGTGACAATATATCCTGACTTAATCTTATGTTTGGCAAAATGACAATCAACCTCTTTATGTTTGGTTATTTCATAAAAAACTGGGTTAGAGGCAATGTGAAGTGCAGCTTGATTGTCACAAATTAGCTTTATGCTTTTGATTTCTTTCCATCTTAATTTTTGAAGGAGTTGTTTTAATCAGATAAGTTCACATGTTGCAAGAGCCATAGCTCGATATTCTGCTTCAACACTTGATCTAGTAACTACCTCTTACCTTTTGCTTTTCCAAGAAATCAAATTGCTTCTAATCATTATACAATATCCTAAACTGGACCTCCTATCTAGGGGAGAACTTGCCCAGTCAGCATCAAAGTACCTAATGATTTGGTAGTGACTCTTGTCTTCATACAGTAATCATTGTGCTGGTATTCCTTTAAGGTATCTAAGGATTCGAATTACTGCGTCCCAATGATTATTGCAAGGAGTTTGAAGAAACTGACTTATTACACTGACTGCAAATGAAATATCAGGTCGTGTGAGTGTTAGGTAGTTTAATCTTTCAACTAACCTCCGATATCTTCCAAGGTCTTTTAATGGCTTCCCTTGTCCAAGAACCAACTTTACATTGGAATCCATAGAAGTATCCACAGGCTTACAATTTGTCATGCTTGTTTCTTCTAGTAAATCCTGGGCATACTTCATTTGGGAGATAACAACCTACTTTTGACTGTGCCAATTTAATGTCCAGAAAATACTTCAGTTTTCCTAGGTCTTTGGTTTGAAAGTGACTGCAAAGATGTTTCTTTAATTGACAAATTCCATCATAATCATTGCCTGTTAAGACAATATAATCTACATACACACCTAGATAGATATATTTCTTGTCCTGAATATCATATTTGAAGAATACTGAATAATCGGATTGATATCGAGTCATTCTAAATTCCTGAATCACTGAACTAAACCTTCCAGACTAGGCTCTTGGAGACTGCTTTAAACCATATAGACCATTTTGTTTTATAGCTTGATACTGCAGATATTCATTGTAATATGTCTTAGTTAATATAATAGAGTTTGATTGTTGGGTATTTGCATCAGGTAAAGGAAGTAACCCGTCTTCTTGAGTTTGAACAATATGAGCTGTAGTTCGATTATTACTGTAATGATTGTTCCGGGATGGCTTGCCATGCAGGGCCCAACAAGTTTCTTGTGCATGGCTATTTCTATCACAATGAGTGCAGTGAACCATTGAACTTTTTTCTTTGCTTCTTTGTGGATCTCCATGTTTAGTCTGAATAGCTAAACATATGACTTTATCTCACCATTTGATGTTGTGGTTGAAGAAATCAGAATGAGTTGAGTAGAGACATCTTCTAATGAGGGAACAGTGGAATTTGTCAAAATTTGATCTCTAATAGAACTCAAGTCGAGTTTCAGTCGAATCAATGCCAAGACCATAAAAATATTGTTTCTTTGTTGTTCTTGTTCAATAATCTTTTTAGAAAACTGCATGAGAGAATTAAACTCATCTTTCAAAGTTTTAACTTGTCCCAAATAACTAGCAATATCCAGAGAACTTTGCTGAAGATGGACAAGGTCAGATACAATTTTATAAATACGTTGAATATCATTAGTATATAGTGTCTTTGTCTTAGTTTAGACTTTGTAATAAGTTTTGCAGGATTGAAAAAGGGTTAGTAATTTTGGCACAAGAGGATCTTTCCGAATATCTCTACCTTTAAGCAAGGTCCCTGGAAAGGGATGGTCTAAAGAAGAACTTGATCTTGCCGTCGGCCCTTTTTTCTGCAGTTGACGATTAGGCTTTCTTTTCCGCTTGGAGATGGAATTCTGACCTAGCTCACAATAAACTACATAATTGTACATCAATTTTATTCCAAGTTCTATCTTTTTCATCAATATCAATAACACTTTCTCTAAATGGTTATGATAATCTTGACTCATAAACCAAACCAAAGTTCAACAGATGCAGCTCATGAAATATAATTATCATAGCCTTGTAATTTAACAGTAGTGATATTAAGAGTGCTAGAGATGGATGAAAAAATAGTTCTAATAGAACTTGAATTTTCATCCATAAAGACAGAATATGTACCAAAAAAAATAAAAAAACGAGGGAAATAAAAATAGAGGAGAGAAAGAAAGCTACTGGAGTTGGTAAAAAATATGGCATCAACAGGTATTGTTGAGAGACAGAACCACAAAACGACGTCAGGATAGCAAGAAGATGTCACCAATGGAAGTCGAAGCTTGATTGTCCGACGATGGAGGATTACACCGGAATGTTTCTTGACTTTCGATGCACCCAAGGACAAAGAAGGTGAGCCGAAGTAAATAAGTGATTGGGTGGGTTTTGTGACAAATCAATTTTTGCAGTAAGAGTTAGACAGAAAAAGAACAGAAGGGAAGAAGGGAAGAAAAATGCTTTGATACCATAAGAAAAAAGAGGAAAAAATAGGAAGAGAAAATCCTGATTTTCTAAGAAAAGAGAGGGAAAGATAGGGACAAAAAGTATTGATTTTCTAAGAAAAGATAGGAAGAGAAAGTACTGATTTTCTCTATCAATTTAACAATATTGATTTTCTATACCAATTTAACAATATTGATTTTTTGTATCAATTTAACAAACATATACAGCTCTATTTATAAAAATTATAGTCTATCAATAATAAATAAAATTGCTAATTGCTAATTGCTAACTACTAACTACAATAATAAATATTGCTAATTATTAACTACAATAATAAATAAAACTTGCTAATCATTAACTACTATCCACTAACATCTCAACAACTAACAACTTCTTCGCAAAATAAAAAATAAATAGAATTAAAATTAA
Source organism: Garcia nutans (assembly GCA_947685225.1). Classification (NCBI taxonomy): domain Eukaryota; kingdom Viridiplantae; phylum Streptophyta; class Magnoliopsida; order Malpighiales; family Euphorbiaceae; genus Garcia; species Garcia nutans. The sequence goes on along the minus strand of CANTUV010000103.1, from coordinate 423,966 downwards.
ACAGAAATAATATAAATAAAAGTTGAAATAAATAAAAAAATAAATAAAAAATAAAAAATATACAATGGATACCTAATCAACAATGGAGAAAGTAAGAGAACTATGGCCAAAACAAAATACCCATGGCGACAACGACGTTGGCATTTCTAGTAATGGTGATGGTAGCTTGTGATAGCAACCATGACAGTGATGTTGGCATTTTTGCAATGGCGGTGCTGGTTGGCGTTCTTGGTGGCAATGACGACGTTGGCAGCAAGGTTTTTGCTGGGTACTGATGGTGATGGTGATGGCGATGCCGGCTAGGTGGTTTTTGGTGATGGCTAGGCTGGGTCTGAGGGAGTGGAGAGGGAGGAGAGGGAAAGCGGCTCATGCTTGAGACTTGGGAGGGGAAGGAGATTAAGGCTAGGGTTATTATATTAGGTTAACTAATTGTGTACAAAAATGGCGCACTTTTAATTATATGGCAAAAAATAATAAATTATGCTAAAATTGTATATATATAATACATATAAAATTAAAAGTAGGGTAGAAACAAGTCCAAAAAGTATATGATTTAAATTGATATTTATAAAATTTGATTTAGTTACATCTAATCATAATAAAAAGGGATTGATTTAAATAAATATTTATAAGAAAGCTGAATTATTACTTGATATTTTTTACAATGAGTGGGTGTATTGAAGTTTGGAATATTGCTCATTAAACTATTCTAAAAAATTATGTTACATGGGAGATAAACTATTTAACATATTTTTAATTGTTTTATTATATTAAAAATATTTAGTTCTTTTATAGCTAAATATAACTCTCTTAATTTTTTATTCTTAATTAATTTTAGAACAACAAAAATAGTTTAGATTTCATTTTTTCATTCTTAATAAATTAAAAAACATATTTTATATTAATAGTTCACGGATTAATAAAAAACAAATCACATGTTCAAACAAAAATAGTATATATAAATGTATAAGTTAACATAAAATAATATATATAAATGTATAAGTTAACATGACATGAATTAGTAAAAGTAAATATATTATTTCATATAATATGAATTAATAAAATATTTTTAATACATCTTATAAACTCTCAACAATTCATTGTACTTATATCTAAATTAATATTTGCATTTTTCATATTATTCTCAAATCTATTCATAATTTATTTCTTATTGCTTGTATTCATAAAAAAGTAGATCAATATTATTTGTCTCTACTATCACTAGTAGTACTAATTATTGTTAATACTCATAATCATCATTTTCATTAAAAAATACTAATATTATTATAATACATTGCTTTATTAAGTGTAAAGTACTATAATTAGTATAGTGAGAGCAATTATTCACATTACAATGTTAAATACCAATTTAATTTTAAAATATATAAGTATGTTTTTTTTTAATTTTAATTAATATTTTACTAATTTACTAATATTGTAAAAACACACAAATCAATATTGATTAAGCGACTAAAAATTATATTTAACTATTAATTATATTTTTATTTTTATTTATATTTACTTTATTTTGTAGTTAAATTAGGAAGTAACTTTATATTTTATTTATATTTACTTTATTTTGTAGTTAAATTAGGAAGTAACTTTATATGTTTACATAATATTAAATATTAAGTAGTAAATTAATATCATAAAATATAATTTTATATTATTAATAGTAAATTAGTTATAATTTCGGTTCGATATACTTCGATACACTTCTTGGTTTGGATATAACCTAATATCTAGATCCGTCTCATATTATAAAATTGATACAATTTAGTTCGACGAAAGTCAAAAGTAAAAGAGACTTTTCTGTTCGGTTGTTTGAATTAGACCTAGCCATAAAACCGGGTATCCTCCCTGCCCGCTCCCCTGAACTTTTTTCCGGGTTTGGACATAAATATTTTTATATGGGCCAACCACTCTTCACACTTACATATATATATTTTAAAAATATATATATATGTATATGATGGTAAAAAAGATTAAGAGTTAATAACATTTAAGAGTTTCACATATGACAATATAAAATATTTAAGGGTTAATAATATTTTATTTTAATGGCAGATTTAGAATATTTTAAAGATTTATAATTTTTTTTTCCAAAATTATTTGAATGTATAAATTTGGGCCGTGTCGGATTGAGCTCGGGTTGTATAAGAATTTATTGGGCTACGCTTGGACAAGAAGAATAAAATATTTTTTTGGGCCGGTCCAGACTTAGGCTCAACCACATTAAAATTGGCCCGCATTAAGCCCTTCCAGGCCCTGACCGGCCAGGCCTAATTTGAATCTGCTAAGGAATCTCTAGGATCCATACTCTGCCTCAGCTGAAATGAGTGAGAGCCTTTACTAGGAGAAATAATTTCAATGGTATTTGATTGTTTGTTAACAAGTATCAAGATTGAGCCTTGAGGACATCACTATTGTCTATTGATGCATAGTTATAGTGTCTGGATGTAAAATCCTAATGGGCCCAAATCATAGACTAAGGTGGCAAAATAAAAGTTATGGGCAGGTTCTTTTTTCAAAATGTTCCATGTTTTCTAATTGTAGAAAGGAGGAGGAGGAAGAATAAGAAGAATAAAATAGTTCCCTAGGACAAACTTATCTAGATATTTGTTTTAGAACAATGTTCTGATGTCAGAACCTCAGTTCTTGTTGGTATATTATGTCAATTCTAGATCCTTTATTCTTTTTCTTATGTTTTTATTTGAAATAAAATATAAGTAGGATTCTCATTTCTAGATATTTTTATCGAGCATTGACATGATACTTGCTAATTGCACTTTCCTTCCAAATTACAACTCTCTAATTAAATGAATAAAGTTATTTGTAATTGTTTTATAACTATTGAACAGCTACATACATTTTCTTTCAATTATGTAAGAAGTTTCAAAAGTCATCTCTCTTTTTTTAATTTTTAATTCTTCTATGTGGGTGCCGATATAGTTCGACTGCAATACTTGTTGATGGGGCTGTTGTTCAAACTGAAGATGACATTATTATCAACTGTGGAAGTGAAATTATTCCTGGCCTGGGTAAAGAAGGTCAGCATTCATTCACTTCTTTAAATAATAGATTTTTCCTGAGCAGTAGTTTACTTCAGTACCCTATTGGTTGGTCCAGTTTTATTAACCCATTTGTTTGATTTTCCTGGAATTGCAGCTGGAATTGATGATCTTAGAATTCTTATGCATGTTAACTATTATTCACTCATTTTCTAAGAATTGTTATTGTTGGAACTTTTGGAGTTGAATTCTTGCGTCTTTTGTTCTGATAGTACTTCTTCCCAAATCATTTACCTTTTTTATTTTTTATTCTTTTTCTAATTTTTAGTTCCCTCTGTCCCTAAAGGAACAGAAGTCCTCAAGTGAGCCAAACAGAACAATCAAGCTAAATCTTAGTGATAAAATAATTTCAATTATATTGGCTAATTATGTAAGCTTCTTTGAAATTTAGGGCTGAATTGCATCATCAAAGAGGTATCTTCTTGGAAAAGGTCAGAGGCAGGTTTTCAAAAATCATCTATCACTGAGTGATATGATACTTTGATATGAGATGACTTTTTGTCTTGTAAGCATAAGAACAAGTAGAAGCATAAGAGGAGGTGGGTAGGGAGTGTGTCTTTCTTCCTATTCTTTTACTTTTAGTCCTTATTTTGAATCCCTATCTTCCATTTAGGCCATAAAACCAAATTGTGGGCCCTTCCTATGTCTTACTTAGGGTAGATTTTTACTTTTTATATATTTAAATAAATAAGTAAATAGACTGCCAGACCATTGTATACAGAAAATTGTTTTACAAAATTATTTCAGAATTAGTTTTTTAATTTCTTATTGTAATGCAGGACCAATAGCTGCTAATTTTAAACACTGTTTCTTTTCTGCTGAAAATTTTTTACTTTTTTTGATCAACTAAAACAAGAAAATCATAATTTATTGTAGATATTGGAGTATTGATATATTTGTAACTGTAGATTTGAGTCATTTTGCTTCTTTTCCCTTCCTTTTTAATTTCCATAATAGTGCTGGTTGATACGATATGATACAGCCTGATACCGTCACACAGCTATTGCGATCAATATTGTCATTTAAATTCTTGGTTAAGAGTAATTGCTATTTTTGTGCTCAATATAATTCTGAACCTTTAAAATTTTTGAACTCCTAAAATTAGTCCTATTCCTTAGGGATTGGTTTCGGGCTTCTATAGGAAATTTAAAGTGGGAGTGCCCTCCTGGTTGAGTGATGACTAAAAATAAATAGAGATTGAAAAATAATTTCTAAAAATTAAATCACGTAAAGTTCCAAATTACTAACTACCTTTGAATCTTAAAACTACAAATAGGAAAAAATAATCTGACTTGTAAAGTATGAGTGATTGGAAACATTAATTGAGATAATTGGTCTATTCCATGATCCTAACATCCTTTGGGTCTTGAATTTTCTGTATTCTGAGCAAGTTCATTTGGTACAGTTAAAAACTTGGAGAGGCTTGAGATATGCTTGTGAGAGGGGCAATAGATTACCAGGCTTTCTCTGCCTTTTTTATTTTAAAAATAAGTTTAGAATGCTTTTCTATTATTTGTATTTTTAGGATATTTGAGCTACAGATTTAAAGTAATGCCTGGTCCAGAATCCTCCACGCATCGGTTAAAGGTAAACAATCAAATATTATTTGGCATATTGAACATTATCTCCTTTGACATCATCTGAAAATGTAGTGATCCCTATCCTCTCTTCATTTCTTTTCTTCATCAGGTCTGTATAGATGCTGAGCATGCAAAATGTAGCATCTGCTTAAATATCTGGCATGATGTTGTTACTGTTGCTCCTTGCCTTCATAATTTCTGGTATGTGATTTTATTTATTGTTTTTTTTTTCTATCTCCTCCAGTAATAGCATTTTTAAGCAATATTGTTTATTTAAAACCTGTGTTCATTGTAATACAGCAATGGTTGCTTCTCAGAGTGGCTAAGAAGATCACAGGAGAAACATTCAACTGTGCTCTGTCCTCAGTGTAGGGCAGTTGTACAATTTGTTGGCAGAAATCACTTTCTGCATAGTATTGAGGAGGTGATACTGATACCTTGCACTTCATTCAATTCTTTCTTAAATGCTTGTCATTTTGATCTTTTGACAACATATTATATATACACTTATATGCAGAGGACTCTGTTAAACTTTTAGCATGTGGTTGTGATCAATTGTGATTACTTTTTGGACTGTATCTGTTTCATTCTGTGCTTAGTTAGAAGTGCTAAAATATATCCTTTTATTGCTTTTTTATAAAATATATCCTTGCTTTTCTATCTCATTCATTAAATTATGTGTTCTATGCACATTTTTTGGCTCTGTTTCTGTCTTTTTGTTTTTTCTGAATGCCGTATTACTGGTTAGTTTATATATTAATGTCAGTTTGATGGTTAAACTGCTGCCTTGTAACTTATATCTATAATTTTAGATGATAGTCATGGTTGGTTGTTTGTTATTTTTTTTTAAATGTTGGAAGGTTTTAACTATTCCCTTTATTTATATGCACTTGATATGCTTTGCAATGCATTTTTCATCTCCTTACTGTTTGTTGTTTAAGAACATGCCTTATGTTTTGTAATACAGGTTTGATTTACTGAAATTTCTTTGATTTAGTTAAAATGCTGGTATTTTGTATAGGATGTACTGCATGCTGATTCTTCACTAATGCGAACGGATGAAGAAATTGCTCTTTTAGATTCCTATGCATCAATAAAATCAAATATGGTAAGTAATTTTTTTTATAGTTTTGGAATTTGTTTCTCAGACGCTTGATTTATGTGAGTAAAATCAGGGGCGGATTAGGGTGGTTAGCCAGAGAAGAGAGTTTATTTTTGCACTAACATGCATCATTCCTTCATCCTTTTTTTTTTCCCCTTTTGCTTGCAAAGTTGATATGTGAATTTTCATATTAGATGCATCTACGCATGTATTTTCTGTTTTTGCCTCAACTACTAGGAAAATAATGAAAAGTGCATTATTTGGTTTTGTTCTTGTTAAACTACCCTATAATGATAAAATGTAGGTAATTTCACACTTAAGAAATATGAGAATATGAACTAGTTAATGTATAAATGAACTTTCCAATCTTAATAGCTAACTTTTAGAGTTGGCTCTCCCATATCTATGTTAAAATAAAAATTTAATATGAAAATTTAACATGGTGTCGAAGCTTGGTTCCCTTACCTGGATGATTCGGATAGTGATTGGAAAAATGTAGGACTATGTTCCTAGGTAGTCCGGGTAGTAGTTGCTGTGTACATATTAAGTGTCAATTGGGCAATTGACACTTAAGAGGGAGTGTTGAACTACCTTTACCTAGTTGACACTTGTGAGGCGAGTGTTGAACTACCCTAAAAAAAAAGGGCAGCCCGGTGCATGAATGCTTCCGCAATGAGCGGGGCCCGGGGAAGGGTTGAACCCATTGGGTCTTTGTACGCGGCCTTCCCTTGCAATTAATTGCAAGAGGCCGTTTCCACGACTCGAACCCGTGACCTCAGGTCACACGGCGACAACACTTACCGTTGCGCCAAGGCTCCCCTTCGAGTGTTGAACTACCCTATAATGATAAAATGTAGGTAATATCATATTTGGGTTGACTCTCCCAAATCTATATTAAAAAAAGAAAAAGATTAATATGAAAATTTAACAGTTCTATCTAGCTAGCCTTTGAGAACAAGAAAATTTGATACTTAACTGTCTGCTTGCACCCACCATTATCATCTTGTTATGATTTCCAAAACTCCTGATCAATTGAATAAGGATCTGCTATCAACATTGATGTCTTGAACTTGCTGGAGAGCTACCTTGTACTAGTTTTTCCTTTAACCAATCAATTAATGGATTTTTTTTTTTTGCACGAGCAATGATGTTTTATTATAGAGTATTTCCAGTTCCTGGGATTCTAGTTGTTTTATGTCCGTGCTTTGCACTCTTTTTGTGTATAGTAGCAGATATGGTGCCTTCTATCCTTTTGGTGAAACTTTAAAAAAAAAAATTCAATTCTTGTCCTTTGATTTTTATTTTTGATGTATGTTAGGTCATTCAAAACGGTAAGAAGCTCACTCGTAAAAGGGCACATTCAGTGTTGAGTGTGGAAAGTGATGGCATAGACTCTGTACAGTTCTCATGTCCTCAATGTGGTAATATTAATTGCTTATCAATTCATTCATTTCAATATTATTTTATCAATAAGCCTTTGGTTTAGTGGTATTGGAGTAATCTTTAGGGTTGTAAGATCTTGAATTTGACTCCCAATAGAAGCGAGCTTTACCAAAAAAAAAAAAGATTTGATTTTTATCCTTTCAAGCTATGTTTTTTTGACATTAGTAAAGGAAAATTTTGTTGCATCTATTGTGATGTTGAGATTTTAATCCCATTGCCAAGTGGAAACATTGCCGCTGGGTTGGAATTGTCATTCCTAGGGATGGTAGAGGTTCCATTTTCAGTCCCATGGGAATTAAAGTTGGATTAAAGAAGACAAATAACATGAGCAAAATCTCTCTACCATACGGATTTTTGCCACTCCCTTCCCTGTGTATTCTCTTTTTATGCATGTCCTCACCATCAATAGCAATACACTAGAATTCAACAAAGTTGAAAATCCCTTTATTCTAAAATTGTATGTTTGTGTGTCTAACTACTGTGGAGAGTCTTGAGTTGATGTTAGGCCTTTGCAAACATCTGAAAGATCAATTCATATAGGATCAATTCTTTTTTCTCTCTTAAAGAATAGGCTTTGTTTGGTGTACTATATTGCTAGATGATGCCTTTCTCTGTATGATGCTCTATCATGTTTCTGCTTTTTTGTTCATATGAAACCTAGTGCTTTCTGCCTCTTAGAAATGCATCTATATAATAGGATATATAACTGTAATTGCATAGAAAAATATGTTATCTTTTATTTGATTGCTACATCTATATATATACAATTTGATTCTATCTAAATAGGAATATAAATCCCTAATTAGGAAATCAACTAATTAGGAACATATATGAATCCCTAACTAGGAAATCAACTAATAAGGAATAATATTCACTTTCTATAATTGAATAAGAAATCAACTAATAAGCTGGAGCATATGTACTGATCATGCCTAACTTGTTGCAACTGTAGTTATCATGAGCTCCATTCAGAGTTTTTTAAAAATATCTTCTAATTGCTCCTTAGTTTTGACATATCCCGTCGAGATGATCTTTTGTTGAATCTTTTCATGAACAAAGTGACAATCAATCTTAACATGTTTAGTTCGTTCATGAAACATAGCATTATAAGCAATATGGAGAGTGATTTATTGCACCATAATTTAGTTGAAAGTTTGGTCTTAAGCACAACCTCATAAAGTAAATGAAGATCCATACCACTTCACACATTGATTGTGCTATGGCTTTGTGCTCTGCTTCAACACTTGACTGAGTGTTAGTTTTAATGCAATTAGAGAAAAACACTCTAATTCTCATTAATTTCTGTGTTTATTTCTCCAAATACAATAGGTATTTTTACACCAAAAAATGAATAGCTAGCTATTATTGTATAGTTCTACAGCTAGCCCATTAAACCTTACAACTGACAATTCCACTTATACAATTAGATAGCTAAATTTTCTTTGTACAACTATTAACAACTAGCTATTGTCTGCTAAAACTCCCTCTCAAGTTGGTGCAAAAATATCGCACATGCTTAACTTGCAAATTAAAATATGAAAGTTTCTATTGCATAGCCTTTTGGTAAACACATCAGTCAGTTATTTGTCTGATGATGCTTGATATTTTTTCTTTTATGAAATGTCGATCTATTTCAATGTGTTTTGTGCGGTCATATTGAATTGGATTTTGAGCTATGCTGATGACAACCTTATTTTCACAAAACATGGACAAATTGTTTTCACTCAACAATTTTAATTCCTTTAGTAACTTCCGTAGCCATAGTAGTTCACAAACACCTTGTGCCATAGCTCTATATTCTGCTTCTGCACTTGATCGAGAAACCACGCTTTGCTTTTTACTTCTCCGCGTAACTAAGTTTCCACCCATAAGAGCACAGTAGCCAGAGGTTGATCTTTTATCATCAAGAGATCCAACCCAATCTGCATTTGTGAAGGCTTCAATTCAAAGGTAATCATGTTTGGAGAAAAGAAGACCTGTTCCAGGAGCTGGCTTAAGATATCGTAGAATTCGAAAGACTGCTTGTAAATGGGATTCATGAGGATCATGCATATATTGGATGACCACACTAACTGCATATGGTATGTTTTGTCTAGTGTGATAAATAAATTAATTTTCCTACCAATCTTTGATATTTCCTCATGTCAACTGAAGTCCCTATTCCTTCTTGTAGCTTATGATTACTTTTAATAGGAGAATTTGCTGGCTTACAACCCAACATACCTGTTTCTTGTAGAAGATCTAGGATATTATTCCTTTGTGAGATAAAGATTTTCTTTCTTGATATAGCTATTTCAATTCCTAGGACATATTGTAGTTTTTTCATATCATTGATCTCAAATTCCTGAGTAAGGAGTTTCCTTAGTCGAGCTACTTCTTCTCTATCATCTCTAGTTACCACAATATCATCAACGTAGACAATGAGTAGACCAATCTTGCCTTTAAAGTGATTAGTGAACAATGTATGATCAGCATTACTTTGTTAATATCCAATGGAGATCATGGCTTTACTGAATCTGTCAAACCATACTTTAGGAGACTGTTTTAGCCCATACAGAGCCTTCTTTAGTCTGCATACCTTTCCTTGTGTTTCTTTACTCTCAAAACCAGGAGGGATTTCCATATATACTTCTTCCTCTAGATCTCCATTAAGAAAAATATTTTTTACATCAAATTATTGTAGGTCCCAATCAAGATTGGATGCACAAGTCAAAAATATTTTGATGGTATTCATTTTAGTAACAGGAGTCAATGTCTCCTGATAATCCACTCAATATGTCTGAGTGAATCCCTTAGCCATAAGTCTAGCCTTGTATCTTTCAATTGAACCGTCAGTTTTGTGTTTTACAGTAAATATCCACTTGCAGCCAACCAATTTCTTTCCAAAAGGAGAAGTGACAAGTTCCCAAGTTCCATTCTTTATAAGGGCATTCATTTCTTCAACCATTGCTTCCTTTTATTTTGGATCATTGAAAGCCTCTCTTCAATCTTGGGGAATAGGCACAGAAGAAATAGACAAGACAAAGGCTCTATAAGAAGAAAATAATGAGTTATATGAAACAAAATTTGATATAGGATGTTTAGTACATGATCTATCTCCTTTCCTATGGGCAATTGGTTGATCGAAATCATTAACTGAATCAGAAAGTTGAGAAAATTCACCAGAAGGATCTAAAGAATTTTCATGATGTAGGAGTAATTCTTGACGTGGTATAGACTGCATGATGGCATTCTCTGTTTTATTTTTCCTTGAATATCTCCTCAAATCAGGTATATCTAAACGCCTAACATTCTCTTTTTGAAACAAAATCTCTTCCCCCTGAATAGAACTTTCCTCCATGTGAATAGAACTCTCTTCCTGGATAAGATTATCTTCTAAAATACAATTATGAAAAGTGGCTAAACTAGGATTCTCTTCTTTCTCATTCTCTTCCTGAAGAGGAGATTGGGAAAACTTAAAGTAGGGCTTAGATTCTCTAAAAGTAACATCCATACTAAGAAAATATTTCCTAGAGGGAGGGTGATAATACTTATATCCCTCTTGAGTAGAAGAGTATCTAACAAATATATATTTAAGAGCTTTATGTTCTAATTTCCTAACATTCCTAGCATGAATGAAACACACACACTTAAATACTTTTAGAGTAACAATGTAAGAGCTTTTCCCTTGCAAAGTCTCTAAAGGGCTTTTAAAATTGAGTGTTTTAAAAGACATCCTATTTAAAAGATAAGCAGTTGTTAGGATTGCATCTCTCTAATAAGGTTTTGGAAGATTCATGGTAAACATAAGAGTTCGAGCCACTTCTAAAATATGTCTATTTTTTCTTTCGGCAACACCATTTTGTGCACTAGTGTAAGCATAACTAGTTTGATGTATTATCCCATTAGACTCTAGATAAGCATGAAATAACCCATCCATGTATTCCTTTCCATTATCTATCCTAAGGATTTTAATTTTAGCATCAAATTAGGTTATGATCATCTTATGAAAAGATTGAAAGTAAGAAAATACATCACTTTTTGCCTTCAATAGATATATCCAAGTTATTTTAGTATAACAAATAAAAGTAACAAACCACCGATGACCTGTCAATGATGAGTTTTGAGTGGGTCCCCAAACATCAGAATGAATAGTCATAAAAGGAATTGTACTCTTATTATTATTCAAAGGATAGGAGTTAGTTCTATGCTTAGCAAATTCACAAGCATCACAGAAAAAAGAGTCAAATGAGATCCCATTAAACCCATTTGATAATTTTTTTCTAAGATAAAAAACGATGGATGCTCTAATTGCCTATGCAATTGTATTCTCTTGTTTAAAATTCTTATTTCTGCCAAAAAAAAGCGTGATTTATACCAGAATAAGAATTGAGACTTCCATTCAAAATGTATAAGCCATCATGTAATCTACCATTGCCAATCATCTTCCATGTTAACAAATCCTGAAAGATACAATGGTTTGGAAAAAAAACTCAAATTTACCATTAACAGTTTTAGTAATGGAACTGACAAATAAAAGATTAATAGGAAAATGAGGCACATGAAGGACAGAAGATAATATTTGGAGTACAGTTAATAGAACATGTTCCCGATACAGGAGTAACAGAACCATATGCTATTTTGACATTATTTCCTTTTGGACATGAGGAGTAGGTTTGAAACCATCTTAAAGAGCCTGTCATATGTCTATTTGCTCTTGAGTTTATAATCCATGAACAAGTATTATGGTTAGTGGAAGAGGCATTACCTGAGGTTACAAGATTTGATGAATTGACAATTGAGTTGGTGTCATGCTGAGACAAGAGTCGCCTTAAAATTTGAACCTCAGGATTGGATAGATTGTCACTTGAGGTTGTTGCACCAATTGGCCCTGTTGCCTCAGTCAAATTTGCTTGAGTCTTTACTGGACTTTCCTTTTTTCCTCCACGACTTTTATTTGGTTTGTCATGCAATTTCCAGTAAGTTTCTCTTGTATGGCGTGGTTTCCCACAATAATCACATTGTCGAGAGTTCTCATGTGTTCTTTAGTGTGTTCATGAACCGATTTGACAGTTAATCTAGCTTTCTCAACTGTTGTTGTACACAACATTCTTAGCCTAGAATTTCTCCCTATATTATTCCACCAAATCAGGCACAGATTAGTTGTTATTTATTGTGATTTATTCTGTAAATCATTACCATATTCTGTCTGTAATCTCCCTATTTAAAGGGCTGTACATCAATACAGAAGGGGGACAGAATTCCAGAAACCTTAATCTCTTTTATGGTATCAGAGCCTCGGTTCTGAAATTTATTTTTTTCCCTTCTTCTTCTGTTATTTTTCTTTTTCTGCCGTCAACAACTATGACCCAGACAGAGGACCAACCAGCCGCCTCCAATCCCAAGCAAACCACCACCATCCACCCTGCCTACTCTGTCACTAACATTCAATCAAAGATCAGAACCCTAGACGGCACCTCAGTAACCTACTCCTCCTGGGTAAAGCTATTTAAATTCAATTCTGTTGCCTATCGCGTATTAGATCACATCGACGGCACACCACCTCCGGCTTCCGCAGACCCATCGTATATAACCTGGAAAGAAATCGACGCCTTGGTGTCACAGTGGATTTACAGTACTATATCCGACGATCTTCTTACCCGTGTCCTGGATGTTGAAGCTTCGGCCCGTACGACATGGTTAAAGCTTGATAAATTTTTTCTTAGTAACAAGAAAGCCAAAGCTGCGGCCCTTGAAACAAAGTTTGTTAATCTCACCCTAGCCTCTTGCAGTTTTGTTGATGACTATTGCAGGAAATTAAAAGAGACAGCAGACCAGCTGACTGAAGTTGATCAACCAGTCACAGAATCCAGACTAGTTCTCCAACTGGTTCGAGGCCTTCCTCAAGAGTGTGACGCCACTGCATCTTTAATCAACTCACAGAATGCCGACTGGGATCTTGCTTGCACAATGTTAAATGATGAAGTTATCCGTCGGGCCGCACGACAACAACAACAAACCTCTGTCCTTGTCACTCCAGCTGCTCAAAATACATCCTCCCAGCCCAACATCGCCCACCATACCTCTTACCAATCCAACTATCGCGGCCGTGGCAGAGGACGACGAGGAAGAGGACGCGGTCGCGGCTACTGGGGCAACCCTACGGGGACCCCCTGGTCTTTTACACCTCAACCTGCAAACCAAAACTACCCGCCATGGGCTTGGTGGAATACCCCACCTTGTCCATATCCAACACAAGCTCCATGGACCCCAAACCAAAATCAGACCAACCCAGCGGCTCATTATACAGGACAGCAACCATATGGATCAGTACCACCATATCCACATGCTTCTCCTACATGATATGATGCTTTAAATCCTTCGGAACTCAGTCAAGCTTTCAACACAATGCAACTAAATTATTGTGATCCGAATCTAATCATGGATACAGGAGCTGAGCGCCATGTCACAGATAATCAAGGTATGATTTGACACCCTGACTCATTTACTGTTAACACTAAACTTTTAGTCGGCAATGGACACTATTTACCAATTGAGGGTTCTGGCACAGGTTACCTTCCCATTTTTAACCGTACCTATATTCTTCCAAACATTCTTTACAGTCCAAAGGTCATTAAAAAGTTATTGTCCGTCCGTCAGTTTACCCGTGATAACAATGTAACTGTCGAATTTGACCCTTTTGGTTTTTCTTTGAAGGATCTCAAAAGGGGACGGGTCCTTTCCCGCCACAATAGCACCGGCGACCTTTATCCTGTCACTCCACCAACCCTACCACCTCAAGCTTGTTCAATCACATCACCACATCTACCATGGCATGACCGTCTTGGGCACCCTGGGTCACCTGTTCTAGATATTTTACTTAGACAATTTGGATTATCATGTAATAAGAACAAGAGTTCCCCCTTTTGCAATTCTTGTCAATTATCAAAAAGCAAACGTTTACCTTTTTATGAGTCAAATTAATTTACTTTCTCTCCTTTTGATATTATACATTGTGACTTGTGGACATCACCTATCACCAGCAAAACTGGTTATAAATACTACATGGTCTTAATAGATAATTTCTCAAATATTGTGTGGGTGTATCCTCTAAAATTCAAATCAGAAACCTTCTCTACCTTTCAAAAATTCCACCAACTGATTGCTACTCAATTCAACCGACATATAAAAACTTTCCAATGTGATTTGGGTGGGGAATTTGATAACAATGACTTCAAAACTTTTGCCCACCAACATGGTCTTCTATTTCGTTTCTCCTGCCCCCAAACCTCCTCCCAAAATGGCCGAGCCGAACGTATGATTCGTCGACTAAATGACATCATACGTTCTCTTCTCATTCATGCTCAATTACCGCCAATCTTTTGGGTTGAGGCTCTTCACACAGCCGTCCATCTATACAACATACTTCCATCCAAGAGACTAAACTTTTACACACCCACCTTTACTTTATACCTCCGCCATCCCACATATGATCACCTTCGTGTCTTTGGATGCGCCTGTTATCCCAACACTTCTGCCACCCAACCACACAAATTACACCCACGATCCATCAGATGCATCTTCCTAGGTTACCCCCCTGATTTTCGGGGCTACCGATGCTTCGACCCTACCACCGGAAAAGTCCACATTTCTCGTCATGTCACCTTTGATGAAAATACATTCCCCTACACCATTCCTACACCAACCACTACCTATTCATTCCTGGATGACAACCCACCACCAGGTTTCACCTTCACACAGCAAACAATTCCTCCAAAACCAAATCATCACTCCACCGTCCCTTTCCGTTTCACCTACACCCGACGCCCAAGACCACCACCCACTGGGGCTGCAACAGAACCCTCACTGCACCAAAACACTGCTGTCCCACCACCATTACAGCCCCTTCCACGTCCCACCAATGCCTCAATACCAACTCGGAATACCCATCCCATGACCACCCGCTCTAAAGCTCGCCATACCCTAATAACAACACACATATCACCTATACCCACCTCTTATGCCAAGGCCTTTGCCGACCCTCACTGGTTAAAAGCTATGCAGGCCGAGTTTAGTGCTTTGCAGGAAAATGACACATGGGAACTCGTGCCAAGACCTCTTGACAGACCGGTCATCAGATGCATGTGGCTTTTCCGCCACAAGTTCAAATCAGATGGGTCTCTACAGCGATACAAAGCTCGTTTGGTTGTGAATGGAAAGTCACAAACAGTTGGCGTTGACTGCAACGACACATTTAGTCCGGTGGTCAAACCGGCTACTATAAGGACCGTTTTATCCATTGCGGTTTCACGTTCTTGGCCCATTCGTCAACTGGATGTCAAGAACGCATTTTTACATGGGAACTTACATGAAACTGTCTTTATGTATCCTAACTTTGTGTGCCGGTTGAAAAAATCCCTCTACGGGCTAAAACAAGCTCCTAGGGCATGGTACACACGATTTGCTACTCATCTTCAATCTCAGGGTTTTCGCAGCAGTGTGTGTGACAATTCTCTATTTATTTTTTCAAAAGGAACTCAGATTGCATATTTACTCCTTTATGTTGATGATATAGTGCTCACTGCTTCTTCTAATGAGTTATTACAGGACATTATATCCATGCTCTCCAGAGAATTTGCAATGACAGATCTGGGACATTTACATCATTTTTTGGGGATCAAAGTCACAAAAACAGCAGGTGGATTATTCCTTGACCAGACTCAATATACTAAGGATATAATCTCCCGAGCTTCTATGTCATCTTGCAAACCATGTGCAACACCAGTTGACTTATCTTCCAAATTGAGTGCTTCGGATGGTCCACTTTTCCATGACCCTACACTATACCGAAGCCTTGCAGGAGCACTCCAATATCTCACATTCACACGCCCAGACATCTCCTATGCTGTTCAACAGGTTTGCCTCTTCATGCATGAACCTCGGGAACCTCACTTTGCCTTCTTGAAAAGGATTGTCAGATATTTACAAGGCACAGTTGACTATGGTATACACATTAGCAAGTCACATACACATTCTTTGGTTGCTTACTCCGACGCTGATTGGGGAGGCTGCCCAGACTCCCGTCGGTCAACCAGTGGTTACTGTGTTTTTCTCGGAGATAATTTGATCTCTTGGTCATCCAAACGGCAACCTACAATATCACGCTCCAGTGCAGAAGCGGAGTATCGTGGTGTCGCCAATGCTGTAGCCGAAACAACTTGGCTACGGAATCTACTGCTGGAACTCTAGGTTCCACTCAAGCAAGCAACCGTAATATACTGTGATAATGTTTCTGCTGTTTACATGTCTGACAATCCTGTCCAGCACTGAAGGACCAAACACATTGAGATTGACATTCATTTTGTTCGTGAAAAGGTTCGAGTCGGCCACATCCGAGTATTACACATCCCATCTACTTTTCAGTATGCAAATATCTTCACCAAAGGCCTTTCTCGACAATTATTTCAGTCTTTTCGGTCCAGCTTGAGCGTCTGTCCTCCGCCCGCTCAAACTGCGGGGGAGTCTTAGCCTAGAATTTCTCCCTATATTATTCCACCAAATCAGGCACAGATTAGTTGTAATTTATTGTGATTTATTCTGTAAATCATTACCATATTCTGTCTGTAATCTCCCTATTTAAAGGGCTGTACATCAATACAGAAGGGGGGACAGAATTCCAGAAACCTTAATCTCTTTTAAACATAACACTTCTTCTGCTTTCCTCTTGCTGCACATATGAATATATTTGGAGTAAGGATGGTAGAGGTTCTTTACTAAGTACTTGAACTCTGATTTGATCATATTCCTTATTTAAACCAACAAGAAAATGATAGAAACGCTCCTCCTCTAATAATTTCTGAAAGTTAATCGTATCTGTAGCGTAGTTAGCTTGAAAATTCTAATAGTAATCAAGTTCTTGCCACAAACCACTTAATTCTGAAAAATATTATGAAATAGTCTTATCTCTTTGTTTCGTTCCATGAATTTTATTTCGAAGTTTATATTTTTGTGCAACATTACCTATTTGAGAGTAAGTTTGAGAACTAGCTTTCCAAATTTTTTCAGCTGTATCAATTAGCATATATGTTTTTGTAATAGTGGGTTGCATGGAGTTGATGAGCCATGACATAACTAGGGAATTTTCTGAATCCCACTGATTAAATAAGGAATCAGTTAATCCATGTTTATTTTTTTTTTCATGTTATATATCCCTGCAATCCCTTAGCTTTGATAAACAACAGACAAGACATTGACTAAGCAAGATAGTTTATTGGTTATTGGTAGACTAGGTTTTTTATCATCTGCCATTTTATCCTTTCAACAAATAGGGTCTTAACAAGAGTGACTAAAAAAACAATAGTAGACAATATACTAGAAAAATACCAGTACTGGCAGATTAAATATTCAACAGTAGGCAAACAATTTGTCTTAAATCGAAAATGGTCGGATCCGACCTAAAGGTACCTAGTCTAGATCGGAAATGGCCGGAAACGAGTTTGGAAGAAGAATCGGTGAGAAAAGGTTACTGGAAATTGATCCACGCGCTTCACTCGTCTGCGTCTGGTGATCGGTTTTCGGCGACAGGCCGAACTCATCGTGGCCTTTCTTCCTAGGTGGGCGGTGAGCACTACCGAATAATGGTTGAGGGCAAGTTACTGCCTCACCAACAAAATGCTTTTACTGTTACTCTACCAACACCTTCACTGTATTAGAATGAACAAAATCTAACATAGGTTTTAGGCTTTGATACAATGTTGGTTTCAATGCAATTAGAGAAACACACTCTAATTTTCATTAATTTCTATGTGTTTATTTCTCCAAATACAATATGTATTTATATACTAAAAAATGAATAACTAGCTATTATTATATAGTTCTACAGCTAGCCCATTAATTCTTACAACTAATAGTTCCACTTATACAATTAGACAGCTAATTATTCTTTGTACAACTACTAACAACTAGTTATTATCTGCCAACACCGAGAAACTACACTTTGTTTCTTCTCTAATATACCAAATTACCTCCAACAAAGACTCAATACTCTGTGGTTGACCTCTTATCAACCTTAGAACCTGCCCAATCCACATCTAAAAAACATTTTATATTTGAGTGTCCATGATTACTATACATTATGCCACGTCTTGGGGCTCTCTTCAAGTAATATAAAATTTGTCCTAAAGCTTCCCAATGAGCAATGGTTGGGGAAGACATGAATTGACTTACCACGCTAGTGGAATAAGCAATATCGGGACGAGTCATTGTAAGGTAGTTCAAGTTACCCACCATTCTTCTATACATCTTAGGATCTCTATACAACTTACCATAGTTGTTAAAAGCGCGCTTTAGGCGCGCCTGAGGCGCGCTTTGGGTGAGGCTCCATCGTTAGGGCTTCAACAGTTGAAGCGTAGCGCACTTCTCAAAAGCCACGCGTTTCTGCGCTTAGGCTTGATTCTTCCCGATTTGTTAGGCGCAGAAAAAGGAAGAAACATACTCCTAGTCCTTTTGCTCTTAGAGATGAGGATGAAATTGAAAATGATGTAGATGAGGAGGGATTAGAGAAAGAAGAGTTTGTAAACAATGATGATGAGGAGGAGGAAGAGGAGGAGGAGGATGAAGATATTGATGAAGGTTTTGATGATGAAGAAGAGTGATAGAGTGATTATTGATAGGCTAATTAGTCACAAAGTAGTACTAGGAATAAAACAATTAGTCCTAAAGTCATGCCTTAGTGGTATTACAATATTAGTAATAAGTTAATTAAACTATTAGTAGTAGTAGTTATTGGGTTAAACTATTTTGTCATATCATATGAGACATTTTGTGTGAAATATCTATTATGCGGTGTCTTTTTTGTGTGCTTTTTATGTGTTTCATAGTTTTTATATGATGTGGTATGATAATACTTGTGTGATATGTTCTTTAGTATGGTTAACATTGTATTTTTGTAGTTATTTTATGTTTTTATTAGTTTTATAGAGTTTCATGCGTGTTTGCGCTTCACTTCGATGAAGCCCGCGCCTGAGCCTCGAGGCTCACGCTTTAGGCTTCGGGACCCTTTGCTCTTTTTTGCGTCTCGCGCTTCTGACAACTATGCAACTTACTATCTCCTGCTACAATCTGTAAATTTGGAGTTATTAGTGTACTACAAGGTTAGCATCTAATTTCCCTACTTCTATCAATAAATCAGTAACATACATCCTCTGAGACAAGAAAATACCCTTTCTTGCGTCTTGTAACTTGCAACGCATCATAAATACTTCAATAGACCCAAATCTTTAGGTTGAAATAGGGTATGGGCAGCGAGCAAGATTAAGCTAGTCTCAAAATGCTTATAAAAGACTGAATCATCCTAGTATACTTTTTGACATACCTAACTCGTGGCATCTCACTAAATCTTCCAAACCAAGCTTGAGGACTTTGCTTCAAATCGTAAGGAGATTTTTGAAGCTTGCAAACTTTACTCCACTCCCCTTGAGCAACAAATCCTTGTGGTTGCTTCATATACACTTCCTCTTGGAGATCTCCATGCAAGTAAGCATTCTCGTTATCTAATCGATGCAATGGCCAATAATCTGTGGTGGTTAGAGAGATAAATAAACAAGCAGAAGTAAGTTTGGCCATATGAGAGAGTGTGTATCAATACCATATGTTTGAGCATGCCCTTTAGCCACTTGTTGATTTTAGAGTTTGAAGAAAAAATTCATTGATTTTTTTTTTGTATGTCTACCAACAAATAATACAATGTTATTTATACAAATTATATCCTATCTATATATTAAATAAAACTATCAACTACTAACTAGTATATTTATGCCTAACATCTAATAACTAACTACTATCTGTCAACACTTCCCCTCGATTTGGTGCAAAAATATCACACATGCCTAATTTGCAAATTAAAATGTGAAAGTTTCTATTGCTGACTCTTTCGGTAAATACATCAGCTAGTTATTTGTCTGATGACATATGAAATAGACTTAGAGAACTATCAATTAATTTCTCTTTTATGCAGTGTTGATCTATTTCAATGTGGTTTGTGCAGTCATGTGGAATTGGGTTATGAGCAATATTGATGGCAGCCTCATTAACACAGAACAGGGACAAATTGTCCTCACTAAACAATTTTAATTTCTTGAGCAACTTTCGCAGCCATAGTCGCTCACAAACATCTTGTGCCATAACTCTGTACTCTGCCTCTGCACTTGATTGAGAAACCACACTATGCTTTTTACTCCTCCAAGTAAATAAGTTTCTATCCATAAGTGTGCAATAACTAGAAGTTAATCTCCTATTATCTAGAGATCTAGCCCAATATGCATATGTGAAGGCTTCAATTCAAAGATGATCATGTTTAGAGAAAAGAAGACCTTTTCCAGGAGCAGACTTAAGATATCACAGAATCCGGAAAACTGCTTGTAAATGGGGTTCACGAGGATCATGTATATATTGGCTGACCGCACTAATTGCAAATGTTTATGTCTGGTCTAGTGTATGAGAGAAAAATCAATTTTCTACCAATCTTTATATTTTTCCATGTTAACAGTAGTTTCTGTTCCTGCTTGCAGCTTATGATTATTTTCTATAAGAGATTCTTCTGGCTTACAACCTAACATACTTATCTCTTGAAGAAGATCCAGAATATATTTTCTTTGTGAAATAAAAATTCCCCTTTTTGATCTTGCTGCCTCAATTCCTAGGAAATATTACAGTTTTTTTAGATCTTTGATCTCAAATTCTTGGGCTAAGAGTTGCCTTAGTCGAGCTAATTCTTCTTTATCATCTCCAGTTACCACAATATCATCAACATAGACAATGAGTAGAGTAATCTTGCTTTTAGAGTGTTTAAAGAATAAGGTGAGGTGTGATCAACATTACTCTGTTGATACCTAAAGGATACCACGATTTTACTGAATCTATCAAACCATGCTTTAGGAGACTGTTTTAATCCATAAAGAGCCTTCTTTAATCTGCATACCTTTTCTTGTGTTTTTTTTATTCTCAAAACCTGAAAGAATTTCCAGGTACACTTCTTCCTCCGGTTCTCCATCTAGGAAAATATTTTTCACATCAAATTGTTGTAGGTCCCAATCAAGATTAGTTGTACATATCAACAATATTCTGATGGTATTCATCTTAGCAATTGGAGCAAATGTCTCATGATAGTCCACTCCATATGTTTGAGTGAATCCCTTAGCCACAAGTCTGGCCTTGTATCTTTCAATTGAACTTTCAGCTTTGTGTTTTACAGTAAATATCCATTTTTAGCCAACCAATTTCTTTACAAAGGGAGAAGTGACATGTTCCCAAGTTCCATTCTTTGCAAGGACTTTCATTTCTTCAAACATTGCTTCCTTCCATTTGCGATCATACAAAGCCTCTCTCCAATCCTATGGATTAGACACAGAAGAAACAGATAAGACAAAGGCTCTATAGGATGAAGATACTGAGTTATATGAAACAAAATTAGATATAAGATGTTTAGTACATGACCTAACTCCTTTCCTAAGGGCAATGGGCTTATCTAAATCATTAATTGAATTAGAAGGTTGAGAAGACTCACCAGAAGAATCAAAAAAGTTTTCAGGATGTGGAAGTGATTCTTGACGTGATATAGACTGTATGATGACATTCTCTGTTTTATTTTTCCTTGAGCATTTCCTCAAATTAGGTTTATTTAAATGGCCAACATTCTCCTTTTGAATCAAATTCTCCTCCTCTTGATCAAGATTCTCCTTCTATCTTCTAAAATAGAGTTATCAAGAGTTGCAAAACTAAGATTCTCCTCTTCTTTCTCATTCTCCCTCTGACGAGGAGATTGGTGCAAATTGAAATAAGGCTCAGGTTCTACGAAAGTAGCATCTATAGTAACAAAGTATTTCATAGGGGAAGGATGGTAATACTTATATTCCTTTTGAGTAGAAGAGTAACCAACAAATATACATTTAAGAGCCATAGGTTCCAATTTTCCAATATTCATAGCATGAACAAAACAAACATACCCAAATACCTTTGGAGGAACAATTTAAGAATTTTTTTCCTTGCAAAGCCTCTAAAGGACGTTTAAAATTAAGTGTTCTAAGAGGCATACTATTGATTAGGTAAGTAGCTGTTAGGATTGCATCTCTTCAATAGGGTTTTGGAGGGTTCATGGTGAACATGAGAGCTCGAGCCACTTTTAAAATGTCTATTTTTCGTTTTGGTAACACTATTTTGGGCACTAGTGTAACCACAACTAGTTTGATGGGTTATCCCATTAGACTTTATATAAGCATGAAACACTCTATCCATGTATTCCTTTCCATTATTTGTCCTGAGGGTTTTGACCTTAGAATCAAATTAGGTTTCAATCATCTTATAAAAAGATTGAAAGTACGAAAATACATCACTTTTTGTCTTTAATAGACATATCCAAGTTATTCTAGTACAACAATTAATAAAAGTAACAAATCACTTTTAATCAGTCAATGAAGTATTGTGAGTAGGTCTCCAAACATCGGAATGAATAGTCATTAAAGAAATTGTGCTTTTATTATTATTTAAAGGATATGAGTTTTTTGTATGCTTAGCAAATTCACAAGCATTACAAAACAAAAAGTCAAATGAAATTCCTTTAAACATATTTGGGAATTTCTTTTCTAAGATGAAAAAGGATGGATGCCCTAATTACCTATGCAATTGTATTATCTCCTGTTTAATATCTTTATTTCTGCAAAAAAGAGCAGGATTTGTACCGGAATTAGGATTGTGACTTTCACCCAAAATGAATAAGCCATCTTGCGGTTTTTCCACTGCCAATTATCTTTCCTGTTCCTGAAAAACATAATGGTTTGGAAAAAACTCAATTTTACAATTAAGAGTTTTAGTAATGGAGTTGATAGATAAAAGGTTAACGGAAAACGAGGCACATGAAGGACAAAGGGTAATCTAATATTTGGAATACAATCAATATAATCTGTTCCAGATACAGGAGTAAAAGAGTCATCTGCTATTTGGACATTGTTTCATTTTGGACATAAGGAATAGGTTAAAAGCCTTTTTGCAGAGCATGTCATATGTCTATTTGCTCCTGAATCTATAATCCATGAACAAGTATTATGGTTAATTGGAGAGGTATTACCTGTGGCTACAAAGTTGGAGGAATTGACAGTTGGGTTGGTGTTTAGTTGAGATAAGAACTGCCTTTAATTTAGAACATCTTCATTTGATAGATTGTCACTTGAGGTTCTTGCACCACTTGACTCTGTTGCCTCATTCAAATTTGCCTTGAGCTTTTACAAGGCTCTCCTTTTTTCCACAGTCGTTATTTGGTTTACAGTGCAATTTTCAGCAAGTTTCTCTTGTATGGCGTGGTTTCCCATAATAATTACACTGTCGGGAGTCTTCAATGTGATCTTTAGGGTGTTCATGAACCGATTTGGCAGCTAACCCATCTTTCTCAATTGTTGTTATACATAATATAACACTTCTTCTACTTTCTTCTTGCTGCACATACGAATATGTTTAGAGTAAAAATGGTAAAGGTTCTTTACATGGACTCTGATTTGATCCAAGTTTAAACCAATAAGAAAATTATAGATTCGTTCCTCCTCTAGCTACTTTTGAAACTTAATTGCATTTGCAACGCATTCAGCTTGAAAGTTCTGATAGTAATTAAGTTTCTGCCACAAACTACTTAATTCTAAAAAATATTCAGAAATAGTCTTTTCCTTGTTTCGTACTATGAATTTTATTTCGAAGTTCATATTTTTGTGCAACATTACCCATTTGAGAGTAGGTTTGAGAAGTTACTTTCTAAATTTTTTTTGTTGTATCAAGTAGCAAATATGTTTTTGCAATAGTAGGTTATATGGAGTTGATGAACCATGACATAATAAGAGAATTTTCTAAGTTCCACTGATTAAATGAGGAATCAGTTAATTTAGGTTTCTTTTTCTCTCCTGTCAACCTCCTAGCTTTGATGAACAATAGACAAGATCTTGACCATGCAAGGTAGTTCATCCCATCAAGTTTTACAGGACTAATTTGTAAAGAGGGATTATCGGTAATTGGAAGAGTTGGCTTTTTACTGTCTGCCATTTTAACTATGAAAAGAGCCTAGCAAGAGAGGCTAAGAGATATAGGTCTGTAAATTTGAGGAAGCAGGAGAGAAGAAAAAAATTTGTATCAAATTAAATTGCAAGGAACAGACCTAAACACCCTTTGGGTCGGAAATGGCTGGAAATGAGGTCAGAAGAAGAGTCGGTGAAAAAAGGTCATCGAATGGAGGTTCACATGTTTCACTTGTCGGCTCGTGAACGGTAACTTTGGAAGACTTTATAGGTGCGGGAGCTCATGTGCGTCGGCTTCCAGTGATTGGTCTTTGGCGATAGGCCAGTCTTGACGTGGTGGTTCTCCTTAGGTGGGCAGCAAGCACTGGTGGATAATGGTTAACGGCAAAAACCTACTCCACTCACTAAAACTCTATTGCCCCCTTTTTGAACTGAAAAACTCTATTGCCCTTTTGAGAAGAAAACCAAACATGGGTTTTTAAGCTATGATACCATGTTGATTTTAGAGTTTGAAGAAAAAACTCATTGATTTTTTTATGTCTTCCAACAAATACTACAATGCTATTTATATAAATTATAACCTATCTATATATTGCTACTAACTAGTATATTTATGTCTACATCCAACAACTAACCACTATCTGTCACCACCACCGAATGAGATTTTAAACAAGCCACAAACCCTTTTAGATTCATCTTCAACGTGAACACCCATTTGCAACCAATAGCTTTCTTGTTATCAAGTAAAAGCACTAATTCCCAAGTATTTGTTATTTTCGTAACCCTCATCCAATTTATAATTTTCTGAGTTATCACTGTCTTTTCCCTTCATACTATGCTTTCATCTCCACCTTGTTTGTTGTGTCTATTCCAAAATCTATTAATGAAGCACAAACTCATCTTGGTTGGCAACAAGCCATGGTTGAGGAGATGACTGCTCTTCATGCTAATAACAATTGGGAGCTAGTTCCATTACCCTCTGAGCATTTTGTGGTTGGTTGTCATTGGGTTTATATAGTCAAAGTTGGTCTTGATGGGTATGTTGATTGGTTAAAAGTACGCTTGGTTGCCAAATGGTACACTTAGATTTCTAGTCTTGATTATGACGACACTTTCTCTCCTGTTGTAAAAATTGCTGTTGTTCGTTGCCTCATTTCCTTTTCTGTTATTAATCATTGGCCTATCTACCAATTGGATATTAAATAAATGACTTTTTACAGGGTAATTTGACCAAAGAAGTTTATATGGAGCAATCGCTTGGCTTTGTTGCTCAGAGAGAGTCTGGATTAGTTTGTCGATTGAGGAAATCTCTTTTATGGTCTGAAACAATCTCCACGTGCATGGTTTGGACGATTTAGTCCTATTGTTCAAAAATTTGGGATGCATAAAAATGAAGCAGATCATTCAGTATTCTATCGTCATACAACTTGTAGCAAATGTATTTATCTTGTAGCATATGTGAATGATATTGCAATAATAGGTGATGATCATGAATGGATTACTCAACTCAAACAACATCTTTTAAGTCATTTTCAAACTAAAGACTTGGAGAAGTTGAAATATTTCTTGGGCATTGAGGTGGCTCAGTTAAATAGTCATTGCTATTTCACAAAGAAAATATGCTTTAAATATTTTGGAAGAAATTGAGATATTTAATTGTAAACCTGTGGAAACTCTTATGGATCCAAATGTTACTTGTTCCTAGACAAGGGAGCCACTAAAAGACCTAGGTCAGTATTGAATAGTTGTTGGAAAACTAAATTATAGGTCAGTATTGAATAGTTGTTGGAAAACTAAATTATCTCACTATTACCTGCCCAGATATTTCCTATGCAGTATGTGTGGTAAGTCAGTTTCTTCAAGCGCCATGTGATGGTCATTAGAATGCAGTAATACACATCCTTAGATATATTAAGGGAGCTTCCAGACAAATTTTGTTGTATAAAGATAGAGGACATGCACAAAATGTCGGTTATTCAAATGCTGACTAGGCTGGTTCTCCCTTAGATAGACGATCAACTTCAGGATGTGTATTCATCGGAGGAAATCTTATATTATGAAAGATCAAAAAGCAAGATGATGCAGCAAGATCAAGTGCAGAAGCAGAATATCATGCCATGACCTTAGTTACATGTGAACTTATTTGGTTAAAGCAACTACTTCAAGAATTAAGGCGTGAAAATATGAGTCTAGTGAAATTGATCTGCGATAATCAAGCAGCACTCCATATTGCCTCAAATCTAGTCTTCCGAAGGGACAAAACATATAGATAAAGATTGACAAAACAAAAGATTGAATCGGGAGGCATCACTACCAACTTTGTCAATTTTAATGATCAGTTAGCAGATATCCTTACCAAAGCTCTAAGAGGACCTCGAATTGAATATATTTGTAGCAAGTTTGAAGCTTATGATATATACGCTCCTGCTTGAGGGGGGAGTGTTAAAGTATCCTTATTTTATTTGTATTGTATAATTTGTTTCCTAAATTGTACCTACTTTCTCTGTATATATGCCGCCAAAAGCTTAGAGGAATTCTCAAGCTATTTTCTCTAAATCAATACAAATTTTCTCTTTCCCTTCCTGTATTTTACAATTCCTATTGCATTCTATTTTATATATAACATTCTATTTTTTTAAAGTTAGAATCACCATTAATATTTTATGTTGTTCAGTGTTATTATTTGTTTAATAGTCCTGGCCTATTTACAACTAAAAAAAAAATTTTCTGATGTATTAATAAAAGCCAGTGCATCAAAGATCTTTTCATTGACTCTTCCAAGAGGCTATAATTACCATGAGTAAACATATTAATGATGAAGACACATTTTTACTACTAATACTTGCACTTTCTATGCTATTTCGTCTGACCTTGGCTGAGGAAGATGTGTATATATCTGTGTCTGTGTGCCTCAATGAACATTTCGTACTCCAACTTTATGTGATAATAACCCATCGCCTTGACTGTGCTTTTGTGTTTTTGCTGCCACGGTTGCTCTAATGAGGGGGTTGTGATGTAATGGGATGGGGTGGGGGGTGAAGGGGTTATCTGATAGGAGGGATGTGGATGGGATATTGGCGAGTTAGTAAGCTAGAGAGAGAAAAGGGGGTGACTTTCCAATGAATAATGCTCTTCCAAAAGGAAAATGATTGGGGTATTTATCGGGGAATAAGGCCTTGAGAACAGTTGATCTTGTGATGATTTTGGAGAGTTTTGAGGAGTTTTTGCCCTAGTATGGATAAAAAAAACTCATTTGTTTCTTTCTCATGTGAGCTAGTTTGCACTAAGTTCATTCCCCATTCTTAGGCCGCCAACCTATTCATCTGATGGACTCAAGATCCAGGAGCCTTGAGACCTTCATATCAGCTGTGGCTTGTAAGTTAGATGCAACTACAGAAACTAACCAGCTGGCACTATTATTAATCTTAAAAATCAAAATGCAAATGAAGCAGTTATGTAGTTTAATAGCTGAAACAGGATAATAGTCATAACAGGAAGAGCGACAGCCTGTTTCGCTTTTGATTCTTAAATACTTGACCCAAACAATATGCAACATTATGTTGAAATCTTATTCCATGGACCTTGGGGTGTTTCTACAATTCTTAGCACAAATATGTTGGGCTTTAGGCTTTTGGGCTCATCTTTACTCAAAATGGCCTAAGCTGAGCGGTTGCCGCATTAGCTTATCCCCTTCATTTCTTTTTTAATTACGTGATGTGGGGGATTGTCCACTTTCAACAAATAACTCAGCCAAACTGCTGTTAAATTGTGGCCCTTGTTTAAAATAAATACAGCAGCCCTTATTTAAATTTTGTTGTTGCTATTTATGAAGAAAGAGGACCTGTATTGTTGTGATCGTTTTGTATTCTATCATTGTCTTATTTTCTATGTATTACTAATTTTGTTTTAACTAACCTTATGCAACTTTTAATAGTAAACTTGTGGCTAAATGTGTGGAAGTACTTTTTCAATGTTTAATTCTTAGTTAATTGAAGTTCTGTTCTTCTTCATGATATGATCTTTATTATCTAAATTTAGATCAATTTTTATCTAACCCTTTCATTTTCAACAATCAGGTACTGGCTACAGTGGCTTCTGCTGCAGCCAAAACATGGTTCATTTGCAATGTCAAGCCTGTGGAGGAATGATGCCTTCCAGAGCAGATATTAGTGTTCCACAGTGCTGTATGCACCAGGCTTATATTTTTTTATTATTTGTGAAATAGTTTAAGCTTTTTTTTTTGTTTGTGTTATGCTATTTAGAATGTTTTTAAGAATAAAGCCCTAATTTTTCATCTTTATGTGGTTCTTATTAAATTTTTTTGGCTTAATGACCTAAAGAATACAAATCTTTCCATTATATAATTTTACCTACCCTAAATTTTTCCTTGGCACAACGGTAAGTGTTGTAGCCGTGTGACCTGAGGTCACGGGTTCGAGTCGTGAAAACGGTCTCTTGCAATTAATTGCAAGGGAAGGCCGTGTACAAAGACCCAATGGGTCCGACCCTTCTCCGGACCCTCTCATTGCGGGAGCATTCGTGCACCAGGCTGCCTTTTTTTTTTTTTTTAAATCTGAACTTTAGTTGCAATTGCACCTATTTGATGAAATTGAAATGAAAATTAGCCCTTCATACCTATTATTTTTTCTAGCCACTCATCACTAAGCTCAACTCAATCATAACTTTCCACTGATCCCTTGTCAGTTACAAAAATAATGATGTGTAATTTTGACCAAATGATTATATTGCAATTATGTTCAAGATTAGGTTAAATAGTGTATTTTGAAAGGTTAAGTAAGTTGCAATTTTTCAAAAAGGATTTTTTTTTTTACAATTTTTTTTAATCATCAGGGCTTTTTTTTTGTGGATTCTGATGTTTAAATTAATTTTTAAATTATTTCTTAAAGTAGGCTAAATTAATTTGCTTGTTTGTATTATATATTTCAAGTTGTGGATCCATTGTTCAAGTGGTAGAAGTTTATTTAAGTTGCAGGCTAGGAAAATTATTTTGATATTGCTGGGTTTAATTTTGAGCATTTTGGATATGATGGACCACTAGTATCTTGGTCAACAGTGAGCTATATCAGTTTAGCAATCAACTCTTGTGTTTTTTTTTTACTCATACAGGTTTGGGATGTGATAGAGCATTTTGTGGTGCTTATTGGCATGCTCAAGGGGTTACTGAAAGTGACTCTCACATGGTGTGCAGTCATGAGAATTTTAAACCAGTATGTTTGCTTTTCTGCTATTTTTGTTTCCATGAGACTTGTGAACTGTGTTTTTAAAATTGGGCATGATTGTCCTTTATGTGCTTCTTTGAGGATCACATCTTTGTTTAATCCCTTCCTCTATTTTCTGAGGATTTACTTCTCTTTTTTGTCTTATATTGAAGATATAGAATGTATCATTTTGCCTAAATAGGTCTCTTCTCATAAATGACACTAGTATGTTTCCTTGGATTCTCTTTTGTTAGTTTTAATGCAATTAGAGAGAATAATTCTTATTCATTTCTGTGTATCAATTACTCCAAATACAATAGGTTTTTATACACAAAAAAAGAATAGCTAGCTCTAATTATTTAATCCTACAGCTAGCCCACTAAGCCTTACAGCTAATAGTTCACCTTATACAATAACTAGATTCTTATACAACTACTAATCACTAGCTATTGTCTGCCAACACTCTCCCTCAAGTTGGTGCAAAAATATCACACATGCCCAACTTGCAAATTAAAATGTGAAAATTTCTGATGCTTAATCCTTTTGTAAATACGTCAGCAAGTTGTTCGTCCGATGATACATGAAATAGACTTAGAGAACCATAAATCAATTTTTCTTTTATGTAATGTCGATCTATTTCAATGTGTTTTGTGCGGTCATGTTGAACTGGGTTATGAGCTATACTGATGGCAGCCTTATTGTCATAAAACATGGACAAATTGTCTTCACTAAACCATTTTAATTCCTTTGGTAACTTTTGCAACTATAGTAATTCACAAATATCTTGTGCCGTAGCTCTGTATTCAGCCTCTGCACTTGATCGAGAGACCACGCTCTGCTTTTTACTCCTCCAAGTAACTAAGTTTCCACCAACAAGAGTGCAGTAGTTAGAGGTTGATTTTCTATCATAAAGAGATCCAGCCCAAGCTGCATCAGTGAAGACTTCAATTTGAAAGTGACCATTTTTGGAGAAAAGAAGACATTTTCCAGGAGCAGACTTAAGATATCGCAGAATGCGGAAGACTGCTTGTAAATGAGGCTCATGAGAATCATGTATATATTGGCTGACCACACTAATTGCATAAGCTATGTCTGGTCTAGTGTGTGATAAATTAATCTTCCAACTAATTTCTGATATTTTCCCATGTCAACTGAAGTCCTTATTCCTCCTTGTAGCTTATGATTACTTCCAATAAGAGAATCAACTGGCTTACAACCCAACATACTTGTTTCTCGTAGAAGATCCAAGATATATTTTTTTTGTGAGATAAAGATTCTCCTTTTTGATCTAGCCACTTCAATTCCTAGGAAATATTGCAGTCATCCCAGGTCTTTAATCTCGAATTCTTGGGTCATAAGCTTCTTTAGTCGATCTACTTGTTCTCTATCATCCCCAGTTACCACAATATCATCAACATAGATAATAAGTAGAGTAATCTTGCCCTTAGAATGCTTAATAAACAAGGTGTGATCAACATTACTCTGTTGATATCCAAAGGAAACCATGGCTTTACTGAACTTGTCAAACCATGCTTTAGGAGATTGATTTAGTCCATATAGAGCCTTTTTAAGTCTGCATACCTTTCTTTGTGTTTCTTTACTCTCAAAACCTGGAGGAATTTCCATATGCACTTCTTCCTCCAAATCTCCATGAAGAAAAACATTTTTTACATCAAATTGATGTAAGTCTAAATCCAGATTAGCTGCATAAGTAAACAGTATTTTGATGGTATTCATTTTAACAACTGGGACAAATGTCTACTGATAGTCTACTCCATAGGTCTGAGTAAATCCTTTAGCCACAAGTCTAGCCTTGTATCTTTCGATTGAACCATCAACTTTGTGTTTTACCGTAAATATCCACTTGCAGCCTATCAATTTCTTTCCAAAATGAGAAGTGACAAGTTCCCAAGTTCCATTCTTTGTAAGGGCATCCATTTCTTCAACCATTGCTTCCTTTCATTTGGGATCATTGAAAGCCTCTTTCTAATTCTGGGGAATCGATACAGAAGCAACATACAAGACAAAAGCTCTATAG
Source organism: Garcia nutans (assembly GCA_947685225.1). Classification (NCBI taxonomy): domain Eukaryota; kingdom Viridiplantae; phylum Streptophyta; class Magnoliopsida; order Malpighiales; family Euphorbiaceae; genus Garcia; species Garcia nutans. Next base: position 392,483 of record CANTUV010000103.1, on the reverse strand, counting down.
GAAGAAGACAATGAGTTATATGAAACAAAATTAGATATAGGATGTTTAGTACATGACCTAACTCCTTTCCTATGGCAATTGGCTGATCGAAATCATCAAATGAGTGAGAAAGTTGAGAAAGTTGAGAGAACTCACCAAAAGGATCTAAAGAATTTTCAGGATGTGGGAGTGAATCTTGACGTGGTATAGACTGCATGATGACATTCTCTGTTTTGTTTTTCCTTGAATATCTCCTTAAATCACGTATATCCAAACGCCCAACACTCTCCTTTTGAATTAAAATCTCCTCCCCCTGGATAGGCTGATCTTCAAAAATAGAGTTATCAAGAGTGACCAAATTAGAATTCTCCTCTTCTTTCTCATTCTCCCCCTGAAGAGGAGATTGAGGAAAACTGTTGGAATATATCCTTAATTTATGGCTTTATTTAAGCCATATTGTTGGGATATCCTGGTTTTATGGCTGTATTTAAGCCACTATATTTGTCTTTATTCCTTTTTTTTTTCTATTTTCTGTATATTTCTAATAGCAATAGGATTACTCTATAAATACCATTTCAAAACCTATTGTAAATTCAAGAGATTGAGAATAAGAAGTTCAGATTTATCTCAAAACCTATTGCACTTATATCCCTTTTGAGTAGAAGAGTATCCAACAAATATACATTTAAGATCCCTAAGTTCTAATTTCCCGACATTTCTAGTATGAATAAAACAAACACACCCAGATACTTTTGGAGGAACAATGTAAGAATTTTTTCCTTGCAAAACCTCTAAAGGACTTATAAAAGTGAGTGTTTTAAGAGGCATCCTATTTATAAGATAAACACTTGTTAGGATTGCATCTCCTAAATAAGGTTTTGGAAGATTCATGGTGAACATGAGAGCTCGAGCCACTTCTAAAATATGTCTATTTTTTTCTTTCGGCAACACCATTTTGGGCACTAGTGTAAGTGCAATTAGTTTGATGTATTATCTCATTGGACTCTAGATAAGCATGAAATAGCCCATCCATATATTCTTTTCCTTTATATGTCCTAAGGATTTTAATTTTAGCATCAAATTGGGTTCTGATCATCTTATGAAAAGATTGAAAGTAAGAAAATACATCACTTTTTTGCCTTCAATAGGTATATCCAAGTTATTCTGGTACAACAATCAATAAAAGTAACAAACCACCTATGACCAATCATTGAAGTGTTTTGAGTGGGTCCCCAAACATCAGAATGAATATTCATAAAAAGAATTGTACTTCTATTATTATTTAAAGGATAGGAATTCCTTCTATGCTTAGCAAATTCACAAGCATTACAAAATAAAGAGTCAAATGAAATCCCTTTAAACACATTTGAGAATTTTTTTCTAGGACAAAAAAAGATGGATGCTCTAATTGCCTATGCAATTGTAATATTTCTTGTTTAAAATCTTTATTTCTACCAAAAAATGCGTGATTTATACTAGAATCAAAATTGGGACTTCCATCCAAAATGTATAAGCCATCCTGCAGTCTACCACTGCCAATCATTTTCCCTGTTTGCAAATCCTGAAAGACACAATGGTACAATTAAGAGTTTTAGAAATTGAGCTGACAGATAAAAGATTAACAGGAAAAACGAGGCACATGAAGGACAAAAGATAATTTAATATTTGGAGTACAATTAATAGAACTTGTTCCCGATACAGGAGTTACAGAACCATCTGCTATTTTGACATTATTTCCTTTTGGACGCGAGGAATAGGTTTGAAATCTTCTTAAAGAGCCTGTCATATGTCTATTTGCTCCTGAATCTATAATCCATGAATAAGTATTATGGTTAATGGAAGAGTCATTACCTGAGGTTACAAGATTGGATTAACCGACAGTTGAGTTGGTGTTAAGTTGAGATAAAAGTCGCCTTAAATTTTGAACCTCTTCATTGGATAGATTGTCGCTTGAGGTTATTACACCATTTGTTGCCTCAGTCAAATTTGCTTGAGTCTTTACTGGATTATCCTTTTTACCTCCACGACTTTTATTTGGTTTGCCATGCAATTTTCAGCAAGTTTCTCTTGTATGGCATGGTTTCCCACAATAATCACATTTTCGAGGGTCCTCAGTATGTTCTTTAGGGTGTTCATGAACCGATTTGGCAGCTAATTCAGCTTTCTCAACTGTTGTTGTACACAACATAGCACTTCTTCTGTTTTTTCTTGCTGTACATATGAATATGTTTGGAGTAAAGATGGTAAAGGTTCCTTACCACGTACTTGAACTCTGATTTGATCATATTTCGGATTTAACCTTGCAAGAAAATCATAGATACTCTCATCCTCTAATAATTTCTTTTAATTAACTGCATCTGTAGTGCAGTTAGTTTGAAAATTCTAATAGTAATCAAGTTCCTACCACAAACCACTTAACTCTAAAAAATATTCTGAAATAGTCTCCTCTCCTTGTTTTGTTCCATGAATTTTATTTCAAAGTTCATACTTTTGTACAACATTATCCATTTGAGAGTAAGTTTGAGAAGCAGTTTTCCAAATCTTTTCAGCTGTATCAAGTAGCAAATATGTTTTTGCAATAATGGGTTGCATGGAATTGATGAGCCATGACATAACAAGAGAATTTTCTGAATCCCATATCAATGGCAGAGGTTATGGGCTGTCAATTGCTAAGATTATGGCAGAAATCATGGCTGAGATTTGAAGATTTAATTTATCATAATTTGTGTATTTGCTGTATATATTCTTACCTAAAATAGATTAGCAATAATTAGTGTAATTGCTGTAAATATTTTCTTGCCTTAAATAGGTCGTACAATAATTCTTATTTAAAGGAAAGATCATCAAGGAAAGGGCATTCAACCATTTTCTCAAACTTTGATATGGTATCAGAGCCTGCCTTTGAAATTCATAGCTGAATCTTCGAATCTGTCAGTTTCTTTTTGCTTCTGTCTTCCAAAGGTTTCTGGTTTGCTTTCATTTTTTTGGGTTGATTAATTTCTGATCAACAACTCTAGCTTTGAGATTTCATTTTTTTTTGGAAGAATGTCTGCTGAGAATTTTCTTGGAAGAATGTCTATAGAGACTTTGGCTATCAAATTTACAGGAAAGAATTATGCAGCATGGGAATTTCAGTTTAGAATGTTCCTGAAAGGGAAGGAGCTTTGGAATCACATTGACGGGTCTGCTCCTACTCCTAAAGAAGGTACAAAACTTAGTCAATGGGAGGCAAAGGATGCTCAAATCATTTCTTGGATTTTAGGTTCTATTGAAGCTCATATGGTGAACAATTTACGTTCCTTTAGTACAGCTAAGGAGATGTGGGATTATCTGCGACGCATATATCATCAAGATAACACTGCAAGACGATTTCAACTAGAACTTGAGATTAGTAACTTCAGTCAAGGTAATCTCTCTATTGAACATTATTATTCTGGATTTATTAATCTATGGAGCGAATATTCTGGTATTATTTATTCGAAGGTACCTAATGAGGCCTTAGCCAGTCTTCAAGCGGTTCATGAAGATAGTAGGCGTGATCAGTTTTTGATGAAACTGAGGCCAGAATTTGAAGTTGCACGGGCTGGATTACTGAATAGAAATCCTGTCCCTCCCTTGGATATATGTCTTGGTGAATTGTTGTGTGAAGAACAAAGAATGGCTACACAAGCTGTTCTTGGTTCGTCCAAGGAGACATCTGAGGTTGTTAATGTTGCTTATGCTGCTCAAGGGAAGAACCAAGGAAAGGGACAAATGCAGTGCTATAGTTGCAAGGAGTTCGGGCATATTGCCCGCAATTGTGGTAAGAAATTCTGCAATTATTGTAAACAGAATGGACACATTATCAAGCAATGTCCTACACGCCTAGAAACCGACGAGGCCAAGCTTTTCAGGCTGCTATCTCAGAACCTACCAATATCAGATCTACAGCCACAATTGCTGGCACAAATCAGTCTTTTGTTACTCCAGAAATGGTCCAATAGATGATTATCACAGCATTCTCTACTCTTGGACTTCATGGTCAAGGTAAGATTGTTTCTTCTCCTTGGTTTGTTGATTCTGGGGCATCAAATCATATGACTGGATCACCTGATTGGCTGCATAATCTTCGAAAGTATACTGGTAAACAAAATATTCAGATTGCTAATGGAAGTAATCTTCCAATTAAGCCATTGGTGATATTGGACCTTCCTTTCGTCATGTATTTGTCTCTCCTGGATTGTCTACTAGTTTAATTTCAGTTGGGCAGTTGGTGGATAATAACTGTAATGTAAATTTCTTTCGTCGTGGTTGTCATGTGCAGGATCAGGGGTCGGGGAAGGTGATCGCGAGGGGGCCTAAAGTGGGCAGATTATTTCCATTGCAATTTATTATTCCTAGAACTTTGTCTTTGGCTTCTATTATTATTGAAAATAAGGCTGGCGTTTGGCATAAACGATTGGGCCATCCAAATAATGTGATATTGTCTCATTCAATAAAGCATGGTTTTCTTGGCAATTAGTGTTCTTCTAACAGTTTATCTCTTGATTGCTCTGTTTGTAAACTAGGAAAGAGTAAAGTGTTACCTTTTCCTACTTATGGTACTCGTGCTAATACATGTTTTGAGATTATACATAGTGATGTTTGGGGTGTTACTCCTATCATTGCCCATGTGCAATATAACTATTTTGTAACATTCATTGATGACTATAGTCGTTTCACATGTATATATTTTCTGCGTATAAAGCTAAAGTGTTAACTGTTTTCAGAAGTTTTGTGGCTTATATTGAGACTCAATTTTCCACCTCCATAAGGTTTTACGGTATGATAATGGAGGTGAGTATATGTCACATGATTTCCAAGCTTTCTTACAACAAAAAGGCATTATATCTCAACGATCATGCCCTTATACCCCTCAACAGAATGGGGTGGCTGAACGGAAAAATCATCACTTGCTGGATATGGTTCGCACTTTACTCTTAGAGGCCTCAGTTCCGCCTAGATTTTGGGTGGAAGCTCTGTCAACTGCAGTTTATCTAATTAATCGACTACCTTCTCGACAATTGAATTTTAATTCTCCATACTTCCGTCTTTTTGGTATGCAATGATTATCATATGCTACACACTTTTGGATGTGTTTGCTTTGTCCACTTGCCTTCACATGAGCGGCACAAGCTTACAGCTCAATCTGTAAGGCGTGCATTTATGGGATATAGCACTACTCACAAAGGATTTTTGTGTTATGATGCTGCAACTAATCGACTGCGTGTTTCTAGAAATGTGGTTTTCTTTGAACATGAGTACTATTTTCAGCAGCAGGATGTCCCTTCACATGGTGTTCTTCTTCCTAGCTTTAATGATATATCTCCCTCCTTTGAGCGTTTTAAACCTGGTTTTGTCTATTAGCGACGACAGCCCCCATCATTGCAAATCCTTCCCGACCCTGATCCAGTGCCCACTTCAGTGACTCTTCGAAGATCTAATCGTATCAGTCGTCCTCCTGATAGGTATGGTTTTTATGCTATTTTAGCTGATATTACAGTTCCTACCTCTTATTCTCAGGCCACTAAACATGTATGTTGGGAGAGAGCTATGCAAGAAGAACTTCAAGAGAACCATACTTGGGATATTGTTCCTTGTCCTACTGGTGTAAAACCCATTGGTTGTAAATGGGTATATTCCATTAAGCTGAGATCCGATGGGTCACTTGACCGATACAAAGCAAGGTTGGTGGCACTCGGAAATCGACAAGAGTATGGAGTTGATTATGAGGGGACATTTGCACCAGTGGCCAAAATGACGACAATGCGACTTGTTCTAGCTATTGTTGTTTCCAAGGGCTGGTCATTACGACAGATGGATGTTAAGAATGTCTTTTTACATGGGGATCTTAAGGAAGCAATTTATATGACTCCACCACCAGGGTTCTTTTCTACACCCTCTTCTGATGTTTGTAAACTAAAAAAATCACTCTATGGTTTAAAACAGGCTCCGCGTGCTTGGTTTGATAAGTTTCGATCCACGCTTGTTAGCTTTGCTTTTGTCCAGAGACAATATGATTCCTCTTTGTTTCTTTGCAAGACTCCTAAAGGAATTGTTTTGCTTATAGTATATGTTGATGATATCATTATTATAGGAACCGACTCTGAATTGATTTCTAAGCTTCAACAGCGCCTTCAAAGCTCTTTTCATATGAAGGGCCTAAGTCCTCTAAGCTATTTTTTAGGCGTTGAAGTGAACTCTACAGCGGCTGGTCTTTTCTTAAATTAGCATAAATACATTCAGGAGATAATTCAATTGGCTGATCTTCACGATGGTCGATCTGTTGATACTCCCTTAGAAGTGAATGTTAAATATCGTCATGATGCGGGTGATTTTTTGCCTGATCCCTCATTATATAGATGTTTAGTGGGGAGCTTGAATTATCTAACTATTACTCGGCCTGACATTTCTTTTGCTGTCCAACAAGTTAGTCAATTTATGCAGGCCCCTCGACACCTTCACTTGGTTGCTGTTCGTCGAATTGTTCGCTATTTGCAAGGAACTTCTACTCGCGGTCTTTTCTTTCCCGTGGATTCTCCTATTCACTTGGTTGCATATAGTGATGCTGACTGGCTGGTTCTGATACTCAACGTTCCATTACTGGCTGGTGCATATTCCTTGGCAACTCTCTTGTCTCTTGGAAAAGCAAGAAGCAAGATCGGGTGTCGAAATCCTCCACTGAGTCTGAGTATTGTGCTATGTCCTCTGCATGTTCTGAGATTATTTGGCTTCGAGGACTGTTGGGTGAGCTTGGGTTTCCTCAAATGGAACCTACTCCGCTTCATGCAGATAATACTAGTGCTATCCGAATTACAGCTAACCCAGTGTTTCTTTAGTGCACCAAGCACATAGAAGTGGATTGTCACTCTATTCGTGAAGCATATGATGCCCATGCCATTTCTCTACCTCACATCACCATTGATCAACAGACTGCTGATGTATTTACTAAAGCCCTCTCACGACAACGACATCATTTTCTGGTTACCAAATTGATGCTTTTGATCATCCAGCATCAATTTGAGGGGGGATATCAATGGCAGAGGTTATGGGTTGTCAATTGCTAAGATTATGACAGAAATCATGGCTGAGATTTGAAGATCTAATTTATCATAATTTGTGTATTAGCTGTATATATTCTTACCTAAAATAGATTAGCAGTAATTAGTGTAATTGCTGTAAATATTTTCTTGCCTAAAATAGGTTGTACAACAATTCTTATTTAAAGGAAAGATCATCAAAGAAAGGGCATTTAACCATTTTCTCAAACTTTGATATCCCACTGATTAAATAAAGAATCAGTTAATCCAAGTTTTCTTTTTTCTCTTGTTATATATCCTTGCAATCCCCTAGCTTTAATAAACAAGACATTGACCAAGCAAGATAGTTCATCCATCAAGTTTTACAGGGCTAATTTGTAAAGAGGGATTATCGGTAATTGGTGAACTAGGTTTTTTATCATCTGCCATTTTATAACTTTAGTAAATAGAGGCTTGACAATAGTAATTAAAATCAACAGTAGATAGAAAATAACAGTACCGTTGATATTTCCTATTGAAGACAAATTAATAGACAGTAGGATGTCTTAAACGAAAAAAATGACACAGTAAGCAGTTTGGACAGTAAACAGCAGACAAAGTTCGAACAGTGAACGGTGAATGGTGAACAGTGACAATGTGTTTTAGATCGGAAATGGTTGGATCCGACCGGAGGGTACCTGGTCTGAATTCGGAATGGCCGGAAATGAGATTAGAAGAATTGGTGAGAAAAGGTTACCGGAAGCCGAAGCACGCGCTTCACTCGCTGGCGCCTGAACAGTGACTCCAGAAGCTTTTTCCTGCGTGTGAGCTCACGTACGTCGGCGTCTAGTGATCGGTTTTCGGTGACAGGCCGAACCCATCGTGGGCTTCCTTCCTAGGTCGGTGGTGAGCACTTCTGAACGATGGTTGAGAGTCAACAACTACCTCACCAACAGTGCATAACTGTGAACCACCTGCATCTACTGTTACTCCACCAACACTTTCACTATATTAGAATGACAAATCTAACATAAATTTTAGGCTCTGATACCATGTTAGTTTTAATGCAATTAGAGAGAATAATTCTTATTCATTTCTGTGTATCAATTACTCTAAATACAATAGGTTTTTATACACAAAAAAAAAAAAAAAGAATAGCTAGCTCTAATTATTTAATCCTACAGCTAGCCCACTAAGCCTTACAGCTAATAGTTCACCTTATACAATAATTAGATTCTCATACAATTACTAATTACTAGCTATTGTTTGCCAACATCTTTCAATCCCTCACTTTTTTTCCTTCCTTCTTTTTAGTCTTGGTTTTGTTCAGTGGGTGTGGGTGGACGTTCTGAATGAACTACCTTCTCTTCCCTTCCATCCTCTTCTCTCTTTCTTCTTGTTGTCAAAGGTGATGCTCTTTGATTAATGATAAAAGAAAAATAAAAAGACCAAATGGCTTCCGACATTAGAGCTAGAGGGAAGATTAGGACACTTTTCATGTTCTAGTTATATTTTTTATTTGATATATATTTTCTAATAGTATTTTAAGATACACATATTTTTGTTATTAAGTTAAATATCAATATTTCATGTTCTAACTATTAATATAAACTAATAATTTTTACGGTTCAAATTTATTACATACTAGCTAAAATAATTTTATTAAATTTAATTTTTTTTATGATTTTACAATCAGTATGTATATGTGGGCTAAGTTTTATATATAACTAAAAGAAGATTTGTGTTGAGTAATCCATCTGGCAAAACAACTTTTTCCCTAGGATCTGTTGCAAGAAAAAGATAATTTGGAACTTTGATTTTTCAATTATATTCTTTATAGAAATGGTACACCCAATGTGTCCTTGGAACATAAGGCATTTGCCTAGGGGCAAAGGCGGCACAAATCAACTAAAGCACCTCTAGATGTCCAAGGTGAGGTGCCTTTGAGGAGGCAATGGCCTTTTGTGTTTAGGCAACGCCATTTAGTAATTTAATTTATTTCAGAAACTTAAAAAGTTTTTTTTTTTTTCCTGAACAAAAGTATGTTAAACTTTGTTCCTGATTAATAACCTATGTCTTAGTAATTAAGTTATTTTTAAATGTCTAAAAGTCTGAAGTATTTTAGAAAATCTTCTTATCTTTTAGGTGTTTTTTTTAAAAAAATTATTTTATTCAAAGTCAAATTCCTTATTATAATAGAAAAATACAGCAAACGAAAAAAAAACTGCACTCAAATTTTATGTTGAAATTTCAGCTGTGTTTTTTGGCTATCTTTCACTTTTTAGTAGTTTTTTTAAAAAATTAATATAACTTCCAATTTCATTTCCTTCAAAGATGTACTATTGGTTTGTTAGATTCTTAGATTAGTAATAATCTTTGAGCTATTGTTAGTACTTAGCAGTTTACAAAAATTTGTGTCTCACTTTACTTGGGCCATGCTTTTTAATTATTTTTTTATTACTTGCGCCTAAGACAATACAAGGATGTATCGCCTTAGTTGTGCTTAACATGTTTAATTACATTGGCTAGACCAAGTTAGGGAATGAATGACACTAGTATCAATTAGTTCTCACTTTTATATATTGATTCGTATAAATTCAATTGGTACCTACAAAAACATAATGACATGGCTTCCCCAGAAATCAATTTTGAGCCATTCTTAAAATATAAGATATGGCACATGGCAAATTTTCTCCTTAACAATTTCTTGACTAATGATTCTTCCCCTTATATAGGAAGAAGGCTATTTCTGTGGTTTGAGCTTGTAACCCTTGGTCACAGTGCTCCAAGCCACCCCGAATATGATGTTCTTCAATGCATCTCCATCTCATTCTGATTTTTTTAAAATAAATTATTTGAATGATTTTTGCCCAACCATTATATATGAGCAACTTTTTGGTTTTGGTTCTGCCTTTTCCTCAAATTACCCTGGGAGTGTTGACGTTAGGGGAGCCTTTTTTGTCCATCAGTCTGGCCATTATTTATGAATCTTGTACATTGGAATTAAGTTGGTTTTCTCGGGTTAAGAGCTGAATTTGTTCGCATGATCAAATATGTTAAAGAGTTGTTGGAAATGGTAATCTTAAGCAGTGCATGGTGTTAACATGCTTAAAATTACCTTTGAAGTGGCTTTAGAAATTCTGTAATTGCAGACTATAGAAGCTAAATATAGTTGCGGGGAGCCTGCTTGGTTCTAAAATTTTCGCATGCATCATTTTTGAATTTAGAAGTGGGAGACTAATAATTTCCACTTTTTGGAGCACATGTTGAGGTGTGATAAACCTTTTCTGGAAGGCTTTTATGATATGGATCCTAATGAAAAGGCTTTAGTATTGGAAGATTTTTGTCATGAGGATGATTATCAATGTAGAGGTAGAGACAATATTATACAGGGCAGCAAAGCAATCCAAACAACTTTTGATTTTGGCTCGAGCTCAAAACATTAAAATATTCATTTGAGCTTCATACTTAACTAGGCAAACCAAATGTGAAAATTTAGGCTTAATACATTTTAATGAATGATCTCACAATCCTGTGTTTAACATGAGAACTCATTAACAGCTTGGAATTAATTTTTAATATAACTATTTCATAAAAAATGTTATTTAAAAAAATAATTATATGATGTTTTGTAAGAAGTCATTATGCAATATATTAAGTAGGAAATAAAATTTGAAATTATAAAAAGCAATACTAGTTCACATTATTTAGTTACCAATTCAATTACCAAATAAAAACAATATTAAAATTATTTAATTTCTATCTGCAATCAAAGCTGATGAGCAGGTTAACAAATCAAGTTTGGACAAACATTTGAGCTCAATGTTGTTAAGCGAGCTTAAGATAAATTACAAATATAAACAGCACATGCTTGAGCATATTATGTGGAGAGATTCACAAGGATAGAATTGTTTAAATGAGGAGCTTTTACTTGAAGTTCATACAATAAAGAAGGGTAGGGCTTTCACTTGGAAGGAAATGTGGAAGAGGAAAATCTATTTGAAGTACCTTTTTTGCCTAAAGTGTTTCCCTTGGATTTATTTTTGGCTTTTCAAATGATTTGTAGAAGAGGTTTTTTTTTGGGTAGAATGCCTGTTATATGTAAGGAGGGAACCATCAATTATTGACTTACCAATTAAGAAGTTACTTCTGAATTGTGAACTGTGAATTATGAACTGTTAACTTTTTTAGTTCTGTTGAAAATAGTTACTTCTTGGGATTCTAAAGGAGTTACTGAAAGGCTGGCGCTGAAATTGTAGTTTCATTTCAAAACAGAAAAAGAGTATAAAGTTTACATGATTTTCAGATGGCAGGGAATAAGAGAAATGGGACTTTTGTTGGCATGTTCTCTATTCAAAGTCATTCTCTGAATTAAATAAGATTCTACTCTAGCTTCTTAAGTAATTCCTGCACAGATACAAGCTTCTCTTTCTTTTGTATCTGTGCAGATGAGTTATACTCTTTAACTATATTTAGTTTTTAATCTTCTTTCCATGGAAACAGTGAATAGGAGTATATAGGAGTTTGTGCTTTCCTCTAGGTTCTCCATTTTTTAGCATTGTTTGCTGGTTAAAAACAGGAATTACTTCTATTTTGTCATCAACTAGATTTGCTATTCTTCTCATTTAAAGAACTCAATGTATATGATTTCTCTCCCTAAATAGCTAATAACCATCTGTTGATCTGTGTCAAATCTAATTTATAGTTTTTTTTACTTGTATATTCATATATCTGTTGTTATTTTTTTTATATATTTTTATTTTTCTCTCATCTTTCAGTTTCTGATATATGTGTGACCACTTTTTTACTATAAATTAAGAACTCTGTGATCTTTATTTCTTAATTGCAGTCCTTTCTTTTCCATTTACCATTTCCTTTAGCTGCCATCAAGTGTTTCCACTCTTTAAATGTCCATTGGAGTGTGATTTGCATGGTTTATAAATGTTATAATTGCAGATCTCGCAACGCACTCTCTCGCGGATTCCATTTTTGGCACATGAAAAGAATCGCCATGAACAAGATGTATGAATTGTTGCACTAGAATATTAATTCATTGCAATTCTGTTTTCTTTAATCACTGAGAGTTAGACAACATTACTGTTTTATACAGATCACTGAGAGGTGTATCAGACAGATGGGGAAAACATTGCAAGATGTCATCTCAGACTGGATTGGCAAGCTGAGCAATAGAGAAATTGGTGAGTTGATTAACTAATCTTCAATTTAAAGTTAAAAGTGGAGTTGGTTAGGTTGTAAAGTCATGCACTTCCGAAACATATACAATTTATTTCTTGGGTCTTGGTATTTGTATATGATTGGCTCTTTTTTTAGATAAAGTCCTATGAATATTCTGTAACTCATTAAGCAAGGAAAATTACTGAACCTCAAGGGTTGGTGGCCTAATATAGACATTTGTACTTCAACATGAACTTGTTTTTTGAAATTTTCTGTTGAGATATTAATTTTGTTTGATTAAGAAAATTTTATTTCTTGCTGTAGATCGGACAAGGATGCCACTCAATCAAGCTGAGATGATAACTCCAGGAACACATCTTTGCAAGTATCGATTTTTTCCTTTTTTCTTTTTGTTATTTTTTCATCATGGGCTGAATTGTTTCAGCAGTGCAAGACAGGAAATGCAAAAGATAGGAAATTCAAATTTATCTTAGAGTATAACAAACATTTTAGATTTTTATCTTTGATTTTATCAAACATTTTACAAGAAATAATAAAAAGAGTTGCACCAAAATCTACCACCAACTTTTATTTGCTTTCTTAGGATTTTCTGATTTATGATGAGAACACAGTTAAACAACCAAACTAGCAACTAACAAGTCTGTAGGTTTTTAATCCTGCACCTTGGCATATAACTGAATGACCAAAGTAGATTGTATAATCACCAACAATCCAGGATCTGAGAAAGGATAAGAGTAAAGAATGAGAGGGAATATCTGAGCAAGAATTATTTGAAAGGAAAGAGAGGAAGGTGTTGCTATCACCATTCTCGTTGCCAAAATGGTGATGACTTGGTTAGCACAATGACAATGTAAAAGGAAGAGATCAAGATGTGTCTTGATTAAGGAAAAGAAAATGTTCTGAAAAGAGCCAATAATATTTGCGGTAAGCAGAGAGATCTTTTGTTAGAGATGACAGATCATAGAGAGAGGACAGGTCACCTCAGAGGATTAAAGGAAAAGCTAATGTTTACATGCGGTAGTGTATCTATGGTGTTATTTTGTAATTTATGGTATAAATGCAATAAAAAAACATGTATCTGGATGGATTTGGGAATGGGTATGCACATATTGATCCTGCTCCTGCCTCAGGTGATAGAGATTAGAAAATCTTTGGGCCAGTTGGGGGCATATTCAGTAACAATGTTACTCCAGCAAATTTTATTCTATTAAGGTTTGGATCAACAAATTTTATCAGCAATTTCTAGTGTGGGTTTCTTTCTCGTTATACTGGCAGTAAATGGTAGGTAAGTTTGACATGACTGGTAGCCAACAAGGTTGCTATAGATGCATTAGATTCATGAACATCCATTCCAATGGAATTTCTTTTTACTACTATTGATGGTGGTTTCTTCTTCTTCTTCTTCTTATTATTATTATTGGTAATTTTTATCTCTATTTCTCATGCAGTGATTGTTACGACAAATTAGTCTCCTTTCTCTTGTACTGGTTTCGGATTTCATTGCCCAGACATGTAAGTTTCAAAATGAATATGGCAACAAGTTACATGATATTAATGTGAAAAAAAATGAGAATTTAAAAATTGTACTAATATTATGATGATAACAATGACTAAAGCAGGATTTTTTTTTTAATTTTATATCATGACAAGTGAGACAAAATTATCACAGGATGAAGAGAATAATTCATATTCATAATTCTAAATGAGTATTATGTTAATATGATAAGATGTTCTTCTATAATCTGTTTTTAGAACCCTTTTGAAGCGCCTTTTGAACTTGTTGGCGTCAATAAAACAATGTTTGTTTGCTGGATTTCTGGAGTGAAATTTTGTGTGCAGATTAGTGGCTTACAGAGTATTGATTGATTAGTTCTAATATGTATTTGTGGTTGTATTTGTTTGTAGTATCTACCTCCAGAAGCACTTAACAGGGAAGATTGCTGGTATGGATATGCATGTAGGACACAACACCATAATGAAGAGCATGCGCGCAAAAGAAATCATGTTTGCCGTCCTACTAGGGGTTCCAATAGATAGTGTTTATCTATGCACATTGTGTTTTTATTTAGATCATGTATATGGTCTTTTTGTACTTTGTTATTTGGCTTAAACAGTTGTTCAAGCTGTCCCATAATGGAAGTGTTGGCAATGCTATGGAAATTGTTGTGTGGTGGGATTTTCTTTGCAGATTTTCAAGAGATCAAAACGGCATTTTGCGAGGTCTAGAAAACCAAGTTAGCGTTTTGGTGTATTGGAATTTATGGCAAACGAAAAGGCTCTCGTTTTCTTCTTCAGTTTGTTGAAGAAAGAAAATTGAGGAAATTGCATGAAATACCTTTTTTCAAATTTTGTTTTCAAATATACTGTGTTTTTTTTCTTTCAATTGTATCTGTTTCCCTTTGTTAACTTTACGTTTTTTTTTTTTTTAATTTTTCAAAACTACCTCGTTTTTGTTACGTTTCGTCGCATTAAAATAAATCTGCGTGAATTTCTACTGGATGTTTTTCTTCCTTTTGTTTTTTCTTCTCTTATGCATGAGTTTCTTTTGGGGTTTTCTTTGCTTCTTTTTGGTTCTTCTCTTCTATTTAGTTTTATTTTGTCCTTTCATTTCCTTTTGCTCTTCCTTTTTTTTTTTAAAAAAAAATTTTAATTTTTTTCTTGTTTTGCCACTGTTTTAAAGTTCTTTGGTTTCATTTTATTTTCTGTTTCTTGCTCAGTTTTTCTTTCGTGTTTTACTGCTTCGCTTTTGTTTTTTATTTTTATTTTTTTACTTTTCATTCTTTGTTTTTCTTTTGTAGATTCTTGTTTTTGATTTTTTTTTGTTTTCTTCTATTTTTTCTTTCATTTTGTTTGTTATTACTTTTCTTTGCTAGGTTATTAGATTTTCTTAATTTTTTATTTTTCGTTAGTTTTTTGTATTGCGGTATAGCTATTTGCAATCTGATAATATTTTAAATTGTATTGAAATTAGTTGTAGAAATTTTTATATTCATAACATATAAAACATATTTATACTATTATTAATAATACTGTATATATTTTCAATTGACATTTAATATATGGATAATATTTACAGGGAGTTTTTTCAAAAATATCCTAAAAAATAAAAATATTTTTAAAAATATCCATTTTAAATTTTAATTTCAAAAATATTTTTTTTTCAATTTTTAATTTCAAAAATATTTTTTTAGAGGTATATTTTTAGTATACATTTGGTATATTAAAGATATATTTAATTTTTAAAAGTATACATTGAGTATACATTTAGTATATCAAAAGTATACTAAAAATATAAAGTATTTAAAAAAAATAAAAAGTGTGCTATAGAGTAATTTTTTCATATTTATATGATATTATACTATAATTAAAGATGATATAAATACATATATGCATAGAACATGTATAACATATACAAAATATATACTGAATATAAATACATATTTATAACATATATATTATATTTTGTCAATGTTAATAGTAGTATGTATGTTCTTATTTGAAATTCAATATATGAATTGTATTTGCACTTTATATTTAAGAAAAAAATATGAAAGTAATATATATACACACACACACACACACACACACATGTTAGCTAGAACTTTGCATATGTATAATATATGTATATGAACTTTGCATATGTATAATATATGTATAGCATATACATTATATTATGTTACTATTAATATATATATATATATACATTTTCATTTGAAATTCAACGCATAAATTATGTTTAGTTTATTTATACATCATATTTAACTCTAACTATACATGAGTTCTTTGTGCATAACCAATCTCAAGTTCGGTTAAAGGAGGAGAGTTGTGATAGGTGGCAATCAGTGTAAAATTTTGTCACATTTTATGATACGGATTCTAATAATATTTTCGTTGGGGTATTTTCTATTTGCGACGCACTACATCGGAGCCTGGGTATAATGAAAAATAGGCAAGGATGTAGGGCGTTCTCTGAATGCGATGCCCCATGTCCAAAATACAAATACAAATAAGAAGAGGGATGCTAGTTCATAAAAGGGTAAAGACTTTTATAGGAAGAGACATAAGAAAGAACAAGTGGAAAGTAAAATCAGAATAAGAATTTGGAATATTGGATCTCTTATAGGTAAATTGAGAGAAATTGTTAATACTATAGAGAGAATGAAAATTAGTGTTGGTTGCATTAAAGAGATTAAATGGGTTGAAGGAAAGAGTAAAGAAGTTGATAACACAATATATAAGTTATGGTATACAAGAATTGACAAAAATAAAAATGATATCAGTATAATTTTAGTTCGAAATCTAAAGAAGAGGTTTGTAGTGGTGAAAAGAGTAGGTTATAGGATCATTTCAGTAAAACTTGTGCTACAAAATGAGACTATTAACATATTGCTTATGACCCTCAAGTTGGATTAGATATGGAGATCAAACAAAAATTCGGGAAGGATATAGATGAGTTTATGCAAGAGATCCCGAATGATGAGAATATCCTTGTAGGAGAAGATTTAATGGACATGTAAGAAAAGATAGAGTAGATTTTGAGGATGTACATGGAGGCTATGGTTTTGAAACTAGAAATGAAGATGACAAGAATATACTTGATTTTACTATAGCTTACGGTTTGATTATGTCAAACACATATTTTATAAAAAAAAATCACATCTAGTAATCTTTAAAAGTAGACAAAATAGAAGTCAAATTGACTTCTTGCTCACAAGAAAAACTAATCGAACTAGATGTAAGAATTGCAATGTTATTCTTGGTGAGGCATTGACTGCTCAACATAGGTTAGTGGTGTTGGATGTCAAGATTAAGAGTTAAACTAGTGGGCCTAGGAGAAACGAAATTTCTAAGATTAGGTGGTGGACTTTAAAATGTATAAAACAGCTGATGTTTAAGGATGAGTTGGTTAAAGCCGAAGGTTGAGAGGTGAATATGAATATGTCAGCAAATAATTTGTGGGTGGGCATATCTACAATAATTAAAGGAATAGCTAAAAAGGTACTTGAAGAGTTTAAAGGATATGGACATCTCTCGAAGGAGTCTTGGTGGTGGAGTGAGGAAGTGCAAAAAGCAGTAAAAAGTAAAAGAGAATAATATAAGAGTTTGCCAAAGTGTAATAACAATGGGGCTTTTGAGCATTACAAGCAAGCAAAAAAAGATATTAAAAAGGCAGTTAGGTAAGTAAGAGCACAATCTCTGGAGAGTTTATATGAAAAACTTAGAATAAAGGAAGGAGAAAAAACTATTTATAAATTGGCTAAGATAAGGAAAAGAAATGTCGAGATTTGAATAAAGTTAAGTGCATCAAGGATGAAAATAATAGAGTCTTGGTTCAAGAACAAGATATCAACAAAAGATGAAAAAGTTATTTTGAGGAGCTTCTTAATGGTAACCGTAATGAAATCATTGAAAGTTTGGACGGTATAGCCGAGAAAAATGTGAAGTATACTAGATGGATTAGGTTCTTTGAAGTAAAGAAGCTTTGAAGAGAATGAAAATCGGTAAAATATATAGACCAGATGGAATACTCATTGAGGTTTGAAAAAGTTTAGGAGATACAGGAGTTGTGTGGTTGACGGCTTTATTTAATAAGATCTTAAGTATAAAGAAAATGCCTAATAAATGAAGACAAAACAGTCTGATACTATTTTTAAAAATAAATGAGATATTTAAAATTACTCAAATTACAGTGGTATTAAGCTTATGAGCCACACCATAAAATTATGAGAGAGAGTTGCGGAATACTGTTTACGTTTGGACACTTGTATCTCCCCCAATCAGTTTGATTTTATGTCTGGTTGATCCACTGTGGAAGCTATCTTTCTTATTAGAGATGTGATGAAAAAGTATAAAGAGATGAAGAATGATTTACATATGATTTTCATTGACTTGGAGAAGGTGTATGATAGAGTTCATAAAGAAGTTTTATGGGGGATCCTAAAGCGTAGGGGGATTTCTATATGATATATCCACGTCTTGAAAGATATATATGATGGAGCTATCACTAATGTTCGCTCTGTTGGAGGAATACTAAGGATTTTTCTATTTCTATTGGGTTACATCAAGGTTCAACTTTGAGCCCTTGTTTATTTGTCTTGGTCATGGATGAGCTAACAATGTATATACAAGATGATATTTCTTAGTGTATGATATTTGCATATGATATTGTGTTGATAGATAAGACCCAAGCAGTTATAAGTTAAAAGTTGGAGTTATGGAGAAGTACTTTTGAATTAAAGGGTTTTAAGCTTAGTAGAACTAAGACTAAGTATATGCATTATAGATTTAATAACGCGAATAGATAATGAGACGAAGTTATTTTAGACGGAGTAGCAGTGCCTCATAGTACTCATTTTAAATTAAATCGAGTGGAAAATAAGAATCCAAATAGCTGATCTCAATTAACTTAGGATGAATGCTTTGTTGTTATTGTTGTATTTATATATCATATTTAAATAAATATAAAATAAATATTTTTATTTAAAATTAAACATATTCATAATATATATTTAATATATGCATAATATATTCATAGTTTATATAATATTTTTGAAATTCCATAAATTGCTGGAAGTTTTATGGAAATGAATGCCACACCTTAATTTTGTAATTTCAAAAACTTTTTCGGTAGTTTTGTAAATGTTTAAAATTTTCTTGAGTGTAGTTTTATAAAATTTTCAAGAAAATTAGTTCTTCTGCCAATTCTTCATCATCTTAGGGTTGTGTAGTTCATAAAATTAGCACAGAATAAAACGGGAATAGGATAGCTATCAGCTTTTTTCAAATTTAGATGTGAAATCACTTATTTCATGGAATAGCAAATTTATTAATCACAGTTTTGATTGAAGTTTAACTAAGGCTTAATTATAAGATTTTTGAAATTTTGTGCTCCTATCTTAAATTAATAGTTATACTTTCCATTTTTTGAGAATTAAAAAAATTTAGTTATTTTTTATTGAAAATTTAAATATATATTTTTTCTATTTTTTAGTTTGAGGTATAATTATTAAATATTTTAATAAGTAATATTAAATAGAGTTTGAATATATTAATTAATTTATTAAAATGAAATGTGAAAAACAAAATATGTTTTATTTGCCATCAGCTCTTCTCTCCTCTCTCTCTCTCTCTCTCTCTCTCTCTCTCTCTCTCTCTCTCTCTCTCTCTCTCTCTCCATATATATATATATATATATATATATATATATCTTGTTGGACTAATTAGCTAAGTATTCTTTTTTAGGCATTGAATATTTGAATGATTATTTTGGACAGATCTTTGTATTCATTATGTCGTGGTAACCGTATTTTGATATTTAAAAAAAAATCTTTACAAGCATGTTGTGAAGTTGCTTTTATAACAAGTTTTAAGAAAAGAAAAAATAAAAGTATAGTAGATGATAAAGAAAGAAGAAGAAAGATGACGGAACTGCCTTGTATCAATGGACTACTAGTAGTAGTAGTTTCACTCTTAAATTAAGGAGAAAAAGCATATGAAAATTCTTAATTAGAGAGAGAAAAAAAAGGAGAAAAAAAAGGAGAAAAAGTAACCTAGCAATTTAATGAATGAAGATTACATAATTCCTAGACAGAACTTGAGATATGTTTGGTGATTCAGAAATCATTTGAATGGAAATCTTGGAATATCAACAGATTTCGATTTCACTATTCCTCTATGTTTCAATTCTTTTTTTTTTAAAAAAACCTTGGGAGAGCTTGTAGGCAAATTAAGAATGTATTTATTAAACATAACCTTAAGAACATTCTTACAATATTATAATATGATATGACATAAGATATATATATGTGTATATATATATATATTTATGTATTTATTTATTGATTGTGGGATGTGCCTAATCTAATGAATTATATAAATGGACCCCAATTGATATTTTCCAAAGATAACAAATCCAAAGGTCATTAGATTTAGACTCAAAATTAATGTAGTCAAAAGAAATATGACATAAGAATTAGCAAAAATTCTCATTGCACAACAAAAATAAATAAATAAACAAATAAAAACACAATTAAAATGGCATTGACATGAGATCGAGGAGCATACAAAGAGAAGGCCCACTTCTATAAAATGCTGTATGCAATACAATGGAGGGATTGTGTTGGCTCAACAAACTCCAATATTCGTCTTTTCATTATTACCCTTTTATTTTGTATATTAATTGTTTCTAGAACCAATAACAGTTCTTTACTATATGTATGTGTATTAATATTGGCATGGGCTACCAACACATAAAATTCGATTTCTTAGCTTAACAGTTAATAATTATTAAATAAATAAGTCAATTTTGCTATCGATATAATTAGAAAAAAAATTATAATATATATAAAAATATATATATATTTACATATATATATATATATATAGCATGGCCGGCAAAGTGATATATATGCACGTAATTGAAGTATAAATAGGGTCACATGGGCAGGTTGGTTGGGTTGTGAAAATGACATCAATGATGTTTTGCAATAATACCAACCACTACCGGTTTGTTTGGTCTATTAATATTTTAATTTATTATTATTATTATTAAATTAAAATATTGTTATTATATAAGGTGGCGAAGATGATGAATCTGTCCAAAGCACCAAGGCCAGACAACCTTCCTCCGTTGTTCTATCAGGATTTTTGGGATGTAGTTTGAAGCAATGTAGTCTCCACAATCCTAGGTGTTCTTGTAGGAAATGAAATGCCTAGTGGGTTTAACCATGCAAAGATTTGTTTGATCCCCAAAATGAAGGAACCAAAGACTATTGCAAAATTTCGTCCGATTAGCCTTTATAATGTGATATGTAAGATAACTACAAAGGTCATTGCTAATTATCTTAAACCGATTTTGGGGGATATTATAGATGAATCTCAAATTGCCTTTGTTCTTAGGTGACTCATCACGGATAATACATTGGTAGCCTTTGAGACCTTTCACCATATGAAGCTTAAGGGCCAGGATAAGAAGAAATTTATGTCACTGAAGTTGGATATGGCAAAAGCATATGACAGGGTAGAGTGGAATTTTCTTAAGGCAGTGATGAGGAAGTTAGGATTTTCTGATCAATAGGTGGCAATGGTTATGCGTTTTGTGTCGTCTTCTACTTACTCCATTCTTATAAATGGGGAACCCACAGGTTGTATATGCCCCTCTCGTGGGCTCAAGCAAGGTGATCCGCTTTCCCTATATCTCTTCTTGCTATGTACGGAGGGCCTTACGGGTCTTATTAATGATTCTGTTCAAAAGGGTCAGCTAAAAGGCATCTAGATCTGTGCAGGCACTCCCACCATTTCTAATATATTATTTTGCGGATGATTGCATTTTGTTCATGAGAGTAGAGTATTCAGCGGCTATTGTTATTTCTATATACTCCAAAAGTATGAATCTTTGTCTGAGCAAATAGTTAACCTACAAAAGTATGAGTTGGCTTTCAGTGCTAATGTTCCACTTTTATTGAGAGACGGTTTGGCAGGTTACTTGGGCATTAAAATGGTTGAATCTCATAATTGTTATTTGGGGCTTCCAACTACTGCAGGTCGCTCTAAACGGATTATTTTTAATAAGATTAAAGATAAACTGCGGGCAAGGCTTCAAGGGTGTAAAGAGAGGTTTCTATCTTTGGCGAGCAAGGAATTGCTTATCAAAACTGTGGCCCAAGCCATACCAACCTATGTTATGCAGTGTTTATTATTGCCATATGTTCTTTGCTACAATATGAGATCAATGATTAGCCAGTATTGATAGGGGCAAAAGCAAAATGAGAAAAGGTTTTATATATGCAATTGGACACAATTATGTAAGGCAAAGGAGGATGGGGGAATTGCTTTTCGTGACTTCTCTTGCTTTAATAGAGCACCATTTGCTAAGCAATGATGGAGGCTTGCAACTACTCTAAATTCTTTGGTAGCCCGGTTGAAAGCAAGATACTATCCCAACTCCTCTTTCTTTAATGCTACTATAGGCTCTAACCCAAACTACACCTAGCGTAGCATATTGGAAGGCAGGAAAATCATATATCAAGGAGTATATTGGCTCGTTAGAGATGGGGAATGGATGAAAGTGTGGAACGATAAATGGGTCCCCAACTTAAAAAATTTCATATTGACTACCATGTCGAATGTTTTGTCAATAGATGCTAAGGTCTTTGATTTAACTAATAAAGAGTCTCGAGTTTGGAAATGGGACTTGTTATCTCGGGTATTTCTACCGATTGACAGTGATAATATCTTAAAGATTACGTTGAGCCGTAGTGAGAGACATGACTCTCTAGCTTGGTTTAACCAAAATGTTGGCAATTATATGGTTCATAGTGGATATAGAATTGCATATAAAGGGGAGTTTAATGAAATGGAAGTGGACACTATATCCCAAGAATCTTGGTTTTGGAAGATGATCTAGAAGCTTCCTATGGCCCCAAAAAATTGGCAATTTCCTATGGTGTGCCTCTTTGGACATCTTGCCAACCAAATCGGTGCTCCATAGATGGATCGCCACTTTTCCAAGCCACTATAACTTTTGGTTCATTTATGCAGAGAATGCACTTCCTTCTCTCCAGTTTGGAATCTTGATAATATCCCTATGGTTTTGAGGTTGACAGGCTCTAGTTTTAGGAATTGGTTTAAGTATTGGATGTGTTCAATTTAAAGGATGTGGTGAAATTCTCTATGGTTTGTTATTCCATTTGGTTAGCTAGGAACAAAAAACATCATGAAGGAAAAAAATTTTCATGCTCTTAGATTATCCATGCTACTGCCAGTCATGTTCCTCTAGAAAGTAAACCACAATGTAATAGGAGGTTAACCTCCCCCAAGGGATGGGTTCCACCGTCGTCTGATCGGTGCAAACTAAATTGCGATGCCGGTCTTTTATGTAATAACAAATTCAAGCTAGGATGTGTATTTAGAAATGATAAAGGAGAAGTGATGGAGTGTTCTTATCGGAGCTTATTGGGAAACTTTGATTCTTATACTGCTGAAGCCCTCACAATTGCTTTTGGTCTTCAAATAGCTGTGGACTTGTCGTTCTTCAATGTGATTGTGGAATCATATTGCAAGTTTGTGATTGATAAGCTCTGTGATAATGTTTCTCTCAGGAACGATTTGGGTGCCATTCTAGAGGACTGCCAAAATCTTCAAAGGAGATTTCATTCATGTAGTTGGTTATTTATTCCTAAAGTCAACAATAAAGTAGTTCATGCCCTTGCTAAGTGTTTCCTCAAAAACTTAATTAAGAGAAAAACACGTTTTGGCCTTTTGATTTGGGTATGGGCATGTCAGAGGATATAGGATCCTCGATCAAAATGCACCTAATTTGACTTCTATCAAATGATTGTGTAGATTTCTCAAAGGACCAAAGAGAAATCAAAGTCCCTAAACTCCCTCTAGTAAGTTCATTTGGATTCTACAACAAATATATGAGGGTAGTGAAAGCTGTTGAAAAATTAGTCTGTAGAATGATAGCTGTGAAAAATATTGTTTGGCTGAAGAATGAGCCATAATTACATAAATTCACAGATTTTGAAATTAAGACAGTAAATTACAATATTAAGCTTGAAACATACTGAAGTAAAGAGATAAAACTAAGTAACATAAAATGGAATAATTGAACAAACTAAATTAACTAAGAAAAATGACATTTTGCTAATGCGGAACTAAGATTTCTCCTGTAAAAATAGAAATTCTGCACTTCTAATTTCTAATGTTGAGAGCTATGTTTGATCTATTTTTTATTGAGTTTAGTTGTTTGCGATGGTTGTTGGTGCCCTAATCATTTCTTTCTTTCTTCGTTTTAAACATTTTTCTTTTGAAGTTACTCATTTTCAAATACCACATTCTTCTTTATTTCTTCCAAAAACTGCCATCAACTTCAATATCTTCAAATAACTACCTCACTCTATACTTTAATGCCCATGATTTAAGCCTCATTTTTTTTTTTGTCAAACTTTCCACTTTTCTTAACCACCAAAAAGTGGTTAATTTTGGGTGTAAACAAATGCCCCCTGCATACATTTGGCTTCTAAAACCAAATTGTATGGTGAAAAATTTATTATTTTCCTCGGCTGCTACAGATTTTGCAATTTTCCATAGGCTACTTATTTTCTTCATATTCTACAGAAAAAAAGCTTTCAATAGCCTCTGTAATTTTCTATAGACTCTGTTCCGCAGCCTCCATAGAATTTTCACAGACTCTGCAATTTTTCACAGCCTCTGCATAATTTTCAACAAATTCTGTAGAAAAATAAGACTTTTCAAAATTTTTCACAGGCTATTTACACATCCAATACACCTTAGACTTTTTTTTAACGTGGCCAGTAGGCCTACTTTAATTTTATTAATAATATTAAAAAAGTAGTACAAAGGCCAACTTTCTATTAGAACATAAATAAATCAAATGTTATAAAAATAAATAAAAATTACTGAAATATATGACATAATTTGTTGAGGAATTGCCCCCTGAGTGTTTTGAACTCTAATCACACAATTTTTCTCCACATCTTTTGGGCTTTCCATAGGCTCAAGATTCCCCTTATCCTCAATAATTTTCTTTTAAAATTTTATTTTCTCCCTAGGTTGAACATCACACTCTTTCTGCTCTCTTTCCACAACTTTTTGCCTTAAAATTATTATTTTTTGAGTTTTTGTTAAAGCTGTAGAAATTTATTTTGCTAAAACTAATGCCTTTAATTACTTGGAGAAACCTGAGGAGGTACCACAAAATCATTTTTTTTTAATTGTGGTGAAATTTTTTTTTTTTTGATAATTGAAATTAAGTTTCCTTAGGGCATATCCATTCCTTAGCACCCTTTCTTTAGACATGAATATTTTTAGAATTTAAATTTGGCAAAATTCATTTTTGGGCTGCACAACTTTATTCTCCAAGTATTTCTTAGGTATCCAAATCTGATAAAAAATTTTTTTTTCTAAATTTTACTTTTAAAGAATTTTGCCTTTCTTTCTTTTTTGCCTTTAATTTTAATGAGGTTGACATGTGGGTTTTAGGGCAGCCAATATACTTTAAGCCAAACCCATATTTCATAGCTTTTCTCTCCCTTGTATCAATTTTCACAGGTTCTGCATTTTTATACAGATTCTGCATAACAATATTTTTTATAGACTCTGTAAGATTTTTCATAGATATTAGAGAATTTTTCTTCAACGAAGAAGCTGTGAAATTATGTTGCTTGCTGTTGCATTATCATCTAATATGCATATGCTATCGTGGAGTTCATCAATTTTCTCTTTTTATATGGATGAATACCTTTTTCTTCAGCTTGAACCTATGGATGATACATCTCATCAGGCTCTTGGGCGGTAGAATACCCCCCGAGCTCATCAAATTTCTACTTGACAGACCTAGTGCTAACATTTTGCAATTTCTCTAGTGCTTGGATTAACATCTGAGTCTTTTGGGTTTCCATTTCAATTTCTTGCATTTGTTTCAGGATTACTTTTAAAGTTCCACTATTTCCCTCTGTATTTTTGCAAAATTTTTTGTCACATTATTAGTAATAATGGCATCATGAAAATTTTCACCTTTTAGAATTTCTTGCGAAAACACATTAATGTTTCTCTTTTGCCTTATTGTAGATGTAGCCTCCGAGTCTTGAAACCCGGTTGTTTTTACTTTAAAAATCACATTTTGTATTCTGGTACATCAATATAGAATGAATCTACAACATCACTGTAGAATGGGTTCACATCTTCATTGTCGAATGGGTCTACAATATCACTGTAGAATGGCTCCTCCAATACTGTAGAATGAATCCCACGGTATTACTATAGAACGGTCCCACTGGGCGTGCCGATTAATATTTTCTCAAAAAATTAATTAAGATAAAATTACGTTTTGGCCTTTTAATTTGGGTGCGGGCGTGCCAAAGAATATAGAGTCCTCAACCAAAATGCTTCTAATTTGACTTCTACTAAATGATTGTGTGAATTTCTCAAAGGACTAAAGATAAATTAAAATCCCCAAACTCCCTCTAGTAAGTTTATTCGGATTCTACAGCAAAATATGAAAGTAGTGAAAGCTGTGAAAAAACTAATCTGTAGAATGACAGCTGTGAAAAATACTGTTTGGCTGAAGAATGAGCCATAATTACATAAATTTTCAAATTTTGAAATAATGACAGTAAATTACAATATTAAGCTTGAAATATACTGAAATAAAGAGATAAAACTAAGTAACATGAAATAAAAGAATTGTACAAATTAAATTAACTAAGAAAATTGACACTTTACTACTGTGGAATTAAGATTTCTGCGGTAGAAATAGAAATTTTGTATTTCTAATTTCTAATATTGAGAACTATGTTTGATCTATTTTTGACTGAGTATTAGCTATTTGTGATAGTTGTTGGCACCCTTTTCTCTTCTTTCATTCTTTTAAATATTTTTCTTTGTAAGTTACTCATTTTCAAATACCACATTCTTCTCTGCTTCTTCCAAAGTTGTCATAATCTTCCATATCTTCAAATACTACCCCACTCCATTTTTTAATGCCCATGATTTAAGCCTCATTTTTTGCCTAACTTTTTACTTTTCTTAACCATCAAAAATCGGTTAATTTTGGGTGTAAACACTAAGTTTGATTTTCAAACTGTAGAGGATTTAGTTTGGATTGAAGAATCCTCTTCTTTCTTCGCTGTTATCCTTCAGCATGATGTAATTTTTTTGCCCAGTTAATGAGATTTCATTTTACAGCCGAAAAAAAATATTGTTGTTTATTTATTTATTTATTATTAATTTCAAGTAGTTTTACAGTTTTAAAAAATAATTTTTTTTATATTTTAAATTTCATTTGGTATTTAAATTAAAATTATTTTTTCTTAAAAAAAATACACGCTTTGAATATGAGTCAGAAAATTGATATGAGTGTTATTTAGTTGTTCTAATTAAATTTTTATGATTAAAGCACCTGAAATGTATGTTGAATGAAATTTAAAAAATACATAATTAATATTTTTAACATAATAGTTTTTTTTTTCAAAATAATTTAAATAATAAAGTTAAAACTTACTCTAAAGTCTAAACTCATTGGCAATGGAAAGGGTAAGGGTAAGTTATTGGCAATGTTTTAGCAGAACTCAAGACAGAGAAAAGAAAAAATGAATTCTCTAATTTAGACATAAGATGTGAGTACTGGTATAAATAATATATTTTTGTAAATGCTTTTTATAGATATTTGGTATAGTTGTTTTAATTTTTTTTTAAAAAAAATTCTAAAATTAAAAGATGTCAAATTTAACTTAAAATAATGTTAATAGTTTCTAATTAATGTATTTAAGTTGTTTTTTTTTTCTCAAACAATAAATAAATTAAATCATAGGCTATTATATATACTATAATAAGATAAATCACAAAAAATCCTTTTCTTTTTCCTATACATAATTTTGGAATGTTGACAATTTTATGCCAACTTCTTCCTAAGCAATTATTAATTGCTCGTATAATAAAGGTAACAAAAAAAATGCAATAAAAATACAGTAATGTCATACATCCAAACAATGAAAAAGGAAATATTTAATTAATATAACTCAGTATTGTCAAGATTTACTCTTAGGTTGTAAATTATTAACTGTTATTACATAGTTTTTATCTAATAGGAATTGTTAGCTGTTATCACATTTCCATAAAAAAAAACTGTTGTAAATAAAAGTTCACTGTACAATTCTCTTTGACTAACAATAATATATTTGTTTATAAATGATCTATGTAAAATAAAATACTTAGCCCACTAAACTTTATCAACCAGTTGATAAAATATTTTATCTTAAGGGGAATAAAAAAAATATTTTACTGAAAAAGTGGATTGAAGAATTTACATGTCAAAAGATAATCATACACTTAATTTAAGATATGACAAAAATAAGAAATATATGTTATAATAATAGTTTAGGTATTGGTTAAACTTTTTCTGTAAAGTTAGGTTACAATAAAAAAAGTTATTTTTTAATATATTTTTTCAGTATTTAACTGCATCTTCCAAACACAGTAATATAGTTTTTTTTAGTAAAATATAATCCATATAATATACATCTGTAAAATATATTTTCAATAATCAATTTTCTCAGTAATTTATCAAACGCACTATTAGCATTAGCAAATTGTTTTTTTTTTGAAAGTAGTACCGGCAAGATTTACTCTTAGGTTGTAAATTATTTTTTTTAAGTTATAATATGCCATATTCAAATTTTTTATATAGATTTATAATATGAATTTTATAACATGCTTTAAAAAATTATTTTAGAGTATCACATTTCAAAATATTATTTATAGTTTGTTTGAAGTAAGTGATTTTTCATAGAGTTATATAAATTTTTTTTATATATAAATATACGTATTTACATGTTTAATGTGAATGAAAATTCATTTATAATTTTATATTTTTCCCCATGAAATTTGTAATAGTTAATTAAATTAATTAGGCTAAAATCAATAAAATTTATAAATAAATTATAAATTCTAGTAACTCTATAAATTACTAAAACTAATTAATTTTAAGTGCAAATTATTAAATTTATATATTTAAACAAATTTTTGTATGATTAATTCAAATATAAAATGAAATTTTATTTGCAAATTAATTGTCTTTTTAAAATTATTTGTGGATTAAATGAATCCTAGGTAACATGTATTTGATAATATGAACGCAATAACTATAATTTAATGTGGATCGTATGATTTGATAATAAAAATTGAGATTATTTGGAAACATATATAAACTGTATGACTTGAATATTATTAATAAAGATTTTTTTTATTTTTAAATATTAAAAAAATCTACCTAATTTGTGATTGAAATGTAATTATAGGATAGGAGAAGGGAAAAATAGTAAAGAAACTAAAAATATTTAAATTAGAAATGGACATGTCAATCACAGTCATGCAAGGCAGGGGAAGTTAGTTATTTCTAAATCTAACCCCTTGAAATGGACAAAAGAAAGTGGAGTAAGTTGGCTAGTCTTCTAGAATCTCTTTTCATTGATAAATTAATCATAAACATATAACCAAAAAATTTAATTTAAAATCAAATAAAAAGGAATATAATAGAAAAGAGGAATAAAACCATATTATAAAACAGGATTAAAAAAACCATATGATAAAAAATAGTTGGAATACAATCCGCAGATAAGACTGAGTTGGATTTGGCCAATAGCGCAAAACAATATGTCTTGCGTGAATTGAAGTCCTCTATCACTTTCATTTTTGCACTTTTTACCCAAAATTTGCACAATTTGCATTTCCCCTTAAAATTGTGTCTTATAAACCCCTTTGTACTTCATGATGATTCTTGGAGTAAATGATGATTTGTCCACCTCGTCCATTAGGCTATTTATTGCAAGTTCTCCTAACGTATTGACCATGTCAGATTTTAATCCATCAAAATTTGTTCTGTTGGAGTACTATTTATGATTATCATGAGTTTTCATGGTATTTTAATTAATGACTTAATACATCATTTGCCCTCCTAAACTTAGTAAGTTTGGTCATTTTACTTCATATATTTATATATTTATTAAATTGCCCTATGTATTTATCTATTTTATTTCAATAGATACTTATATGATTATATATTAGTCATTTTATTCTTTATACTTTTATATTTTGTATCAAATAGATACTTACATGCAATTATACCACTATTTTTATTTAGGTATATGTTGAGTATGAAATACACAAGTACAAAGGGTAAAAGCGACAAATATATGATTATATAAGTATCTATAGGAACAAAATAGATATGTACAAGGGGCAATATGGCAAATGCATAAATACATAGAAAAAATTAATTAAAGCTGTCAAATTCAAGGGGCAATTGATGTATTCAGCCTCTAGTTAAACTAAAGTATTCAAGAATAATCAAATGATAGAGGAAGCGGGAATTGATTTGAATATATTGATTAAAGTATTCAAGAATAATCCAATTCCTTATTAATCCTCTTTTTATCTCATTCCCAAAATTTTAACTCTTATAGAATAAGAAAATTCTTGTATATAATTTAACCTCTACATTGAACTAAAGCATGATTGTAATTTAACAAAATTGGTCATTAGTATAATTCTTATATTTATTTTTTATAGAATAGAAAGATATTTATATTATTATGTATTCTATATATATCAGGTAAAGATAACTCTTTATCTTATTAATAAGATATAGTTAGTTGTATATGAATGATTGATAATTAACTTTCTATCAACATTGTTGACAGATATGCAGCTATGCAACTTGGTGCGGAGGTGCATCTAGTCCAAGCCAGTCCAAATGGGAATCGTGGCACCAAGCACAATTACTATAACAATAATGGAAAAGATAAAACAAAGGATGATCAGGATAACAAAAAGCCAAAGTAAAACAAAAGGAAGCGTCCTAAGAACAGAAATGTTACAAAGGTCAAATGTTTCAATTATGGAAATAAGAGCTACTATGCTAAGGATTGCATTGCACTTAAGAAGGTAAAATTCATTAACTCATGTGTAAATGGAATAATGGTTTCAAGTTCAATATTGTTAACTAAAACTAATCATCTATGGATCATATATTTAGAAGCCACCGACTATGTAATAAATGATCGTGAAGCCTTTGTTGAATTTCGTTGATTACCCACCAGGGCAAGATGGATTTTTGTGGGGAACAATGCTCTCATTAAGGTGAAAGGGATTGGCACCTATAAACTTATGTTGCATGGAGGTCGAACCTTGCTGCTTCACGATGTTCTCTACGTCTTATAAATAAGACGAAATCTTATTTCTGTTATTATTTTGCTTAGATTAGGATTTTTATTGAATTTTCATGAAAATATAGTGCTTTTAAACTTAGGACAAACCTTTTATGGTTCTGGATTTGTTTTGGACAACTTTTTCGTATTGGATGTTGACATGGTTCTACTTCTAATAACATTTTTTCTATATTCACTGTTTCAAGTAACTTTGATGATGACGTGAATATATGGCATGCTAGACTAGGCCATATTGGCTAATAATGCATGGATAGATTAGCTAGCATTAGTCTTGTATCAAACTTTAGCAAAGTAGAATTACCTAATTGTGAATTCCATCTAGTAGGTAAAGCTATGAGAAAATCTTTCGAAAAAGGCACAAGAGCTGCCATTCCATTTGTAACTTGTATATTTGGACATTTATGATCCAATGAATGTGAGGGAAGGCACGATGCTTACTATTTCATCACCTTCAGAAATGACTATACAAAGTATGGCCATGTCTACTTAATTTCATCTAAATTTGAGGCTTTAAGTTTCTTAAAGAACTACCTCAACCTATTTGAGAATTAATTAGACAAGAAAGTGAAAGCACTTTGAACCTATAGAGGTCGTGAATACTTGTCTAATCAATTCAAACAATTATGTGATAAAAAAGAAATAGAGCATCATCTAACTATTCCTTGAACTCCATAATAAAATGGTATTGCTGAAAGGAGAAACAGAACTCTCCTCGAAATGGTTAGATCAATGATGGCTCAAGCAAAATTGCCCATTTCCAATGGGGCAATGCTTTATTAACTACCATGTATGTACTTAATCGTATGCCTTCTAAATCCACCCCAATAATGCCATATGAGAGCATCCTAAAACCTTAGGGATACACTGCCTATGTACATGATACCTCACATAAATATGGAAAATTATGTCCAAGAGCTAAAAAGAGTATCTTTGTGAGATATTCTAACCTATCCAAAGGATATGTCTTCATAAGTGAGCAAAAAAGTGGGAGGACAACTGAGTTTGAATCACGAGATGTCATATTTTTAGAGAATGATACACTGTGATATTCAAGCAGCAATTGTCTATACCAAAGACCCAACATTCTACTGCAAGATCAAACATATAGATATTAAATACAATTTTGTTATAGACATGGTTATATGAAAATAAGTTGACACGAAATACATCTCTAAGCATTATATGATTGCTGATCCTTTTATGAAACTTATACCTTGAGACTTTTTTTATTAAATACACTAAGTCTTTAGGATTGCGTAGGTGTTGCAGTGTTTTTTTTTATATTCCCAAACTTTGTTCACTTATTATTTATTAATGCCAATACATGATGATTATTTTGTGTTAATGTGGATTCTTTAAATGTTTTTTGTTATATTTGATGAGCATGTCGGATAGGAT
The DNA here is from genome assembly GCA_947685225.1 of Garcia nutans. NCBI lineage: Eukaryota > Viridiplantae > Streptophyta > Magnoliopsida > Malpighiales > Euphorbiaceae > Garcia > Garcia nutans. The sequence continues at coordinate 360,124 of CANTUV010000103.1, read as the reverse complement.
GAAATCGACCTTCTCATTAGGTCAATTGTCTTTATTAGTCTATGTGACAAATAAAGATAACGCCATTTGAAACAATATTATCTAGGTGATAATGAGCTTGTGTTTGAAGTAAGATGGTTATCTCATTTATTGAGACTCACATGGCTAGTTTATTGTGACTACACCTAATATTGTCTATATCACCAGATGTGACTTCTACGGCAATCTGGGTAGATATGTGAACTCAAGGTTGAACACTAAGTGTTTCTAACCTATCGTCTGTATAGTGTTTTCTTTTCAGGCATGCACTCCATGGAAAGGAAAAATGCAATGGCATGTGACTCATACCACATATGCATTTTCTCGACCAAGAAGGGGGGACAAAAGTATATGATCTCTATTTTGTCAAAGTAACACCCTTAGAGAATTTAGGTTCTCAACATTATTATCATTATGAATTTTGGTTGGTTTTCGAAGTTTGATCAAATGTTTGTTATCACACGGTGTTATCAGAGAGTTATGTAAGATTTGATCTAATGGGACATTTCTAGAAAAGCGAGTCTGATTATTATCAAGAAAACTGAACTAAAAGGAAGGTTACTAGATTGTCTCTTTCTTTTAGCATTCACAGGTCGATCAATTATGTTTGTAAGATTACATAATTATGGGTGAAAATTGTCCTAAGATCTTATGGGGACAATGAAAATGTGATAAATAATATGGGGTAAAGCATACTATATCTACTCCGAAGTCATTTCAGCAAAAAAGGCGCTATATATCCCTAACTGGTGTATAGCTTAGAGCTCTTGTAGTATGCAATTGCATGATCTATTTATCTAGTACTAGTTGACTTAAACCATGACCTCTTTTAAGCATGTGTCATATCATGTGTGAGTGGGAGATGTTGGTTTTGGTTAGTGTCCGCCTATGATGAGTGGATAGACCCATGGACCAACATTATTATAAATATTATTTAATTATAATATTTATTATTAATAATATTACTAAGCTAATATTAAATTATTATTTAAATGGGAAAGAATAAATAATTTTAGATAATTAAGATAATTTAAGGAGTTTGATTTATTTATAAAATCAAATTTAATATCCTTTTAGGAAAAAAGATATTAATATCATTATTAAGAATCAAAAAGCTAAAAAAATGTATGCAAGTTTTTGAAGCTCTCTCCCTAGCTATATTTGTCCCATAACTCCATACATAAAAAAGTAAGAGATTAAAATGTTAAGGCTTGATTCTTAGACTGTGGAAAGCAACAACCTTTCCTCTTTGGTGATTGTTCTTCAAGATTAGTAGTACAAGTACAAAGTGAAATATCCATGTGCATCATTAGAGGTAAGATCCGAACCTCTACTTATATGGATTTAATTTCCAATATAACTCTTTATCTTGTTAATAAGTTATAGTTAGCTATAGATGTATGATTGATAGTTAACTTTGTATAGGAGTCTTTGCATATATAAATTTTATTGTGATGTATTGTGGTGTTAAAATAAAGAATAGAAGACGTGAATTTATTTCCTATTTTGAGTTGATATCAGAGCCACCAAACCAAACCATGGCCAATTACACAAATACCTTATCATCGTCCTTCTCTTCCTCGTTTATCTCTACCACAACTCCATCTTTTTTTCCCAATCCCTCTTTTCCTGCATCTATTACTCAAGTCAATTAAACTTTTTCTATCAAAGTCAATTCCAAAAACCATATTCCTTGAAACTCCAATTCACACCCTTGTTAAATTTTTTTAATCTTCCTAGCATCTGTGATGGAACTGAACCTGCACCACCAAAGAAATTGTTAATGTAACCACCAATCAAACTAAAATCCATCCTGCCTATGTAACCTAGTTCAATAAAGATCCAATATTATTTTCTTGGTTGCTTTCTTATATTACCGAGGAGATCTATCCTTACTTGATAGGTCTGAATACATCTACTAAAATTTGGTATGCACTTGCCTCTGTGTATAGAGTGGTTAGCCATGCCTAATGAACACATTTGTACTTTGAGTTGCACAATTTAACTAAAGACATGATGATATCAGAATATCTTGTCAAAGCGAATTATTGCAAACTCTTTGACTTTAATAGGATAAACAATTGTGTCAATTGAATTTAATGCAATTGTGTTTCAGAAGCTTGGATATGAATACAATGGAATTTTTCAAGGGCTTCAACAATGTTCAAAACTGGTTTCACTTAACAAATTGCATATTCAACTACTTGCATATGAATCGCTTCTCAAAACTTAACAAACACAATTGTTTTCTCTGAATGTAGAAAGAAACAATCTCTAAATGAAGAAAGAAATAATCTTCTAATACAACGACAACCAACAATAATAATTCGGGATCACAAAATTTTCATAATGATTGTGACCATGGTTGCAGTAACCGTGGTCGTGATAGGGGCAAGGTTAATTCTATTGTAATTAACTGTAGCCTATTTCCTATCAGATTTGTGGGTATTCTAATCATTTCGCCCTTGAGTATAGATAGAGGTTTGATAATTCAATTACACATAGACAACAACAGTACAATTCAAGGCTGTTTTCCCATAGCCCACGTCTGCAAGCAAATCTATCATTGTTGTCACATCCTTTTGATAATGAAAATAACAATTATGTGGACTAAACATGGTACTCGAATACTATCGCAAGTCATCATGTCACACCATATTTGGCAACCTTGAATGTTTATGATGAATATAAAGGTGACCGATTTCTTATTGTGGGTAATGGTACAAAGGTCCCTATATTGCATATTGGTTCAACTTTCATTGTTTTGCCTTATAGAAATTTTGTCTTATATAATGTCTTACACGTTCTTTTTGTCAGTAAAAGACTTATCTATTTAATAGTTTTGTCATGATAATAATTCTTTATTTGAATTCGGTTCTAACAATTTTCTTGTCAAATTCTAGACTACCATGAGATTGATGCTCTGAGAAATAAGTGAGCTGGAGCTCTACAAGCATCGGTTCATTCTTCCCAAAATTGTTGTCACTGCTACGACATTCTTGGCTCAATTAGAAGATTGACATGCTTGTTTTAGCCATCTAAATTATCAAATAGTTCTGTAAAAAAATATATGAAATCAAAGTTTAATTTGAGACAAATAAAATAAAATAAAAACTCAAACTTCTTGTATTAATTCAAAAATATTAAACCACTTTTACAAAAGATGACAATCTCACAAAACACATGTTTATTTCTCTCCACTCACTCTTTTTCTCTTATCTTTTTCTGCTCTCAAATCTACATATCTTCAAATGCCTAATGGCCATTTATATAGTAAATATTAGCCTACTATTTTTGACAAATTTCTAAATCTAATTATTTTTAATATGAATGGTGCCCATTATTTTGACCAAGTTTGGCCGGTGCACATTCTTCACACTAAATAAAACATTGTTATTTATGTATATGGCTGGTGCACATGTTTAACATTAAGTTAAACATTCCCATTTACGTGCATGGATAGTACACATGTAAAATATGTAAATTGAGTTTATCAATTTTCAACAAATCCCCCCTTTAAACTCAATTCTCTTCCATCTTTCATTCCAATTGCCACTTTACATTTTTCGAGTAGAACAGTCGGTAGTGGTTTTGTGAAAATGTTAGCCACTTGATCATGACTCACAACGTGACTCATTCTTACTCGTCCTTTTTTCACTTGTTCTCCAATGTAGTGAAACCTAACATCAATGTGCTTGCTTCTTTCGTGATGAATAGGATTCTTTGCTAACTCAATTGCTGACTTATTATCAACTTGAATATCTGTTACTTCCTATTGTTGGAGATTCAGTTCATATAACAGATTTCTAAGCCAAACTGCATGACACACGCACCATGATGTTGCCACATATTCTGCTTCACATGTTGATAATGTCACAATTGGTTGCTTCTTTGATTGCCATGTGAATGCCGTGTCTCCCATAAAAAATACATATCTCGATGTACTCTTTTGATCATCTATGTCTCCACACCAATCACTATCCGAATATCCCACCAATTTATATTCTCCTGTCTTTGAGTAAAATAATCCGAGTGATTGTGTTCCTTGAATATATCTGAGAATTCTCTTCAATGCTTTCCAGTGTGTGTAAACTGGTTCTTCCATGAATCGACTTACTATTCCAACACTATAGGATATATCTGGCCTTGTGCATGTAAGGTAACGAAGGCTTCCCATAAGACTTCGATATTTTGTTGTATCTACTCGATCTCCACCATCAAACTTTGAGAGTTTTGCACCTGGTTCCATTGGTGTTGAGACTGGATTGCAATTCACCATGTTGTTCATCTGTAGGACATCCTTTGCATATGCTTCTTGTGACACAAAGATTCCTGTCTTTCTTTATCTAACTTCCAGACCAAGAAAGTACTTCATTAAACCCAAATCTGTCATGTCAAATTCTCGCTTCATCTCCTCCTTGAAACTTTTAATCATCTCGCCATTGTTCCCCATAAAGATGAGGTCATCAACATATAGAGCAACAAACATCAATTTGTCTTTTTCTTTCTTCACATATAGTGCATGTTCATATGGACATTGGATGAACCTGTTCTCCTTGAAATACATATCGATGCGAGTATTCCAAGCTCGAGGTGCTTGCTTTAACCCGTAAAGTGCCTTTTTCAATTTCAACACCTTTTGCTCCTTTCCAATTATAGTTTAACTAGGTGGTTGATCAAGATAGACTTCCTCTTCTAGCACACCATTTAGAAAGGCTGATTAGACATCCATTTGAAATATTGGCAATTCAAATTGTGCTGCTTGAGAGATGAGAAGTCGAATTGTCTCCATTCTTGCAACTGGTGAGAAGACTTCATCATAGTCAATTCCTGCCTTTTGTATGTAGCCCTTTGCAACAAGTCATGCCTTATACCGCTCAATCTTTCCTTGAGCATTCATTTTCTTCTTGTATACCCATTTTACTCCAATGGGCTTGCTTCCCTTTGGCAAATCTGTGAGCTCCCATGTCTTGTTTTGCTCGATTTATTTGATCTCTTCATTCATAGTTGCTCGCCATTTCTCATTCTTCATTTCTTCTTCAAAGCTTATACTTTTAGCATCTGCTAGAAGACATACAAGATGTACTTCTGTTGTGCAATCATATAGATCACGCAGACTTCGCATCCTTGGCTCAATTGGTTCCTCTTCATCATCAGTCGCTTGTGGACTCATTGCTTCTGGAGAAGATCTCCTCATTTGAGAACTCGATAATGGAATGCTTAATGATTCTTCTGTCTCCACTGCTACTTTCGCAGATTTATTCCAATCCCAATTGCTTGCTTCATTCACCTGAACATCTCGACTTACCATTACCTTTTGATTTATTGGATCAAGTAATTTGTAGCCTTTGGTTTTCTCGTCGTAGCCAATGAACACAAATTTCTTGCTCTTGTCTTCTAAGTGTGAAACTGTTGGCTTTTGGCCACTCCAATATTCTTGTGGAGTTTTATCTTCCAACTTCGCATGTGGACATCTGTTCTGCACATAAATTGCACACCGTACGGCTTCTCCCCAGAATTCTTTTGGCATCTTCTTAGTTTTGAACATTGACCGAACCATGTCAAGAATAGTCCAATTCTTTCTCTCTGCCATGCCATTTTTTTGTGGAGTATAAGGTGCAGTTAGGAGCCTTCTTATTCCATACTCCTCGTAATAGCTCACAAAATCTATTGAATTGTATTCGCCACCTCTATCATATCGTAATGCTTTAATAAACTTGCTAGTTGCCTTCTCTACCATGATCTTACACCTTTTGAACACCTCAAATGCCTCTGATTTTTCTTTCAAAAATAGACCCAATCTTTCTAGAGAAATCATCGATAAAAGTAATGAAGTATTTTTTGCCACTAAATGACTCCGGAGTGATTGGCCCACAAATATCAGTGTGAATTACTTCAAGAAGAGCTTTTGCTTGATATTCTGCCTTCTTCTGAAATGAGTTCCTTACATGTTTTCCAAAAACACATTCCTCGCAGAACTTCTCTATATAGTCTATATTTGGTAATCCATGCACCATCTCTTTCTTTGACAACTTTTGTGATCCACCATAATGCAAATGACCAAATCGCAAATGCCATAAAGAAGATTTGTCATTAACATTAATTTGCATGCATCTTTCTTTGACATACATAAGGTTGATTTTGTACATCCGATTCCTTGCCATCTCGACTCGTGCAACTAGACAACCATTTTTGTCTTTTAGTTGAAGATCTCGACCTTTCATCAACACTGAGTATCCTTTCTCCATGAGTTGTCCCATGCTCAAAATATTGCTTTTGAGGTCGGGTACATAATAGACATTCTGAATTAATCCTTTTAGACCATTCTTTTGTTGATAGGAAATTGTGCCTCGACCTTTCACCTAGATTTTGGACTCATCTCCAATTGAAACGTGCCCATCAATGATTTGCATTTCTGTGAATAAATGCTTGTGTCCGCACATATGATTACTTGCAGCAGTGTCGAGATACCATATTGTCTCATTATTGGTATTCTCATTATCATGGGCCATCATGAGAAGTCCATCATGGGATTCTTCTTCTATGACCAAATTAGTATTTTCTTCAACTTTCTTATTAGCATAGCACTCTTTTGCATAGTGCCCAAACTTGCCACAGTTATAACAATTATTAGAGTTACAATCCTTTGTATAGTGACTAGGCTTGCCACATTTGTAACACTCAATATTCGAGTGATTTATCCGACCACCTCTACCATGTCCTCGGCCTCTCCAATTTTGTTGGCTTGTCTGCCCATTTCCACCATAATAGTCATTTTGACCACGACCTCTACCACCACGATCATTTCCATGACCTCTTCTACCACGTCCTCTTCTTCGAGAGTTTTGAGAATAAAGTGCTTTTTCATCTATAATTATTGCCTTTGTTTGAAGAGCCTCTTCAAGAGTCTCCTCCTTTTTCTTCTTACGTTGTTCATGTGCTTCAAGAGAACCAGCGAGCTCATCGACTGTTAATGTGGTGAGATCCTTTGACTCTTCGATAGTGCACACAACATTTTCAAATCTATCTGTCAATGATGGCAGTATCTTCTCCACAACTCATGAATCATTTAATGTCTCTCCATTTTGCTTGAGTTGATTCACCACAGTTTGAATGCGTGTGATGTAAGATGATACACCTTCTGACTCCTTCATCTTCATGCCTTAGAGCTCACCCCGCGGCGAACTTGCTTGACACAATTAGCTCCTTTGAGCGCTTTATCCAAAGTATCCCACGCTTCTTTTGAAATTGTCATACCGGCAATCTTCTCAAAGCCCGACTCATCCACTGCTTGGAATAGCAGATAGAGAGCAGTTTTATCTTTTGCTCGTGTCTCTTTTAACGCCATTAGTTGGTTTGCAGTCATGCATGCAATATCTGTTGGCTCAGTAAAGCCTATATCAACTATCTCCCACACATCTTGTGTGCCTAGTAGTGCTCACATTTGTATGCTCCAATTGTCATAATTTAACTTTGTAAGACGTGGCAGAGGTATTTGCCCCAACGAGCTTCTTGAATTTGCCATGGCTCTGATACCAATTTGTAGAAAAATATATGTAATTAAAGTTTAATTTGAGACAAATAAAATAAAAAAAAACTCAAACTTCTTGTATTAATTCAAAAATATTAAACCACTTTTACAAAAGATGACAATATCACAAAACACATGTTTATTTCTCTCCACTCACTCTTTTTCTCTTATCTTTTTCTTCTCTCAAATCTACATATCTCTAAATGCCTAATGGCCATTTATATAGCAAATATTAGCCTACTATTTTTGATAAATTTCTAAATCTAATTATTTTTAATATGAATGGTGCCTATTATTTTGACTAAGTTTGGCCGGTGCACATTCTTCACACTAAATAAAACATTGTTATTTATGTATATGGCTGGTGCACATGTTTAACATTAAGTTAAACATTCCCATTTACATGCATGGATAGTACACATGTAAAACATGTAAATTGAGTTTGTCAATTTTCAACAAGTTCATCATTTTGTTTACAATTTCAATTACCCTGTGGTTTAACTTTCTTAGGTAAATTGCATAGAAGTCATTTATCTTTGAAAAATCATAAGAGTTCTAGACTATTAGAATAAATTCATTATGATGTATGAGGCCTTACTCTCATTCTAATGTGTATATGGGATACTGCTCTAATTTGTTCATCAACTAGTCATAAGCATTTTCTCATTATTTACTTGGTTTTTTCCAATTAAATACAAAAGTGAAGTTTAATGTATTTTTCTGCAATTCAAAGCTTTTATTGAAAAATAGTTTCATATTTTCATTAAATCATTCAATTTGGATTTTGGAGGGGGGGGGGGGGGGGGAGAGTATCGAGCATTACGTAACTTTTTCAAACAACAAGGAATTAGTCACAGGCTTTCTTGTCCTCATACTCACAAGTAGAATGGTACCACTGAGCAAAAAATTTGGAATATTGTGGATATTGGGTTAGCTTTACTAGGATATTATGGTGCTCCATTTAAATATTGGGATTTTACTTTCGAAACTGATGTTATTCTTGTTAATAGGTTACCACCAAGTTCTTTAACTAATCAAATTCCATACTAGAAATTTTATTATTCAACTCCTAATTATCTTTTCCTAAGAAATTTTTTTTATTGTGTATTTCATCCCTTGTTATACCCATATTAGAAACACAAGTTTTCTTTTCATTCCAAGTAGTGTTTTCATGGGATATTCACCTTTGCATCTATGTTGTCGCTGCCTTGACATAGGCACGGCTAGGATTTACTATGTCAAACATGTTGAGTTTGATGAAAATATGTCCTTTTAAGCAAAAACCCAGGCACACTCATACCAAAATTCTAGTGGAGATCAAATACCATGGCTTCATATAACTAATCAGATTCCTTTGTGTTCCTCTCATGTTAGCACTATTTCTTAACCATTATCCTTCACACATGTGTCCACTGATATTTTTACCATGTCATAGCCTAAGTCTTCTACCTCACCTAAAATAACTATTTCCCAATAGAACTCAACGTCAAATACCATTCCTATTGCTTCTCACACACCTGACTCTCCCCTTGTATCTAGGAATCCTATGTCCACTCAAGCTTGCAATTCTTATGGCCTTAAATTATTTATTAACCATAAAGACAATAACACATAGAAGTTTTTCAATTCCATTAGCCCTGCAACATCCTTTTACACTTAAAATTCAAGCTTCCAATCCTCTACGCACCCATCATATGCAAACTCACTAAACTTCTGTAAATGTCCACCTAAAGCCTATATTATCCAAGTTGATAAACAATTGAGTCGTATCCAAATTGAGCCATCTTGTTTTACAAAGACAAATTGTATTCCTAAATGGTGGAAAGTTATGACAGTTGAATTAATGCTTTGCAGGCTAACAACACATGGGATCTTGTACCTCTACCCACTTTAAGAGATATAGTTGGAAACTAAAGGATTTATAAAATCAAAAGACAGGCTGGAAGTTCCACTAAAAGGCTAAAGGCAAGGTTAGTGACAAAAGGTATACTTAGGAGTATGGGTTGGATTATAATGGAACATTCAGCCCGATTATCAAACCTATGGCAATTCAATTATTTTATTAGTGGCTATTTCTAGAGGGTGGAAACTATGACAACTTGATACAAGTAAAGCCTTTTTATGTAGGCTTTTATCCAAAATAATTTATATGACCCAACCTCAGGGATTCATTGATAAAACAAGCCCTAACTATGTGTGTAAGTTGAAGAATTCCCTATACACTCTCAAGCAAGTTGTGTGTATGGTTTCAAGGAATGGGTTCCTTCCTTGAGCAAATTGGTTTTTAGAGTTCTCAAGCTAATCCCTCTTTATTTTTACATAATCATCATGGTTTTACATGATTTCTACTCGTGTATGTTGATGATGTTATTATAACAAGAAGTCATCAGGCTATGTTTGATTTAATCATTGAGAAGCTCTCCAAAGAATCATCTTTGTTTGGCTTTGGGAGCCTTTATTATTTTTCTTGGCATTCGGGTTTTCCCACATAGTAATGGCAAATTTTATCATAACATTCTTACATCTTAGAGATTCTCGCATAAGAAGGAATGACAACTTATGAACCAATGTCACCTCTTATGGTGTCTAGGCAAGCAATTTCTAAAGTTGATGGTACTCCCATGTCAATGGATAAAGATACAAAATATAGACAACGGTGTGGCATGTAACACCCCGATACTCCATATGAGTACTATACATATACCTGGTATACATACAGTAAGTATATAAAGTATAAAGATGTCACTTTTCGTTACAATTTAAAAACCTTTAAACAGAATTTAAAACCATCATACATTAATTTAAGGAACACTTACAAAATCATTATACATTTAATGATCTTACATATAAATAATCTTATCTTTATCAAAACTTCATTTATACATATAAATACACTCTTGTCAGGAATACATCATAATTAAAAGTTATACATGTATGCATCACCCTCTAGTTGGTCTCGACAAACTCTTACTCTTCTCGTGGCATCACGAAAAACTTCATATCTTCCACCTAGTCACCTGCGCGATTACACATCCGCGCTAAGCCCGAGAGCTTAGTAGTACAAATATAAAATATAAACTTACATTATAGAAATTCTAACATACAATAATATAACAATTCCATGTACCATTAGTTTCTTATCATGTTTTTCCTTTTGAACGACACCTTTCATATATCTCAACTAATTTCATATATTATATACATATATACATCTCATTATCACCAACCACAATCCCTCACTAATATTCACAATCCATATCTCAATATATATTACACATCATACTTCATAATATTCTTTTATTCATAAACTCATTATTCAACATAGCTTCTCAAGCTATATTCACTTACAATAATTTACTTATATATTGTATACATCACATTTCATGATTATCATCATTTATCACATAACATTATGTTTTCCACAATTCATTTCATCATCACATCTTGCACATTTTACATTAACTAAACACACATATTATTATTCAATCATATCATCAAGGCATGCTTCAATCATATCATTCACAATTCTCTATGTCTCCATTTACATTATTCATTTGGTTCATCATTTAAGAATCACATGCAATCAAGCACAAGCATGGGTCCAAACACTATTATATTATACAAAGTTCATCATTATAGCCAACAACCATGGCGTCATATACGAACTTTCCCCCAACCAGGTCGGTTGCCCACTGGGCCTCAGGCCACTGCCAATCCCAGGGGTCGCAGGAGGCAGATAAGCACGTATAAAACTATCAGTAACGATCCTTCCCCCAACCAGGTCGGTTGTCCCAAGTTTGGTTGCCCATCCCACTGGGTCCGCATGGTTCCGCAGGAGGCAGATAGGAACGTATAAGACTATCAACCACGTATTATCCCCCAACCAGGTCGGTAGTCAAAGTTCGGTTGCCCACTCACAGGGTCCGCATGGTTCCGCAGGAGGCAGATAAATACGTAATACTGATCATATCGAACCTTTCCCCCAACCAGGTTGGTAGTCCAAGTTCGGTTGCCCAACCAATGGGTCCGCATGGTTCCGCAGGAGGCAGATAGGTTCACTCATTTAGATCTTTTAACATTACCTTCTCCATTCATTCTCATCATTATCAAATAGGCAAACATGCCTTAACAATATCATTTGTATAATCATAATCATTCATAAAGGCTTCTCATCACATTTAAATCATCATGTCTCAATTCATATTATAATACTTCATCTTTCACATATTCATAATCAATTTCATTGACTAAACCAACATATCATTCACATCATTATAATATACATTAACATCAAAGCAATTCCTCATTATATTCAACAATCTTAGATTCCCATCACATCAAGAGCGTATATTTCATTGAATCATCTCAACAAATCACAATGATTTTACCTCTTATCATTCCTCAACTCACATTAAAACAAACTCATCAATAGTATATACATAATATACTTTGAATTCGTCAATAACGTATTTATTATAACAAATCACATAACACATACCTTTATGAGCGATCATCTTATCTTTCACACTATACAAATCGTAACATTAGTCACATTATATTAGCAATATAATAAATTACTTAACACATTTATAACTAAATGTGTTAAGTCTCACAATCTTGTAAAAGAATGCATTCATATAAATTTGTACTTACCTCAAAAACTACTCTCCATCAAACTATACATTTCCTCTTCCAAGAGTTCTCAATATTAAGTCAATGCAACACAATCTCTTCACATTTTACCTATAGCATCATATGCATCATCATTATCATCAAATGTATGTTCAAACTCAATAATGCAAGAAGAACAAAGAAATAAAATAACCAACTAACACCTTTGAGGGACACGGCCAAGCTTGTGGCCGTGTCTCTCAACCAAAATCAGGCAGGTGGCAGACACGGGCAAGGGACACGGCCGTGTCTCTCCACAAAAATCATCCAGTAATAGACACGGGCAGATGACATGGCTGAGACAGTGACCGTGTCTCTCCAAATTCAATCCAACACGGCCAAATTTCCTTAACTTGGTCGTGTCTCTCCTTGCTTAGCCGTGTCACTCATGAATCAACACCCTAAACATATTCAAATCTCCTTTGGTTGCACTCAAACATATTATACACAACATAACCTTATTCAAATGGAGATAAACAATGTTATTAACACTTATCTTTACATGTTTATCATTTACAAATCATTAACAACACATTTAAACACATACCACTTCAAAACCCTAAACCAACATCATTCTTATTCTTTCAAAACCAACATCCACTTAACTTACCATCCTCAAACCAAAATCAACACCAATTTAATTTACCATCACTTTCATCACTTAAAAACACATCTCAACCACACCAAATTATAATCTCATCAAATCAAAATTCACTTCAAACACAACTTCAAGAATAACAAAGGAAAACAAGAGAGTACTTACCTTAAATGAAGAAATTTCACACATCTTTAACCAAATCCTTTGGTTCCTTCTTCAATTTGATTCTAGCATCAAGAACACCTCTCTTCCTCTCTTCTTCCTTTGGTAACCGGCCACACAATGAGAAGAAAAGAAAAATCAACACAAGTCAACCTTTTCTTCTTTTTTAAATCTCCACCAAGCAATTTTAACAAAGCAATTACCTAAATGCCCTTCATCCATTTAACTTAGCTTTTGTCACTTATATGCCCACTTTAGTAATTTCACAAATAACAAATAAATATCCTCTTGCATTGACCATCCACTTTGACTAATGTATATGTTATATATATTGCCATATACCCAACATATACACTTTCTCTCTACACATTAATTTCCTTTTTTAAACAATACCTAAACATTCTCTTTTCAATTTCTTTTCTTATCAACATAACATATACACATAATTCAAACAAACAACAATTATATTCAAACTTCTAGGGCATACATTGGGATATTACAATTCTCTCCCCCTTAAATAATTTCGTCCTCGAAATTATCAGTACCGTAACAATCCATTCTTAACCAAATACTATCTTAACTTCCATATGGAATTAATTATATATTTAAGTTATTATGTCGTCAAATTATATACCTTCAACTCTTCCCTTTAGAATCAATCATCTTCTCAAAATTCCATAACTCATCATTCTATATGTTTATATATCTTATTACTTCATTGATCAAACATTCAAAAGAACTCATTACACTTCCTATTTCATAACATTATTTTATATTCACAATTTACCAATCATAATTCACATTTCCCAGCAAAGGCAACCATAGATCTCATTACTCATTTATTTCAACATTTGTATATCAAATTAACAACCAAGACAGGCTCAGCCCCATAAGACACTAATATGCTATTCAAAGTTCAGAGTTACTGCATTGGTCCCTAATCACAATGATCAAGCCCGTAGGCAATATATCTCATATCTCTATCCATGGATAGCGTAACAGACCCAGTCTCTTGGACCATCATCTCGGCTAAACTCGAGAAGGTCCTCAACCCGGCAAGACTGTTACTTTTCACATATTATAGGCATGCCACCAAATCTAGAACTCTGAAATTGAATAACATATTAACACACAAAATAAATTCATTCACTTCTTTATCATTCTCTTTCTCAATTCACATTTCATAAACACATAGGCAATCATGCCTTATTTCTTTCAATTGAATCATCATAGCCAATCACAATGGCTTCACATCATATTTGAGTCATCATATCTGAGTATTAATTATTCCATCATTACTATCACTGTCTAAATAGACATTTATCAACCCTCAAGGGATAACCAGATCTTTATTTTTCACAAATGGAGTTACTTCTTTAGCATGCTTTTCACTTAACTTACATATTAATACATTACCATTCAACTTATTTTATAAATAACCAATCTTTTCCCTTTTTATCATGATTTATCACTATTATAACTCCATTCATTCATGTCCAATCACACTTTACAATTTTGCATCATATACATTATCATGTAAATAATTATACTCTTAGTGCAACTATACATATTAAATCTCAAGTCTATTCATTTATTCATTATATACCATAAACATATTCAGTATAATTCTCAGTCACATTTTATATTTTCTCCCTTTTAATATCTATTCACATATCATATCATTATTATATTTATTTTGATTACCTTTTTGTCATATTTAAAACATTTCCATAACTTCCTTTTCTCTCTTTACCTTCATAATTATAACCCAATTCTTAACATAAAATGATAAAGTACAACTTTATCCATCATAACTTTTAACTATACTTCTCAAACAAAATTTTCAATCTCACCCAATCTGTATTACAATCATTTAATCTAAGACCCAAATCCATAGATAACAAAATTAACCGATCAAATATACTGAACAAAACACATAGCTTTAAAAGATTAATATTCAAGCTTGGGACTTTCAAATCAGTACTGTTCTTTATATAATCTTATTCTCAATCTTTACAAATACAAGGCAAAGGTGTATCTCAAGAATTACATATTCCTTCTTTACACTTTTGCTATATCAAAAGTTAATACATTCCAACTTCGTTTCAAACCAATTTGCACCCGATTATATGATCTTTATCAACTTAATTCATGTTTCAACAATCTTACCATATACATATTCAATCGTATGCAGTTCTTATAAAATTTTTATTTGTCACTTCACTTCTAATCCTTTTACAATCTCTTATAATATATATTTACATAGAACTTTCCATACGTGATTACCTTGGGACTTTAAATATCAGATAATCAT
This sequence comes from Garcia nutans, assembly GCA_947685225.1. Classification (NCBI taxonomy): domain Eukaryota; kingdom Viridiplantae; phylum Streptophyta; class Magnoliopsida; order Malpighiales; family Euphorbiaceae; genus Garcia; species Garcia nutans. The sequence goes on along the minus strand of CANTUV010000103.1, from coordinate 344,830 downwards.
CAAGTTCAATGATCACTATAACAATTCCCACGGTCCAATATTACTCAAGTCCATTTCATTCTCACTTCCATCACATAATCCACCTAGCTTTACTCAATTCAAGACCTAATCTCGCTTAGGTCCAGTAATACATACAACATCGTTTCCATATCACTAATTCTATAATTATACCACATACATATTCATAGATCACCTTCATAATGTGATTCATAATTTCATTCATATCGAAAAACCCAATTCACATATCATATACATGTATACACTTACTTATATGCTCTTATTTTATTTTCCTTTTTCATACATTTAAAACAAATTTAATGTTTACCACTTTCTTTTAAACACTATCATTCTCATTCTTCCAATATAATGTAGAGTATTTATTCACACAACAATTGTATATATATATATTCTGACTATAATAACACTTCACATCTATCTTGGTCACATTCCCAATGTGACATCTCTTTTATTTCCGTCTTTAAAATATTTAATATACTTCCACATCCATGTTTACCCTTTGTAGTGAAATGACTTAAAATAGCTCATTTTCATTTGCTTATCCACTTCCTTTTTACTTCAAAACAAATTCTCATACTATCAATCATATTACTCAATTCATAATACTTTCATATGCAATATTAGTCATTTCACCTAGCTCATGTATTGAATACACATTAAACTATCAATATCCCAATAATCTTTATCAAATTCCACTAAAACTTTAACTTTTCAACTTACTACTTTGCTTAAACTTCCATTTGCCAAACTCATCTTATATATATATATATATATATATCACAAAGCATTATCAAAACATATAATTTTCACAATTATCAAGCTCATTTCAAAAATCTCAAATATCACATATTACCACCATTACCATGAGCTTTCACAATATCCAAGCATCTCACAATTCTAACATTGAATTCACAATGTTTACATTAAAATAACAATACCAATTTATATTCTTACTTAACCAATATCATCTCTTTTTCCTTTAAACAAAACCTTAACTTTATATATATATACCTCAAACTTTAAATAATCACACTTTGTCTATATTAATTAACTCATTCAATATTTCACCATACTCTCTTTATTTTAATAACATATCTTTCAATATTAACAATCCAACATTATTTCCCTTATCTAGCAAACTCAACATAAACTTTATTATAAAGAGATTCAAAGTGTAGAAAAAAGAGTACATACTCAAATCTTGATTTTGTTTTCAACTCATTTTCAACTTTATTCTCCTTTTCATTTCTTTATACTTCAACACATTTAACACTTCACTTTACTTACATAAATTTCCATATATATATATATATATATTTTCAATTAAATTTATATAAATCCATATCATTTCTTTATATTACAACCACACCTCAGCAATCAATATTTCAATATTCACTTTCCTTAAATAAACTTCCATTATTCATTTTATCAATTAAGCTTATATTAATTATCATTTCTTTAATTTTCCTCTCATGTAGAACTTCATCCACATGCTATTATTCATCTCATCAAATTCAATTACATTACAATTCACATAATGCCACATCCGAGACCAACCTAGGTATGAATGCATATGCATGTATTATAAATTTCATTTCCAAAACTTTTCTTCTTAATTCTCTTTACTTTCTCTTTTTAATTTTACTTAGGCCGAGAATCCTAAGCTCTGATACCAAAATAATTGTAACACCCCGATACTCCATATGAGTACTATACATATACCTGGTATACATACAGTAAGTATATAAAGTATAAAGATGTCACTTTTCGTTACAATTTAAAAACCTTTAAACAGAATTTAAAACCATCATACATTAATTTAAGGAACACTTACAAAATCATTATACATTTAATGATCTTACATATAAATAATCTTATCTTTATCAAAACTTCATTTATACATATAAATACACTCTTGTCAGGAATACATCATAATTAAAAGTTATACATGTATGCATCACCCTCTAGTTGGTCTCGACAAACTCTTACTCTTCTCGTGGCATCACGAAAAACTTCATATCTTCCACCTAGTCACCTGCGCGATTACACATCCGCGCTAAGCCCGAGAGCTTAGTAGTACAAATATAAAATATAAACTTACATTATAGAAATTCTAACATACAATAATATAACAATTCCATGTACCATTAGTTTCTTATCATGTTTTTCCTTTTGAACGGCACCTTTCATATATCTCAACTAATTTCATATATTATATACATATATACATCTCATTATCACCAACCACAATCCCTCACTAATATTCACAATCCATATCTCAATATATATTACACATCATAATTCATAATATTCTTTTATTCATAAACTCATTATTCAACATAGCTTCTCAAGCTATATTCACTTACAATAATTTACTTATATATTGTATACATCACATTTCATGATTATCATCATTTATCACATAACATTATGTTTTCCACAATTCATTTCATCATCACATCTTGCACATTTTACATTAACTAAACACACATATTATTATTCAATCATATCATCAAGGCATGCTTCAATCATATCATTCACAATTCTCTATGTCTCCATTTACATTATTCATTTGGTTCATCATTTAAGAATCACATGCAATCAAGCACAAGCATGGGTCCAAAGACACTATTATATTATACAAAGTTCATCATTATAGCCAACAACCATGGCGTCATATACGAACTTTCCCCCAACCAGGTCGGTTGCCCACTGGGCCTCAGGCCACTGCCAATCCCAGGGGTCCGCAGGAGGCAGATAAGCACGTATAAAACTATCAGTAACGATCCTTCCCCCAACCAGGTCGGTTGTCCAAGTTTGGTTGCCCATCCCACTGGGTCCGCATGGTTCCGCAGGAGGCAGATAGGAACGTATAAGACTATCAACCACGTATTATCCCCCAACCAGGTCAGTAGTCCAAGTTCGGTTGCCCACTCACAGGGTCCGCATGGTTCTGCAGGAGGCAGATAAATACGTAATACTGATCATATCGAACCTTTCCCCCAACCAGGTCGGTAGTCCAAGTTCGGTTGCCCAACCAATGGGTCCGCATGGTTCCGCAGGAGGCAGATAGGTTCACTCATTTAGATCTTTTAACATTACCTTCTCCATTCATTCTCATCATTATCAAATAGGCAAACATGCCTTAACAATATCATTTGTATAATCATAATCATTCATAAAGGCTTCTCATCACATCTAAATCATCATGTCTCAATTCATATTATAATACTTCATCTTTCACATATTCATAATCAATTTCATTGACTAAACCAACATATCATTCACATCATTATAATATACATTAACATCAAAGCAATTCCTCATTATATTCAACAATCTTAGATTCCCATCACATCAAGAGCGTATATTTCATTGAATCATCTCAACCAATCACAATGATTTTACCTCTTATCATTCCTCAACTCACATTAAAACAACTCATCAATAGTATATACATAATATACTTTGAATTCGTCAATAACGTATTTATTATAACAAATCACATAACACATACCTTTATGAGCGATCATCTTATCTTTCACACTATACAAATCGTAACATTAGTCACATTATATTAGCAATATAATAAATTACTTAACACATTTATAACTAAATGTGTTAAGTCTCACAATCTTGTAAAAGAATGCATTCATATAAATTTGTACTTACCTCAAAAACTACTCTCCATCAAACTATACATTTCCTCTTCCAAGAGTTCTCAATATTTAAGTCAATGCAACACAATCTCTTCACATTTTACCTATAGCATCATATGCATCATCATTATCATCAAATGTATGTTCAAACTCAATAATGCAAGAAGAACAAAGAAATAAAATACCAACTAACACCTTTGAGGGACACGGCCAAGCTTGTGGACGTGTCTCTCAACCAAAATCAGGCAGTGGCAGACACGGGCAAGGGACACGGCCGTGTCTCTCAACAAAAATCATCCAGTAACAGACACGGGCAGATGACATGGCTGAGACAGTGACCGTGTCTCTCCAAATTCAATCCAACACGGCCAAATTTCCTTAACTTGGCCGTGTCTCTCCTTGCTTAGCCGTGTCACTCATGAATCAACACCCTAAACATATTCAAATCTCCTTTGGTTGCACTCAAACATATTATACACAACATAACCTTATTCAAATGGAGATAAACAATGTTATTAACACTTATCTTTACATGTTTATCATTTACAAATCATTAACAACACATTTAAACACATACCACTTCAAAACCCTAAACCAACATCATTCTTATTCTTTCAAAACCAACATCCACTTAACTTACCATCCTCAAACCAAAATCAACACCAATTTAATTTACCATCACTTTCATCACTTAAAAACACATCTCAACCACACCAAATTATAATCTCATCAAATCAAAATTCACTTCAAACACAACTTCAAGAATAACAAAGGAAAACAAGAGAGTACTTACCTTAAATGAAGAAATTTCACACATCTTTAACCAAATCCTTTGGTTCCTTCTTCAATTTGATTCTAGCATCAAGAACACCTCTCTTCCTCTCTTCTTCCTTTGGTAACCGGCCACACAATGAGAAGAAAAGAAAAATCAACACAAGTCAACCTTTTCTTCTTCTTTAAATCTCCACCAAGCAATTTTAACAAAGCAATTACCTAAATGCCCTTCATCCATTTAACTTAGCTTTTGTCACTTATATGCCCACTTAAGTAATTTCACAAATAACAAATAAATATCCTCTTGCATTGACCATCCACTTTGACTAATGTATATGTTATATATATTGCCATATACCCAACATATACACTTTCTCTCTACACATTAATTTCCTTTTTTAAACAATACCTAAACATTCTCTTTTCAATTTCTTTTCTTATCAACATAACATATACACATAATTCAAACAAACAACAATTATATCCAAACTTCTAGGGCATACATTGGGATATTACATGGCAAGTTGCAATAAGTCTCATTTACATGACCTGATATATCCTTTACCGTCAATAAATTGATTTCCATCTCAAAGCTCTGAAGCTTGTTCCAATGTTTTTATAAGGAATGACAACACTTGGTCTACTTATTTCATAATGTGATTTGAACCGAATGATGTCCTTTAGTGATGTAGATTTGGCTAGTTGGCTAGATGATAGAAGATCTACAGGTGGTTACCTAGTTTTGTTAGCAAAAATTTAATTGCTTGGAATTCTAGAAAGCAAACTACTGTGGCATACTCCTCGATTGAATCTGGATTTGAAGTAGTGGCAAATGTTTGTTTCGACATTAAGTGGCTTGTTCAATTATTGAGAGAATTAGGTGTTCAATTCCAATTTCCACCACATATTTGGCATGATAACATTGGGGCTGTCTTCTTGTCAATCAATCCATCGTTACATGCATAGACACAAAATGTAGAAATTGACTTGCACTGTGTATGTTAGCTATTTGCAAACAAGGAAGTCATGGTTGGAACATTATCCTATGTTGATTAATTGGTTTATAAAGTAATCAACCGAATGACAGTTTTATACCTTTGTTTCCAAGCTTTGGTTGTACTCCATTCCACCATCAACTTGTGGAGGAGTATCGGATAAAGATAACTCTTTATCTTATTATTTAGATATAGTTAATTGTATATGAATCATTAACCGTTAACTTTATATAGGACTCTTTGCATATGTAACTTCTATTGTGTATGTATTATAATGTATTATAGCGTTACAATACAAAATAGAAGACTTGAATTTATTTCATATTTTGAATAAATGTATATATGACCCTCTCTGTCCTGTAGTTTTATTTTTTCATAGAAAATATCATCAGCTAATATTGCAGAAGTTAGAAAGACATATAATTACATTTGAAGAAATAAAAGTTAAGTTATTAGATTTAAAAAAAATAGAGATGAAAGGAAGTCTATGAGTTAAAAGGTGAGGTTGGATATTTTCAATATGAAAATACTAAATACATTTTCTTAGCTATATTCTCTCTTTAAATTAAGCATAATCTAGAGCTCAACGAGACTGAGTTGTTAATGTGCATGATAGTGGATTTTAAATAGAAATTCCAACTTATAACCTTCCATAAAGAATAGAATTAATTATTGCCATTTTTTGTCTATACAACAAAAGGAATTAAATATGATCTATGTGAATCAAAAGTTTAAAACAGTGAATATTAAGATTCAAATTCAACTTTAAAATTTCAATTAATTACTAAAAATCCATGTTTAATCTTAATATTTTTAAATTTATATTTCAATATGAAAATTTTAATTTTTAACAGTTTTTTCTTGACAAATTTTGAATTTTTTATAGCACGTAACTTAACAAAGGAAAATTGAATCATATCCATATGCATATGTGTCAAGCTCTACTAATAAATAGCAACAATATTTTTTTTTCGAAGGAAAATCAAAGTCTTATTAATTTCAATCCAGATCAATTACCTCATAAATGAACCTAGGAATGATCAAATCCATTCCTTAAAACCAAATATAGATATAGTATCCCTGGCCAATTCATAAGAAACCATATTTCTTGGTCTTCTTACAAAATTGATCTCAGATCCATTCAATTTTACAATCAAGTTCTTGTAATATGAGATAATTGTGTCAAAATAAGATAAGTTTGGCGTCACGCTCATGTACCCCAAACTACTAAATCTGATTTGATTATTACCACTTTCATTTGAAGCTATTTGATCTAGCTGAGAACCTCCCTAACTGCTACAGCTCCTGCCATTGTGGATTCTATTACATGGCTACTTCTCCCTTAACAGGTTACCATAACCACCCCTGGGCATCCCTAATTACTACACCAAAACCCATTGATGTAATCAAGGAGCCATCCTAGCCTAAATACAAGGATCCACTTAGCTTACCCAATGGACCCATCACTAGAGGACATTTACAAAGGTTCAAAGAAGCCTTATTGATAATGGTGCAAGGCCTTTAAAGAGATTTATCTACTATTGAAGGATGCAAGGAGGACGGACTCCAACTATAAGCTTGGGCTTTTGCAATTAATTCAAGGCCTAATTCATCTTTGCACCATCTAGAGGATCTAGCGGTCACATTACAGTCATAGCAGTCGCCATCTTGGTTGTGCGCTCAACATTGTGGTCACACATCTAGCCATGAACTTTATTGTGATGTTGCATGTTAGCTTTTATATTTTAACTAAATTTGACATTTTTACTTATTATTACCATTTTTGTCTATGATATTCTTATTTAGGCATAATATCAGTTGTCATATGGGCTACATTATATGTATTCCAAAGACGCTTAAAGATTTTCCTAGATTATTTAGTTTTGCTAATAGAATTAGGAAATGTTGATTTTATTTCCTAAACAACCTTAATTCCTTCTAGTTTAGGGATTTCTTTACAGCTTATAAATAGGCACCCTTTCTACACTGTATTGAGAGTGGATTGATTAATAAAATTTAAGAATTGTGTTCTTATGAGAGATTAATTATCTCTTGTTCCTTAATTCTCATTTGAATCAAATTCCACATATAGAGTTAACTACTTGAGTGTTGTTAGTACAAAGGTTCTTTCCTACATTGTTAGGTTTGGGTCAAGGCCTTGGAAAAAGGATTTGATTTAACTTTTCAAGGAGTTTCTTCCAAGCGTAAAGGTGTTGGATCTCAAGTAGTTACTTATGGTTCGAATCAGTTTGGTATCATAGCTTAGGCTCTAAATCAGGTTCCATACTATCTATCCTATTCTATCTAATTAGTGCTTTTTATTATCCATCTTTGTAATATATATATATATATATTATAGTATAAAAAGATATAGTATAAAAAAATGAAAGAAACAAAAGAAAAACATATAGTATAAAATAAAAGAGAAATTGGAATTTGATCTTATTTTTTCATAAATGTTGTTCCTAATTAATTTTAGGGCCATCAAGTGATGTTTCAAAACCCAGTGGCTGAAAAATGCTTGAAAATTTCAAAAATCCTAGAAATTTTCATAATTTAGGTTGTTGTGTAATTAGCGATCGCATCACCACCCACGCAGTCACCGGGTCGTTCTCGCAATCATACTCTTTACCGTACCTATCATTATGAACCTTATTGTGATAGTTAGCTTTCATGAATAGATTTTTCACAATTTGTATGGTTGCACGCCATTGATATCGTTAATGATATCGATCATGTGCTAGGTACACTAGAGGCACACCTCACCAGGAACCTTATTGTCCCAGGCATACTCTAGTGGTCACACCAATGACATATCGATCACACCCGAGCCTGCACGGTCGCACCACTTACTACAAACATCATTGTGAGTTGAGTTGGTTGAAGACTAAATGATCCCTCTCTTTTAAATACCTTGGTTATTCCATTTAGCACTTGTGGATTAATAAATTGTGTTGAATTTGATTTTATACAAACAATATTGCAAGAGAATTTAAGCAGTAAAAAGTAAGATTGTGAGCTCATCTAGAGAAGAGTCAAAATATTGAGTACAAACACGAGTGAACTTGAGTGAAACATATGAGGGAGTGAAGTGAAGTGTGAGCTCATCTAGAGAAAAGTCAAAATATTGAGTACAAACATGAGTGAACTTGAGTGAAACACATGAGGGTGTAAAGTGAAGATTGTATACATTTATATATTCTTATTTTACTAACCCTTTCGTGTAGCTTAAATATTTTTTCTTGAAAGATGAGTGGGAAACCTAGGAATGCCCTAGGAGACATTGATAGATTGCAAACTATCATGGACACCTTACAAGCTATGGATTGAAGTTATAATGAAATGAATGATCAAATGGAGAGGATATAAGCTTCGGTAGCCAGGGGACAACAAAATAATGTTCCTTAATGCTCAATGAAGAAGAGCTAATAGAAGATAGCAAGCTGAGGAAGAATGTAAAAGAGAAGAATCTTTTGGTGACAATGAATAAGAAGAGGAAGTAAGCCTAATGGTAGACATAATAATTAAGGTGGTAGAGGAGTGAAGCTGAAAATTCCATCTTTTCATGGATGGATGGATCCTGAAGTGTACCTTATTTAGAGAAGGAGATTTAGCTTGTGTTTGATTGCCTTGAGTACACCGAGTCTAAGAAGATCAAGCTTTTCGTAGCTACCTTTGAATACTATACTATTACATGGTGGGATGACACAAAGCAAAGGAGAAGAAGGAATAGAGAAAGACCTATTGAAGAATGGAGATATTTGAATTCCATTATGAGGAGATGGTTTGTTCAAAGACATAGAGAGTTGTACAACTACCTTCAAAATCTTACTTAAGGGTCAAGAAGTGTTAAAGAATACTACAAAGAGATGGAGGTTGCCTTGATCCAAACTAATGTTGAGGATGATAGAGAAGCTACTATGGCAAGATTTCTTAATGGCCTCAATAGAGAGATCTCTAACATTTTAGAGATGCAACCATATATGGAGTTGGAAGATCTATTATACCTTGCATTGAAGGTTGAGAGATAGTTAAAGAAGAAAAATGGAGCTAATCAATTCTCATCATCATCAACATACAAGCCCTACTTGGAAGAAGGAGGATAAGGCTACTTCATCAAAGCCTAAGGTAGATTCCAAGGAAGCACCTAAAGCATCTACAACTAACTAGGAGAAAGATAAATCTGAACATTCCTCTTATTCTAAGATTAGTTCTTCAAGTGTGGTGGAGTTGGACATTACAAGAGAGATTATCCCAATGTTAGTGTAATATCCTCATATATGCCCTAGAAGTTGTGATTATGTTGTTGTTGTTGTTATATAATTGGATTGAATATATGTGTTAAATTACAAGAGAAAAGAAATAGAGAAAAGAATGTTTATGTATATGTGATTTGGGAAAGAATTTAGGGTTTAGAGAGAATGGTATATGTTGTGTATATGATGATATATATAACATATAAGTTGGTCAAAATGAAGAGTCAAGGAAAGAAGATATTTATTTTTGTTAAGTGTGAAGTTACTATAAAGGGCATGTAATGAATGGTAATCAAGACAAATGGTATAAGGGTGTTTAGGTAATTACTCTTGTTGAATCACTTGGTGGAGATTTAAAGAGGTGATATTTTGTCTTTTCTTCATTTCCTTCTTCTTCTTCTTCTCTTCTCCACGTTGGTTGGCTCCTCCTTAGACAAGAGAGAGCAAAGTGAGATTTGTTTAATTCTAACATCAAATTGAAGGGAGAATCAAAGGATTTAATTGAAGATTTGTGGAATTCAACAACTTAGGTAAGTTCTTTCTCTTGATTTTCCTTTGTTCTTTTGAAATTGTGTTTGAGATTGGTGAGTTGATATGGATGGTTGATGGAGTGTGTTTGTGTATGGTGTGTGTAAAAGTGTTGAAATGGAATTAAAGATAAGAAGCTAGGTTGGTGTTGGTGATGGAAGAGTAAGAGTTGTGTTTAGTGAATTTTTTTCTGTTTTACAATTAGTAAAGGCTGTGACTTGTATGATTTTTAATTAATTATAGAAAAATGTTCTTGAAGTGAATTTTTGATATGTTGTGCCTCTATGAGTCTAGAATGACTGAAAAATATGTTGATTCGATTTTGGAATGGTTATGAGTTTAGAAAGATTATTTTTATTAGACCTGTTCCAGCAGGTACCTTAACTGAGACAGCTATATTTCGGGATTTTTAATAAAATGTAGAAAAATCATATCCAATTGAATTTTGGATATGTTGTTGCTTAGTGAGTCTAGTATTTGAGAAAAATAATTTGGAACCACGTTGATTGAATTTGATTTATGGAATTCACAAAGTTCAGAACTGCTGCCAGGATGCAGGGCAATTGGGGCAGTCTTGTTAGGTGAACTATTTGACCAAGATTTTGTATTCAGTTTGATCTGAAATTTTAAAGGAATGATTTTAAGATACAAAACTAAATTCTGTAAAAATTTTAGAATTTTTAGTCAAGTAGATTATTTTATACAATTTTTCAAAATAAGGATAAAATGGAGTCTTAAACCAGAATGTACTATTCATATGGTCATTTTGCTAATATTCCTTTGGATTAGGTTTTGAAGAGATTGGGTTGCATTAACCTAAATGTGGAGAATTCTTGGAAAGAAAAGAAATGTATAGATTGATGGGACTAGTTCTTGAGGTAAGTACCAATACATATGATTGTATTTAATTACATAATTTGAGGCTTAACACATTTGTTTGCAAATGTGTTAAGTGATCTATTATATTGTTAACATAATTGGACTAAGGTGATGATTGAATGATGTGAAGGATGTGAAGATCATTAACCAGGTAAGCATAAACCCTATTTGATTGTATATCCTTATATGTCTTTGAACATTAACACATTGGGATGAAAGTGTTAAATAAGCTATTATATTGTGAATGTAAATGAAGAATATATATAAAGGATGAAATATGAAATGGGAAAGGTAGGAAGAAATGAGGATCATTCTTAAGGTATGTGCAATTTGTTATGATAAATGCTCTAGTAATGAATGATGTTAATGTGTTTTGAGAAGTGAGAAAATGTTATATTATATGCATTGTGAATCTTGTGTATGGCAATGTATTATATGAATAATATACTTTGAAATGTGATATCAATGATGCTATATGTATCATATGGATTGAGATATGATATGATATGAAGCCATTGTGATTGGCTATGATAATTCAATTGAAAGAGATAAGGCATGTTGGCCTAATTGATGATGAGATTGATAATGAAATAATAAATGAATTGTTTGTTTAATATGTTATTCAGTTTCAGAGTTCTGGATTTGGGTGGCATGCCTAAGAAATGATGAAAGGTAACAGTCTTGCCGGGTTGAGGATCTCCTCATATGTGTTGAGTTGATGGTCCAAGAGACTGGGTCTGTTACACTATGAGAATTGTGAATATGAGATATATGATTTGTAACAGTCTTGCCGGGTTGAGGATCTCCTCATATGTGTTGAGTTGATGGTCCAAGAGACTAGGTCTGTTACACTATCCATGGATAGAGATACATGTATATACATTGCCTACGGGCGTGATGATTGTGACTATGAACCAAAGCAGTAACTCTGAACTTTGAATAACATATTAGTGTTTTGGGCCCGAGTCTGTCTTTATTGTCAATGTGAATTGCAAGTATTGAAATATTGATTGTGAGTATTAATAATGAATTATGCTTGGTGAATTGTGAATAATATAATGTTATTAAGTGTAATATGTAAATGAATTGTGGTTGATGATAAAGGTTGTCTTTATTGTAAATGTGATTTATGATTTGTATGATATGTAATTTGTGTATTGCAATAATGATTGGTATGGTATATATAATGTAGGGGTATTAATATATTGGTTTTGAGTATTGGTGATGCATTGGGGTTGGTGATAATATTACATATATATGTACATCATATTTGAAATTAGCTAGGATATATTAAAGATGAAATTAAAAAGAAAAGAAGATATGATAAGAACTAATTATATATTGAATTGATGTATCATTATATGTCAATACTTCTATACTATATGTTTATATTTTATAGTTGGACTACTAAGCTCTCGGGCTTAGCGCGGGTGTTTATTCGCGCAGGTATATAGATGGAAGATATGAAGTCTTTTGTTATGCCACAAGAAGAGTAAAGTTTGTCGAGACCAACTAGAGGGTAATGCATACATGTATAAACTTTAATTATGATGTATTTCTGACGAGAGAGTATTTATATGTATAAATGAAGTTTTTGATAAAGATAATGATTTTGTAAATGTTATTTAAATTAATGTATTATGGTTTGAACTCTGTTACAGGTTTTTAAAAGGTAACGAAAAGTGACATCCTTATACTTTATATATTTACTGTATGTATACTAGGTATACGCATAGTACTTATATAGGGTATCGGGGTGTTACAGTTAGAACTATGTATATGGTTGATGGGGGTATACTATTCCACTAATGATGATGAAGAAAGTGAGAAGGAGACACATACTAAGGAGGAAAGTGAAGAAAGTGATGGAGAATCTTTAACCATTGTTGAAAGTGGAAGAGCCTTAGTGACTAAGAGAACATTGAGTTTGCAAATGCAACAAGAAGAGTGTAGCCAAAGAGAAAATTTATTTCACACTAGATGTCTAGTCTAAAATTGAGTTTGTGATATGATCATAGATGGAAGAAATGTAACCAATGTTGCAAGCACAACCTTAGTAGAGAAGTTAGGATTACGTACCCTTAAGCATCCCCAACCTTATAAGCTGAAATGGTTGAATGGTTGTAGGGAGATTAGAGTTATCAATCAAGTTATAATGACTTTCAACATTGGTTAGTGTAAGGGTGAGATGTTATTGGATATAGTGCCAATGTAAGCTGGTCATCTTTTGCTAGGTAGACCTTGGCAATTTAATAGAAAGGTTATGCACAATGGCTACACCAATCAATACATATTTGAGAAATATGGAAAGAAGATTACTCTTGTAACTCTCTCACCTAAAGAAGTATGCAAGAGTGAAATTAAAAGAATACAAAATGAGAGAGAAAGTAAAAAAATGAGAGTAGAAAAATGAGTGGAGAGAAAAAAAGAAAAAGAATCCTCAAAAGGAAAAAGAAAAGAGTGGCAAAAAGGGTAAGGATCAAAAAAAAAAAAAAAAAAAAGGAAAGGAGAGAGCTCAAAAGAAAATAAAGATAAAGAACTAGTTGTGAACAAAAAGAAAAAAGAGAGCTTTTATGCAAAAAGGAGTATGCAACACCTTTATAACCTATATACATATATTACATATATCCCGTATACATAAAATACTAGAATATAAAAATGTCACTCTAATAATCAATATTAACCCCTCAATTCAATATTAAAAATAATTGTAAGTTTATAATTGAAAATTTCTGGGGAAAATTTACCAAAGTTTTGCATGTTACTCTAATAAATCCAAAATCCAAACAAACCCAACCTGCAATAAATATACACACCTAGAGTATAATCTCCCCAAAATCCTTCATTTCTCCATTTCATATTCAAATATTTATAATAAAAATTACTGTACGTTATACACATTTTCAAAATTTTACAAACATCAATTGTTTTAAAACATATTTTTATTTGATAGCCATAATATATAATACCAAAATTTCTTAAATAAAATTATGCATGTATGCAACACATTTGACTTGGTCTCATGGCAAAAATACTACCTTTAAATCTCCAACTCAATCTTTTAACCCGTCCTGATCAATCAGCACTTCGTGATCAACTCTTCCATTGCCTACGTAATAAACTGTGCTAAGTCCGAGAGCTTAATGGTATATACTTTGATAACAGTAAACCCTTTAATATCCAATGTATTTTTACTCACAATACATAAAACTTTATGCCATCAATACATGCATTACTCATTTACACTATCCCTATCTCATAAAATAAAATATTTAAAATCCACATGCCATAATAATTCCCACAGTTCATCCACACAAGTTATGCTATCATCACAAATAACATTCATTACTTCATTTTAATATCCAATACCATTAATCCGTCTTTTATATACAACACATTTCACAAACACATACATTAGGCCCAACAAGTCCCTACACAATATCAAGTTTCAAAAATATTGCTTTGGCCTATCGCGACACCAAGGATCTAAGTGTTCTATCATACCACCTGTAGGCTTATCCTTTATTGACACTGGTGTATTTAGCCCCAAAAATAAATAATTATCACATCATAAGTGACAATAATGTGTCTAGTCCCGAAGAAAAATAATTATCACGTCATAAGTGACACCAATGTGTCTAGCCTCGAAGGAAAATAATAATAGTGACACCAGTGTGTCTAGCCTGAAGGCAATGGCATGCCATATCGATAACACCAAATGCAACTTCCTAGAACAAGTAATTGTGCAGAGCCATACACACATGACATCTTTACTTAACCACATTCTCTTTTCATCACAATACTTTTCCATACTTTTCAAGTGATCACTTACACATTTCATCTAATTTTCCATACTTTTCAACATAGTTCAATCACATTTCACATCACATATTCATATTCTCATTTCATTTGTCAATTCCTCATTTTTAGTCACATTTATTATTTCATTCACATTACGCAACATATCCATGTTATACCTTAACAATCACATCACATAGCACAAAATATTATCATAATTACAAACACATTTTATTAATTTTCATCATATTCACTCTTTTCCCATAATTTCTCATAATTTTCATGTTCCTTAACTCTCTTCCGTATATTATATTTATTACCTACAATTCCACATCACATTGCATAACACCTTATCACTTAAACACAAACCCATGCATACTTCACATACTTGTATACTTTACATAAAACATGACTAAACACCATTTTTCAATGGTTAATACAATATTCACATCACACACATATTTATACACAATATCACTTTTAAGGAACACAAGTCCCTCAAAGTGCACCACATTAAACAATTCCAAATATGTAAATTCAATTAATAAATTACCAAAATATGTACTCATCTCGGAATGCTAACTCCAAGCCCAATTCACTCTTTCAACTCCAACTTCACCAATGCCTCTCTCTACTTTAATTGAGCAAATCTACTTTACTTACTCCTAAACCATATTATAGATTCAAAAATAGCATTAGCATCCCATTCTAAGCCAGTTTAAATAATTAAACATCAATTATATTCATTCTACCCAAAATTGCTCCAAAATCCTAATTTTCACTACTACTTCTCTTTAACTTCAACAAATCCCATCCATTTTGACCATTCAATCTTAAATTCATTACTTTCACACCAAAATAATAACATAATGATTCTTTATAACAATTATTGAAACCTCCCCTTAAATCTCAATTTTCACATAACTGCCCTAAAACCCTAACTTCACCATACAAACTCATCTTAGTCAACTCGCAACCAAATCATATTTTAGTCATCATTTTAGCCTTATATCCATCTATATTAACAATTAACATCCACTCTTCTCTCTACTCAAATCACACATAACTTTAAACTTAATGGAACAAGCTTAAAAAGGAAATTACTTACTTGAATTCTTGATTTTTCTTCAAAATCTCTTTGAAACTATTGAAATCCTTTTATAATTTAATGTAAATGGAGAACAAAAATTCTCCTCCCCTCACCCATGGAGTTCGACCAAGACATGAATAAGAAGAAGATGAGGAAATTTGACTTTTTCTTAGTTCTCTTTCTAACCATTCATATATATATATATATATTTAATTAATTAATTACTTAATAATTAAAATATTTTCCATCTTCCATTCAAAAATCAATTTATTTTTTAATTTATTTATTATTATTTTTTTTTTACTTTTTTACTTTTTACTTTTTTGTCTTTTCTATGAAAGGTATACCTTAACTGTATTTTACATATACCTCAACATATACATTAAGCATTTTCTCCTTCCAACACATTAATTAACATTTTTAAATTATTTATTTAATTATATCTTAATCAAAATATGGATGTTACAGATTATATTAGAAAGACTTTATATTCTTAAAGAAGTATATTTTTACTCATATACAAGGAAGCTTGTTTTAATATAGCTGACCTTAACACTTCTTAGTCTAGTATTTTTGTGTCTCTCTTATAGGAATTTGAAACTATCTTCCCCGAAGAAATTCCTAATGGATTGCCACCCATTAGAGGAGTTGACCATCAAATAGATTTCATCCCTAAATCTACAATTCCAAATAAGCCAGTATATAGGAGCAAACCTAAGGAGACAAAGGAGCTTCAATGCCAAGTAGAGACCTTAATGACTAGAGGCTATGTAAGAGAAAGTATGAGTCCTTGCACCATTCTGGTTCTACTTATATCAAAGAAGGATGAGTCATATATGTAACATTCAACACTTTTAATCTTCTCATACACCTACAGAACAAAAGAAAGAGAAAAAAAAACTAAACTAAAAATATAAGGGTCTAAAGTAGTACCAAATTAATTAATATTGATATTACTTTATTTATCTCTAGCAATGGCACCAAAAGTTGTTAGAATATTTCACAAGTATACAAAATCGATTTAAGTAATAAATAGTGAGAAAGTATTGTTCTCATGAAAATTAAGACTAAATACCATAAGTGTGTTAAATTTACTATTATGTAGACAATCAAAGACTCAATACATTCTAAATATAAAAAAAAACAAATTAATAATAAGAAAATAAAATTACAAACTAAACAACAAAATATCAAGGATATAAAATCAAGCTATTAAAGCTAGGATGATTTATGATGTCACCTAAACCTTATCTCAGTTACCTATTCTATTAGCAAATTAAATTTAGCTATTAATGCAATAGGTGAGCATTCCATAATTTGTTAAATAATATATTCTTCCAAATCCTATCAACCTATTAATTAAATTCTCCAAAAATAATTAATGCACTAATCTTCCTGATTGTTTAACAAATCCTCCATTAGTCATCTTACTTTTGATCAAATTATATTCTAGTAAATTTATAACATATCAATTCTTAGTAATTTCCTTTCATACTCAAAGCAAGAATTAAAATCAAGTAGTGGCTAGTTATTTGAAACCAATAAGCATAGTTATGAATAATTACAATAATAAGTAAATTTAATTTGAATTAATAGATGAAATAAGAATTTAAGTTACATAAAAATTTTCCTAAAAGTAAATTTAGTTCATGATCAAAGCTAAACCAACAACGCTAACAATCAAATAGTTCATGGAGAAAGGAAATTCAAACTCTTAAAAAATACTGATGAAAACTAGAAATCTTTAATTAAAATGTTCAACTTTAATTCATTGAAGAAAATAAAAGTGCTGAAAAAATTCCATAGAAAATATTTCTCCACCCTCTAAAAAATAAAAACTAAGTGATTGTTTAGTTTTAGAAAACAATCCCAGATTACTAAAAAAAATTCTAAAGGAAAAAATAGAAAATAAAAATTGTTGTTTAGTTAGAAATATTTCTCATTTAAAAAATTAAAAATAGTTTTCTATATTTATTAGCTAGTAGTTGAATTTTAAAAAACTACTTTTTATTGTTTTCTAAATGGAAAACACACTCTTAAAAAAAGATAGAAATTTATTTTCCACTTTGATTTTTATAGATCTCATTTATATTTTGTATTTTTGTATTTTTTATTTGGAAAAAAAAATTAGAGAATAAAAATTTGAAAATAGAAAAGAAAATTAGAAAATGAAAAAAGAAAAAAGGAAAAAGGAAATATTTTCCACAACTAAACAACTCATAAAGAATTTTGCCTTTATATGGCCTATAATCCTATTTGAAAAGGAAAACCCAAACTAAAAAAAATAGAAATCCTAATTAATGCATAAATCTATTAAAAAAATTATAGAATCAAAGCCAAATTTTCCTTATTAAATCTTCAAATTTATTCTAAAAGAGAAAATTCTAGTTGGACCTTTTTTGTTTAACAGGTTTAACAAATTCCATATTTTGCATCACAACCTATGAAGAACCTTTTATTTTGTTTGTTTACTTTTTCTTCAGCTTTTCTTTTATACTTTTAGCTCCAACTTTCTTCACATCTTGTGAATCTCTTATATCATCATTCCAATGCTTCCAAAATCTTCAATTAGCTCTATTGTCACCTAAAATAAACAAGTTAGCTCCAATTCATGAAAAGAAACAAGTCCAATCAAAATCAATGCAATTTCTTACAATTAAGTGCTATTTCTTTCAAAAACAAGGCATTTATAACCATGAAGTTTAGAGCCATTAACCAGACCATAAAGTAACTAAGAAGTTCAACTTCAACTTATAAATTACATAAATAGAGTTCATGAAAAAAAACATTAATAGCTTCTTAAAGGTTAGAATAATACTGAAGAAACTTTTTTTTTCTACTAATAATGGAACATAAAATCATATAAGATTATTGAGTATTGTCCCTTGCACCAACAAGGCAATTGAATTGTCAAGTGTAGATTCTTTTTCAAAATGGAAAAATATGAACTTTAGAAAGGTAGAAGAGAGATGAATGTAACACACAAGATTTTTATATTGGTTTGAATTAAGTGAATTCTGCATCCATTCACCGATAAAGACAATTGGGTGTCTCACTAAATTTGGAGTACAAAAGCTCAATTACAACTTCTTTAAAAGAGTTTTCACTTATCTCAATCTTTAACCCCTATAAGTGCTTTTCCCAATATGCTAACACTCAAACATCACTTAGGATTTTATAAGGTTCACACCAAAACCTGGTGTTTTAGCTCATACCAAATTCACTTAAGTGTTTTATGGCTAACACTTCAACCCTCACTTGAGCATTCAATGCTCTTACAAATAATTACGCCAATAAGTGAAGGAGTAAAGGCTTAAGAATTAAAAGTACAAGCATTTGGTATGAACCACTAATTTTGCACCTAAGGGAAACACTTATTTGTTAATTCTAAATAAGGCCCATATGACCATGAATCCAATGCAATTGGAATCACATGAATCAGATACTGGAAGGGCCTGAAATGGCAATTTGAAGGTTTATGTGCAAAACGAGTCTGTTGAAGCAATTTGAATTAAAATTAAAACATATGTTAGATGAGAGACAACATGCCTCCAGAAGTTCATTGCTCAGAAATAGACCTGTTGCGGCACCACAATAGGCTCATTGGGGTTGTAACAACCAAAATCTGCCACGAGGCACCAATTTCATGTCGTGGTGCCCTATTCCAACCTTTTTTCCAATTTTAACATTCTAAAACCCTGTAAATAGGCATCCAAACCTCACTTTTTCTTCATTCCATTCAACCAAGCAAACCTAATTACTAGTTGTCTTACTTTCTATCCCTCTTTTTTCTTCTTTAAAGGAAAATGTTCAAGCTTCCTTTGTAAGAACCATATAAAGTTAGCTTCTTTAGCTAGCTTGGGTGCTTAATCCATACTTAGGCATTCGTTTTCCTTATACAACCTCAAGCCAATTGCTACCTTAGCAATCTAAGCCCTAACCAACCGTGAAACTAAGGTTCGGTCACAAGCTCAAGCCATTGCCAACCAAGATACCAAAAAAGGTAAAATCCTAATCCTTGAACCTTTCTTCTTTCAATTTAATTTTGGATGATTAAATGGACCACTTGAACTTCAAGGCCTGTCCTTTGGATCTTGAAATGGGCTAAAATTGGATTTCAAATTTTAATTGTTCAAAATCTAAAATGGTTTTCAAATTAGAGTTTGAACCTAAAATTTCACCTTTCAAAATAAAAAAATAACTTTTTTTCAAAATTAGACTTAGGTTTATCAAGTTAAACCTAATTTTTAACTTTAAATTCAGGTTTTATCAAGTTAAAACCTAAAATCAATTTTAGACCTAGATTTATCAACTTAAACCTAATTTTCAAGTTTAGAATTGGATTTATCAAGTTAAACCTAATTTTCACATGAAGACTTAGATTAAAACCTAAAATCAATCTTACACTTAGGTTTATCAAGTTAAACTTGAAAATAGAACTTAGACTTAGGTTTTAACCTAAAATAAACTTATACTTAGGCTCATATAGTTTAGATTAAAGCCCCATTTTGAGTTCAAAACCAACCATTGTAACATGGTTAGAATTGCATGGGCTTTGATTCCTATTGGGTCTTCTTTAATAGTTAGATTTTTCTTAGATTTTCTTGGCATTCTATTATCCTAAGTGGTTTTCCTTCCTAGAAATCACTTAATTGAAAGATTGGAATCATTCAACTTGGTTTCCAAGATCAAAATACAGTATTAATCAACCAACTGGTTAATACTCTCCTCATTCTTTATTTTGACAATTAAATTGAATTGTTTAATAGAATAAGTGCTTAAGTTAAATGTTTAAACTCCTCCTCAATAAATCAATAAGTGAATGAATTGCAAATGTTTATACTCCCCCTACATGTGTGCATATATTTGACATTCATTTTGATAGGAGTTCTTAACTTTAAATAAATGAGACTCATTAATTCAATATCATATTATGCTGCCCTTTTGATAAGATAAGAAAAAAGAGGCATATAAATCAATTGTAGAGCAAGATAATTAGATATGAACTAAGACAATAGGTAAGGTGTGTTTTAAGGAATTATCAATTCATTTAAAATTCCAAACAAAATTTTCATTTACTAAATGAGAAAATATAAAGGATGTATAATCATTGCTTTGACAAAAGAATGCTCAAGCAAAAAGTATGCAATTATTATAAAACTTTGAAATAAAAAACCAACTAAAACATAAGAACAAAAGTAAAAGATAAGACACCAATCAACATTCTCATCACCTTCATTAGTTTCATCGTCATCTTGTGGTTCTTCCCATTTTATTAATCCCATTGTAGAATTTCCAATTTTTCTTGAATACGAGCCACATCAGGTTGAAGATGGATGAGAAGATTGGTTTAGAAGGATATCTAATTAATAAGAGATTTGATTAACTTCTTGAAATTTGAAGATCAAGGAGGAATTATGGTGCTTAATTTTGAATTTTCATATAGAAAATTGACAAATAAATACTGAAAAATATATACAAAGAAAAAAGATAGAAAATTGAGAGCGCAAATTATAGAATTTTCTGGTAGAGAAAATTCAAAATTTATTAAATACTAGGGGTGTATTTGACAAATACAGCAAAAATAAAAGCAAAGAAGTAGATCACATAATCAGGTAAATATATTATGAACCTTAAATATTTTTTTCTATTTTGAGCACTATATTTTTTTTAAAAATTTTAGATATGTGATTTTTAATAAGAATGTAGCTAGGAAGTGACTGCATTATTAAAAAAAAAAGGAAATTAATGATTTGCAAGGCATATAACTACATAGAATTATCTATATCATTCATAAAACATACAAATTTAATATAAACAGAATACACATACATACAAAATAATTGTCATAAAAATATTAATAAAATAATAAAACATGAAAGCATATAGTGTAATGGTCAAGATTTTAAACAGGAAACTTTTTAACTAATATTGATAATTGATAATGTATAGTGATAAAAGTAATATGGATAAATGCTATTGTGTGATGAGTATGATTCTTAATTCAATCATTATAAGAGTTGAGTGGTTTGATGTTGTTTTTATCCATGAGTGATGGTTAAAGATTGATTAATTGATGTTTGAGTAAAGTATTTGATATAGACTCTTTCTATGTCAAAGAAACCAGTTTTTGATTCATTTTTATCATAGATCTTGAGTATATTGTATTTAAGCAGTTGAGTGTACGAAACACAGAATTTCGTATCAATGATGCTATGTTTTAATATTGGAGACACAACCGGTAACACGCCTGTTTCATTGGGTGTGTCATAGCTAATGTGATGAAAGATAAATAACATGGCCAGTGACACGCCCATGTCATTGGGCATGTCATAGCTACTATAATGCAAGTTAAATAACATGTCCAGTGACACGCCCATGTTGTTGGGTGCATCAAAGCTTCTGTAAAATGGATAAATGACACGTTCATTGATAGCTCGTGTTTCCGAGCGTGTCACTTGAAGAAATTTGCCCAAAATAGCTATTTTTCTTATTTTTTCCTCTATGATTTGGGCCTAAATGATTATAAGGTCTTAAAGTGTAAAAGATTATTGAAATTAACCCTAACAAGTAATGTAACAAATTTATTTTGAATATATGATAAATATGTATGATGCTAAGTGTTGATCAAAAAATTATTCCATTGAGGTGCTATACATAATTTAATGTTAGTTAAAAACTAATGAATTGCCCAAAATATACTGATTTTAGATCTAGCTTTGGATTAAATGGCTAGCCAGAGGGAGGATAACCATAATGATAGTAGGCACCTCGTGCCATTAATGGACACATTGTGTCATCAGTAACAGTGAGCATAATTGTCATTATATATATTCTTGAGATTTGGCATTAAAATTGTTACACTAACTCGTTATCCAAATCTATGATCTGAGTTCAGTATGTATAGGCATATTTAATGAAGTTATCTAAATTGAAAATATACGTGAATATAATGTTATGAATAATGAAAGAAATGCAAAATAATAATATAAGTCAATTACTTAAAATCGACTTACTGTGTTACAATGTGAAAGTGATTGGTAATGTACATATTAATGTTTACAAATGAAAGTTCTAATGTACGGAATAGAAATGTTATGCTCAAGTTATTGAATTGATAAATAACTTTTTAATTGTTATAATGATTGAAAGTGTATATAATGATATAAGATACAAAGTGCCCCAAAGTATAGTGCTAAATTTAAGTGTGAAAAATTATAGATTGAATGAAATTATTCTATATGTGAAACTGAAAAGTAAGACTTACTGAAAACAAAATAAGCGTATTATGAGCAATGTCACATCCGTGATTTTGAAAATATAAAAGTTGTATATACCCAACATATATATCCAGTGTATATATAACATATACATATGGTATATTAATTGTATATGTTGGATTAACACATCACATACTTAATATATTTAATACACATATAAGGTACATTTGATGTGTATATAAGATAAACATTACTTGTGCATATGTGTAATATTCCAAAATTTTGAAAAGTTTTAATTTTTGAAAATTTAATAAAATAAATTATAATTTAAATGGATAAATTAAATTAATGGTTTTAAATAAAAAATGAAGGATTTTTAAATAAAAAAGTAGAATATATATATATGATATATATGTAAAATATATACAACATATAAAAGTCAACACTTTTTAAAAGAAAAGT
The DNA here is from genome assembly GCA_947685225.1 of Garcia nutans. Lineage (NCBI taxonomy): Eukaryota > Viridiplantae > Streptophyta > Magnoliopsida > Malpighiales > Euphorbiaceae > Garcia > Garcia nutans. The sequence continues at coordinate 321,151 of CANTUV010000103.1, read as the reverse complement.
CAAAGTAAAAGGGTATTTTGGTAATTAAATCTTAGAAATTTAAAAATATTAAATTAATTCAAAAATAAATTATTTTGAATGGAAGAGGGATTTTTGGACTTTTAATTTATTAAATAAATAATTATTAAATTATTTTAACATCTATATATGGCTAAAAATAAAAGATGAAAAGAAAAAGAAAATTAAATAAAGTTTTTCATCATCTTCTTCTTCTCCATCAAGGGCCGGCCACCATGATAGTCTAGCTCAAGAATTTTGATCTTCCATACTCCACAAATTGAAGGATTTAACAAGTTTAAAGTGGATTTTCTGTGATTTCCACCAAAATTAGTAAGTTCTCAACTTCTTTTTTTGGATTTCATGGAAATTGTGATTATGTTTGTTTTGGATTTTTAAAGTTCTAAGATTTAATTGTCTATTTGGGTATAGATAAAGTTATTTTAAGTGATTAACAAAGATTTTAAGGTTAGATTAAAGAAATGGTTGAGTTTGGGTAAGATTGGTGAAGAGAGAGAATTTAGGGTTATGTAATTTTTGGGGTTTTGAAATCATGGTTTTCAATTATGTAAATTGATTCCAAATGAGTTGTTTTGATGCATAAACAAGTATTTTAAAATCAAATATTGGATTTGGTTGTATTTGGTTGGAGTTTGAGAATGGAAGTGGAGATTTAGGGTTTTGGAAAAGTGATTTTCCAAAGTGGTTGAATTGTTTGATTTTATTTGTTTAAGGATGTTGTTTAGTGTTAAAAGTGATGAATATAAGCTTGAAATGATTAATGGATTGTGTTGGAATGGAAAATCTTCAATGGGGGAAGGTTATGCCATTTTATGATTTTGTGTATAAGAGTGTATTTTTGTAATGTAAATGGTTTAAATGTATTAAAATATGTTTCTAATAATATAAATAAACTTAATATATTAAAATGAATGGCCTAGTATGAGAATCCAAAGTAAAAGTGAGGTTAGCCTTAAATTTTGAATTTTTACTTGGATGGGGTTTAATTATAATTTAATATTAGAAATGACATTAAATGTGATACTATATGATTATTTGTTATCACATTTGGTTTAGGCATTGAGGGAGGTTGATTTGTTTCATCCAAGTGGTGAAGGGCAAGTTGGACGGATAGGATTGGAGGTTGTTTTAAGCTTATTTTGGTTGCTATTTGAGGTAAGTACAAACTTTGAGTACATTGATTATGTTTGCATGACATTTTGGCTTAACACATTTTGGTTGGAAAATGTGTTAAGCTACTTGGTACATTGGTTATGTATGAATAATGCGCTATGACATTTGTAATGTCATATATGTGTTAAATGCATTGTGAAAAGCCATTGATAATGCCTAAATTGTGTAAATGTGATTAAAATGTGTATTATGTGAAAATACCCAAAGTGATTGGGTAATGTGTTGTGAATGTAAAAATGAGATATGTGGTATAATGAAATGAATTGATAATGAGAAAAATAATAAAAGTGAGAAAAAAATGAGAAAGATGTGAAAATTGAGAAAAGTGAGAAAAAAATTGTGAAAATAAGGCAATGTGCCTAGATTGAATATGTGAAAATGAGAAAGAGATTAATAATGAGAAACATAAATAAATTGAGTCTAGTTTGTTATTCAATTTTCAAAGTTCTGTATTTGGCGGCATGCCTATGGTTGCCTACGGGCTAGACGCTGGGCGTCATTGTAAAAATATTTTTGAGGTGAAAAGACCGGGTCATAAGCCTCAAAAATAAATATTTAAAGCTAGGATGAGTGAAAAGACTGGGTCGTAAGCTCATGCCTAGTTGGAATATTCCATTGATATATTGCCTACGGGGCTAGACACATGGTGTCATTATAGACCAAAACAGTAACTGAAATTTGAATAGCATATTAGTTATCTTTGGGCTCATGTTTGTGTTTGTTTTTATATAAATGGTGGATTGTGAAATATTTGAAAGATATGAGAAAATGGAATGATGTGATGTTCATGATTATTGTACATTGGCAATGCATTTGATTTTTATTGTTATTACCAAAGTTTGTACCACTAGGCTTCGACTTAGCACCATTGTAATTCGTCGCACAGGTGACATGGACGTTTTGGTAGAGCCGGAGAGTTCTACTAGACCTGGTCAGGTCTAGGTTTGTATTTATTGAGCTTGAAGAGTTATTTTTTGGTACATCAAGATCAGAGCCAGTTGCCAGCATGTACATATTTGATATTATAGTATATTTTTATATTATATATGTTTGAAGTATATATTGTAAATTATAAAGAATGTTTTGAATAATTTGTTTAAGATGGGATCTTATATGTATTGTTGATATATATACCTATATATAAGTATTTTGAGAAAATATGGAGAAATTGAGAATTATTGGTGAAATGGTGAATTGATTTTATTGGGAGTGTTTGTTTTATGTAGGTTGTGTTTTGCTGAATTTTGTGAACGTTCAAATTACAGGAAAAACTCTGGCGAATTTTTTTCTAGAGATTTTCATGTAAAATGTTATTTCGGGTTACTATAGCAAGTAAAGAATATTTATATACTTTTTAATTTTATATATTTAGTATTTGAAATTTTAAAACAGAAATGTGAAAATTTTTATTAAACCGGTCTGTGATATTTTTGTACCGTATATATATATTTTACATATGCCAGAAATATGTATTATACGTATATAGGGTATAAGGATATTATATTTATTTTGGTATCAGAGCCTAGGTTTGAGGTTCTCGTCCTAGGTGAGTTGTTAGAGAGAAAAAATTGAAATTTTAAAAAAATAATTTTCAATTGTAATGTATGCATTGGCATTGACAATTTATCTGATTTCTGATGTAGCAATGTCCGTTCGACATAACAGATATGAGTTGAGATGACGTCTGAGCTATATAGATCAGAGTGGCACAGTAGAAGCATCATTCTGGACCTTATGGATTAAGAATTTTTGGAACTTCTATTCGAAATTAAGATTCATAGTTGATTGAATTGATGAATAAGTGAATTTTAGAAAAATAATCTAGAAAATGATTTAAGATATGAAATAAAAAGTTTGAGAAATGGGCATGATAGTTACAAAAAATTCTATATATGTACTGCAACATGATAGTATTCAAATTTTTGGATAAATCGAGGAATTTTGGATAAGTTTGAAAATTTAATGGAAAGTTATTTTATATGTTAGAATCCAATGAATAAAAATTCATAATTTTTAAAGATGGATTCCTAATTAAGAAAAATAGAAGAACACGGATTGTTGGAACAGTTCCAGCAACTCAGAATATGTAAAAATTGAGAAAAATATTTAAAAGCTATGGCAAACCAACCCTGAAAAATATAAAAATTTATATAAAATATTATATATATTCCTAGAACATATGGTTAAAATTTTATGAATTTTTATTAAGGTATGATACCTGAAAAAAATGGACAACCGGGTGCTGCCAGAGAAATTATTAAAGAGACAGATTCTTTGATTTTGGAAGACTTAATTTTTAAATATATTAAATCAACTTGGAAAATCTAAAACTTTAAATATAAGTCCATATATGTGTCAAGTGCACATGGATAAAAGTTTACAAGCTTTTATAAAGAATTGGTAAGGAATATAAAAATTGAAAGTGAGAGTGACATGAAACTAAGTCATATAATTTTGTGTACATGAGTAATAAATTAATTTCATGAGACAAATGAATAAGAACAATTATGAAAATTTATATGCATATGGGTAGAAGTATGAAGAAGGAATATGGAGTTTTAATAATTTAGAATAAAGAGTTCATAAAAAAAAAAGAATGATACATGATTTAGGGTTTGAGTATGTAAAAGTAGGATATCTAAGTGATGATGTTAATTAGTGTAAGGAAATGAATTAGTGCTATTTAAAAGTAAATGTTATGATCTTAAGATTAAGAATGTGATATGGATGAGATTTGGTGAGGTTCATATTGTTGGTTGCATTATATGAAATTTGAATTTTTGAAATGAGTTTCCATAATTGTGAAAGTGATGTGTTTTGATGTTATATTAATATAAAAATAATGTTTATAAAGTTAGCTCTTGAAAATGAGATTAATAGAATGAAGTTTAAGTAAAGTAGTAAGTTGAAAATTTAGAGTTGTAAAGGAATTTCGATGAAAATTGTTTAGATATTGATAGTTTATTGTTTAATAAGCATGGGAGTAATTTTGAATGAGTAATATTATTTATGAAAGTACTAACTAAGGTGTAATGTGGTTGATAATATAGAAATTTGTTATGAATAAAGGAAAATGACTAAGCAAGTAAAAATGAGTTACTTTAGGTAATTGATTTGGAAATGATGAAAATGGATATGAAGGGTATAATAATTGCAAAAAAAAAAATGTGAGAGAGATGTCACATTGGAAATGTGACTAAGATTTATGTCAAGGTTAAAAATATATATATATATATAATAAGAAACTTATTTAAGAAATGGGTGATTAAATAAGAAAGATGTTAATTATGTTGTGATCAGAGTGTATATATATGTTGAATTGATGAATAATTTAAGTAATGTCAAAAGAATGAGAAATGATAATGTTCTCTGAAAGGTGATAAATGTTAACTTTGTATAGGTTGTATGTAAAAGAGGAATTGAGTATAATTGTATGATATGTGTGATGAGATTTTTCAATATGAACGCAATTGTGATATGTAAGAAAATATGGAAAGTAAGTCACATTGTGAATATGACTTACGAAGGTGTATGTGAATGATTAAAAAAAATATTATCGAGTGTTTGTTACCTTAAACAATTACTTGTATAGTGATATTGAGAATGATATTGTATGTATTAATATATCTAAGAGAGATTAGGTCTTGACTTGCGTAGAGATAGGTCATGTGTTGAAATTGAGATTGAGAATGGACCCGAACAGCGTTAGACGGTGAAATTGTTATTGTAACAACCAAACTTGATGATTGTGTAGTGTTTTGAGCTTAAAGTATATGCATATAAATAAGAGATTGTAAGGAAAAGGAAAGTATAATGAAAAAAGTATGGAAGTGAAAAAAATGAATGAAAATTTTTATAAGAGATAAATTAGAAATGGAGTAATAAATGGAAATTGTGTAAAATTAGCATATGAACGAATGTGTATATGTAAGAGATGTTAATGATAATATTATTGAAACTTGAGTTAGGCTAATGATGATCAAGTGATTAAGAGTAAATTGCTTTGAAACAGAAGTGATCAAAAGTAAATTGCTTTGAAACAGAGCTGAAATGTGTTAACTCTTTGTGTAGCAAAAAATTAAAAAATGAATATGTGATTTTTGCGATATGAACTTAACATTGTGATTGGAAATATTTAAAGAAGAATGATAAAGGAGCAATATTTATTTATAAGCCACAGGCATGGCCATTATTATGCCATGGTCGTATGATTTGTTTAGCATATTGACCGATTAGTTTTGTTATCCACGGGCATGGGCCTGAGATGACATGACCGTTGGATAGATTTGGTGAGATTGATAGTTATGCTTTAAGAAACATGGTCAAGACTTATGGTTTGTATAGGTGTATTTTATAATTTTATATTAGAAATTTGTTTATATTATAGAAAGTATGGAACATAAGAGAATTGTGAAAATATGATGAGCTTTAAATGATATGTAAGAAAAGTGATTTTTGTAAATATGATAACTATAAGAAATGTGAGAAATGATAAATGAAAGAAATTATGAAATGTGAGTAAGAGTTATTTTGAATGTGTTTGAAAGTGGTATAAAATGAATAAGTGAATGAAAATGACGTTTAAAGTGAATGAGATTAGGGGAAATGAATATTATCTGTAATGATGAATTGGAAGAGAATTAAGATTTGAGAATAAATTTGACTATAATAGAATTAGGTCATGAATTAAAAACAAATTAATAAATTTAAAATAGACTATCAGAATAGAATAAGGCTTTAATGATTATATTGTGATAGTTAGATCAATTGATCTGAACTGTAATAAGTTTACAAGAATTTATTGAAATTCAATGTGTGTAGTTGTATTATTCAATTCAATGTGTGTAGTTGTATTAAGAATATGCAAGCTACATGATAATGTGCATAGTACATCGTTCTGATATGTATATGCACATGAAAGGAGCTAAGTTATGTTAGTTTCAAATAATTATAAGAGAAAAATGTTAGTTATAGTATAATTTGAATGAATCTTACTAAGGAAATAAGATTTTGTTGTTGTATAATGGTGATATTAAATTAATATGTGGTAATTGTATAAAATGTAAGATCAAAGTGAAGGTGTGTAAAATTATGGTGTTAAGATATAAGTTATTAACATTTGAATTTAATGTTATGAGAACAAATTTTTAAGATAATGAAGTGATCAAATATCTTGAGTGCAATAGGTGTGTGGTGTATATATATATTAAAGTGATGAACTAATTTTGTCTAATGACAATTCGATTGATGGTATGACAATCTATTGTGACTGTTTGAGTAAATAGATAGTATAATGATGAGTTATGGAATGGTAGAAAGGTAATTGAGAATGAACTTAAGGGGAAGAATAGAAATTATGTAATTTGATGAAATAATGATTTGATGAGATGATTAATTTTGATGAGATTTTAAGATTATGTTTTATTTGGATGATTTATTACCGTAATGAATAATTTCGAGGACAAAATTATTTAAGGGGGAGAAAATTATCACATCCGTAATTTTGAAAATATAAAAGTTGTATATGCCCAATATATATATCTAGTGTATATATAACATATTCTTATGGTATATTAATTGTATATGTTGGATTAACACATTACATACTTAATATATTCAATACACCCATAAGATACATTTGATGTGAATATAAGATACACATTACTTATGCATATGTGTAATATTTCAAATTTTTTAAAAGTTTTAATTTTTGGAAATTTAATAAAATAAATTATAATTTAAATGGATAAATTAAATTAATAATTTTAAATAAAAAATGAAGGGATATTAAATAAAAAGTAGAATATATATGTGATATATATGTAAAATATATACAACATATAAAAGTCAACACTTTTTAAAAGAAAAGTCAAAGTAAAAGGGTATTTTGGTAATTAAATCTTAGAAATTCAAAATTATTAAATTAATTCAAAAATAAATTATTTTGAATGGAAGAGGGATTTTTGGGCTTTTAATTTATTAAACAAATAATTAAATAATTAATTATTAAATTATTTTAACATATATATATATATATAGTTAAAAATAAAAGATGAAAAGAAAAAAATATTAAAAAAAGTTTTTCATCTTCTTCTTCTTCCCCATCAAGGGCCGGCCACCATGGTTGTCTAGCTCAAGAATTTTGATATTCCATACTCCACAAATTGAAGGATTTAACAAGTTTAAAGTTGATTTTTGGTGATTTCCATCAAAATTAGTAAGTTCCCAACTTCTTTCTTTGGATTTCATGGAAATTGTGATTATGTTTGTTTTGGATTTTTAAAGTTCTAAGATTTAATTGTCTATTTGGGGATAGATGAAGTTATTTTAAGTGATTGACAATGATTTTAAGGTTAGATTAAAGAAATGGTTGAGTTTGGGCAAGATTGGTGAAGAGAGAGAATTTAGGGTTATGTAATTTTTGGGATTTTGAAATCATGATTTTTAATTGTGTAAATTGATTCCAAATGAGTTTTTTTTGATGCATAAACAAGTATTTTAAAGTCAAATATTGAATTTGGTTGTGTTTGGTTGGAGTTTGAGAATGGAAGTGGAGATTTAGGATTTTGGAAAAGTGATTTTCCAAAGTGGTTGAATTGTTTAATTTTATTTGTTTAAGCATGTTGTTTAGTATTAAAAGTGATGAATATAAGCTTGAAATGATTAATGAATTGTATTGGAATGGAAAACCTTCAATGGGGGAAGATTATGCCTTTTTATGATTTTATGCATAAGAGTGTATTTTTGTAATGTAAATGGTTTAAATGTATTAAAATATGTTTCTAATAATATAAAAAAACTTAATATATTAAAATGAATGGCCTAGTATGAGAATCCAAAGTAAAAGTGAGGTTAGCCTTAAATTTTAAATTTTTGCTTGGATGGGGTTTAATTATGATTTAATATTGAAAATAACATTAAATGTGATACTAAATGATTATTTGCTATCACATTTGGTTTAGGCATTGAGGGAGGTTGATTTGCTTCATCCAAGTGGTGAAGGGCAAGTTAGACGGATAGGATTGGAGGTTGTTTTAAGCTTATTTTGGTTGCTATTTGAGGTAAGTACAAACTTTGAGTACATTGGTTATGTTTGCATGACATTTGGGCTTAACACATTTTGGTTGGAAAATGTGTTAAGCTACTTGGTACATTGGTTATGTATGAATAATGCACTATGACATTTGTAATGTCATATATGTGTTAAATGCATAGTGAAAAGCCATTGATAATGGCTAAATTGTGTAAATGTGATTAAAATGTGTTTTATGTGGAAATACCCAAAGTGATTGGGTAATGTGTTATGAATGCAAAAATGAGATATGTGGTATTATGAAATGAATTGATAATGAGAAAAATGAGAAAAGTGAGAAAAAAAATGAGAAAGATGTGGAAAATGAGAAAAGTGAGAAAAAAAATATGAAAATAAGGCAATGTGCCTAGATTGAATATGTGAAAATGAGAAAGAGATTAATAATGAGAAATATGAATAAATTGTATGTCTAGTATGTTATTCAATTTTCAGAGTTCTGTTTTTGGCGGCATGCCTATGATTGCCTACGGGATAGACGCTGGGCGTCATTGTGAAAATATTTTTGAGATGAAAAGACCGGGTCATAAGCCTCAAAAATAAATATTTAAAGCTAGGATGAGTGAAAAGACTGGGTCGTAAGCTCATGCCTAGTTAGAATATTCCATTGATATATTGCCTACGGGGCTAGACACATGGTGTTATTATAGACCAAAATAGTAACTCTGGAATTTGAATACCATATTAATTATCTTTGGGCCCATGTTTATGTTTATTTTTATATGAATGGTGGATTGTGAAATATTTGAAAGGTGTGAGAAAATGAATGATGTGATGTTCATGAGCATTTGTACATTGGCATTGCATTTGAGTTTTATTGTTATTACCAAAGTTTGTACCACTTGGATTCGGCTTAGTGCAATTGTAATTCGTCGCGCAGGTGACATGGACGTTTTGGTAGAGTCGGAGAGTTTTACTAGACCTAGTCAGGTCTAGATTTGTATTTATTGAGCTTGAAGAGTTGTTTTTGGGTACATCAAGATCAGAGCCAGTTGCCAGCATGTACATATTTGATATTATAGTATATTTTGATATTATGAATGTTATGATATATTTTTGAAGCATATATTGTAAATTGTAAAGAATGTTTTGAATAATTTGTTTAAGATGGGATCTTATATGTGTTGTTGATATATATATATATATACATATATATATATATCTATATATAAGTATTTTGAGAAAATATGGAGAAATTGAGAAGTATTGGTAAAATGGTGAATTGATTTTATTGGAAGTGTTTGTTTTATGCAGGTTGTGTTTTGCTGAATTTTGTGAACGTCCAAATTACAGACAAAACTCTGGCGAATTTTTTTTAGAGATTTTCATATAAAATGTTATTTCGGGTTACTATAGCAAGTAAAGAATATTTATATACTATTTAATTTTATATATTTAGTATTTGAAATTTTAAAACAGAAATGTGAAAATTTTTATTAAACAAGTTTGTGACATATTTATACCATATATGCATATTTTACATATGCCGAAAATATATATTGTACGTATATAGAGTATAAGAGTGTTACAAGCAATATTAACAAATGAGAAAGTAAGTCTTAAATAAAATAATTCATAAAGAGAAAAGTTGCAACACCGAAAGTATAGTATAACATGATGACTTTTATAAAGTTAAAGTTATTATTTTGTGTAATTAAAATATTATGTTGGTTTGTTATTGAAAATAGTTAATATATTGAAATATTTCTTAAAACTGAGTGTTATTGCTATATTTCCATAAGTATTTTTTTTAATATTAAGTAACAAAATATGTTATACAAGCACCACTAAGCTTTGCTTAGCGTGTTAGAATTATTTTCTGATACGTAGGCATCATGTCATCAGAGCAAGTTAAGCAGTGGAATTATGAATCTTAGAAATTATCTATAGTACATATAGAGATCTTTTGTATATTGTACTCATAAGTTATGAAATGTATATATACAATTTAATTTGGCTATTTGAGAGATTGTACAAATTTGTAAACATGAAAGGAATATATGTATTTAGAGGACGAAGTTTGAGATTCTAGTAAATGATTATCAAATAAAGCAATGCATTATATATTTTATGATGGTTATTTGATTTATAATTAGTATTTGGATTATTGGAGATATTGGATGTAATACTCCAATTTTTGATGTACTTTGTAATAGTAGTTGTGAGAGAATATGTTGGTGAAATATGTAAAGATATTATAAGAGATAGATATATATGAAGGATGATATGTATATATTGTAATTGAAAAACATGGAAAATATAAATACAATATATGAGACATATACATATACCAACATATACACAACATATACATGATGTATATATTGGTGTAGGAAAAGTAAATTGTAAAATAATTAATTAATTAATAATAATGATAATAATGACAAGAGAAAAAGAAAAAAAGAAAGTCAAAGGATGGATCAATATTTGTGGTGGAGAAATTTTAGGGGTATTTAATTATATTATTAATATATATATATATATATATATATAAGATAAGGATGAGATGTTGACAAGAGAAGACTTTCTTTCTTTCTTTCTTTCCTTCTTCTTCTTCTTCTTCTTCTTCTTGAATGTGGGAGAGAGAGAGAGAGAGAGAGAGAGAAGAGTATGATTTTCTTCTTCTTCTTCTTCTTGAAGGGCTTTAAGAGAATTGAAGGTGGATATTGAAGATTTGGCAAAGAATTCAAGTGTTCATTTCCTTGTGTTGATTTCTATAGATTGGGTTTATATGATATGGTTAGTGTGTAAAGGTGATGATAATGAAAGATTGAAGTATATATATATATATGTTGAATTGGTGTTTAGATGATGAAAATATGGTTATTTGTGAGGATGATGATGAATTGTTGAAATTGTTTAGCAAGGGTTTAGTATAAATGAGTTGGGAAAATTAAGTAATTGATACATGGATGATGTATATAATGATTATTATTATGATATGTTGAAGTTATATAAGTGTTGAATTGATAGGTGATTTATGAATATAAACCAAGATGTTGATTAAGGGTGTTGTAGTATGGATTTTGGAGTGATTGTGTTTACATGGATGGGAGTTCGAAATGCATAATTTTTACCTGACATGGCCATGTCATTAGGCGTGCCAACAGTGCTAAGTTTAACATTTTTGACACGCTCAGTAACACAGCCATGTCACTGGAAGAGTATGATTTTGTTCACATACACATCAAATTCATAAGGGCTTTAAGAGAATTGAAGGTGGATATTGAAGATTTGGCAAAGAATTCAAGTAAGTTTTCATTTCCTTATGTTAATTTCTATAGATTGAGTTTATATTTGATATGGTTAGTGTGTAAAGGTGATGACAATGAAAGATTGAAGTATATATATATATATATGTTGAATTGGTGTTTAGATGATGAAAATATGGTTATTTGTGAGGATGATGATGAATTGTTGAAATTGCTTAGCAAGGGTTTAGTATAAATGAGTTGGAAAATTGAGTAATTGATACATGGATGATATATATAATGATTATTATTATGATATGTTGAAGTTATATAAGTGTTGAATTGATAGGTGATTTATGAATATAAACCAAGATGTTGATTAAGGGTGTTGTAGTATGGATTTTGGAGTGATTGTGTTTACATGGAAGTTTGAAATGCATAATTTTTGCCTGACACAGCCAGTGACATGGCCATGTCGTTGGGCGTATCAACGGTGCTGAGTTTAACATTTGTGACACGACCATGTCATTGGACGTGTCATAGCTACTGAGAGAAAGTAATTGACACAGCCATGAACACGCCCGTGTTGTTGGGTGTGTCAATGTTTCTATTAGGCAGAATGAATGACATGCCCAGTGATACGCCTGTGTTACTGAGCGTGTCAAAGCTTCTGTGTTGTTGGTTTAGGGCACGATCAGGGACACGCCCGTGTTGTTGAGCGTGTCATGTGTAGAGTTTGCCCTAGTTAGTTCTTATTCTTATTTTCTTATGTGTATTACTAAGTGAGTGTGTATAATCACCTTTGGATTAGGTTTTGAAGAGATTTGAGTTGCCTTAATCCAAATGTTAAAGGATTCTTGGAAGAGGAGTTTGGAATTGGTGTGAGTTGCTCTTAGAGGTAAGTACAAACCTTATATGATTGTATATATTTGCATGATTTTGGGACTTAACACATTTGGTTGGAAAATGTGTTAAGTTATTTATTATATTGTTGATGCTTGAGAATGATGCTATGATTTGTATAATGTGAAAGATATAATGATCATTCAAAATGTATGTACAATGCAATTGGTTGTGTATACCCAAATGATGAGATGTGAAGCCGTTGTTGTTGGCTATAATGATGCAAATGAAATAATTGAGGCATGGTTGCCTAGATGATTATGAGAAAATGAGAATGGAATTGATAATGAAATAATAAAAGAATTGTGTGCCTAATGTGTTATTCAATTTTCAGAGTTTTGTTGTTGGTGGCATGCCTAAAAGTAACAATCCCTTGAAGCTGGGTTGGGCTTGGTCCTTGAAGCCAAGTTGGGTTGAAGTTTAGCATGCTTAGCTCCCCTTGAAGCTTGGTTGGGCCTAGTCCTTGAAGCGTAGTTGGGATATTACATATGAGATGTTTCTCATTGTGATAATGAATCGCCAAAGGGCTTGATAAATGTGATTATTGAACCAAAACAGTAACTCTGGAAGTTGAATGACATATTAGTTTCTTTGGGCCCATGCTTGTCTTTGCTTTAATGTGAATTATGGAATAAGATATAATGTTATGAGATATATGATGATAATTATGGAATGAGATGATTACAATACATAAGCAAATTACTGAAAATGAATGTGGCTTGAGAAACTATGCTGAATGATGAGATTATGAAAATACAATATGATGTGTAATATGTATATGGATGTGAAAATTGTTAGTATTATTTCATGAATGTTCTGATAAGTCATTGAATTGTGGTTTATTGTAATGATATATGTATATATGTATATAAATTATGAGATTAGTGGAAATATATGAAGAGTGCATTGAAAAGGGAAAACATAATAAGAAAATGATGATACATGATGTTAAAATATTAAGTATGATTTTTTTGTAATGTATGTTTAAAATATTTATTTGTACTACTAAGCTTTCGAGCTTAGCGCGGTTGTGTAAATCGCGCAGGTGAGTAGATGGTTGATCTGGGAGTCAAACCGTTATGCCACGAGAAGGATAAGAGTATTTCGAGACCAACTAGAAAGTGGTGCATACATGTACAATTTGATTATGTTGTATTTCAATAAAAATGTATATATACATAAGTGAAATTTGGAAAAGACAAGTTAATTTATATGTATGTAATATCATCAAAAGTATAATGATTTTGTAAATGTTCTTTAAATCAAATGTATTATTGTTTGAAACTAAGGTAAAGGTTTTAAACTGTAATGAAAAGTGACATCTTTATACTTTATATACGTACTGTATGTATACAAGGTATATGTATAGTACTTATATAGAGTATAGGGGTGTTACATTAGAGATTGGTTTAAATATTTGATTTATAAGTGTTATATTATACAGATTGTATTATTATTTAAAAATTTTTGTTAGTAACTCTTCGAAAGGAAACTTTGCGGATGAAATGATTAGAGTATTGACAGTATATTAACTAACATTCTCTGATAATTTTAATGAGAATTGTCAAGGGATGTTATATATAGAAATAACACACACATATATACAAGATTTCATGCTCAAAAATTACAAGTTCGGCACATTAAAAAATTATTTGCATAAATAGCTTTAGCAAATGAAAAAGTTAACAAAAAAATAGTAAAAAATGTAAATATTCAAATAACAAAAAAAAATAAATGCATGATCTGGATCTAAAAAAATGAATTTTAAAAATTAAATAATAATAATAATAATAATAATAATAATAATAATAATAATAAACTTATCCCAAAAATAATGAATAAGCAAATTTTGAGCATTTGTAAATAAATATATATATTAGCAAAAAAAAAAGAATTAAACTACCTAAGTAGTAAATATTGATATGTTTGTTTTTTTTTAAATAAATAAATCAAAAGCAGAATTAAAAATAAACCAAAATGAAATGAGAATTTGAAATTTTTTTAACCTTAATATATCCGTTGATGATCAATGAAACAAAAGTCAGAGGGGGACACAAGAGTAGAAGATTTATGACAAAAAGAGCTAAAAATATAAGAAATAGTTTTATGTTTATAAAGAGAAAAGAAGAGAAATGGAGGAAGGGAAAAGGACGAGCGGCAAAAATGGTAAAGTGAAGAGAGAGGAAGTGAAAAGAGGGAATTTATATGGGTAGCTCTAGGGTTAAGAGTTATTGTTGTTGTTGTTGTTGTTGTTAAATAATTTGTGGATGGCTACTTATTAGATTAATCTTATCCTATTAAGATTATGATTAGTTTTATCTTATTCAAATTAGAATTTAATTATAATCTTTTCTTCTCATCTAAGTTCTACTTATACCACTATAAATACCCCATTATAGATGGTTCATAATATACAATTATTAATAAAGAGATTCCTATAATTTTAAATTCTCTATCTATCTTCTTTTTTCTTGTATTTACAATACGTTATCAGCACGATAGTCTCTATAAGTTATAATAGTGAAGGGAGAGGGTTTTAGTTTTTCTAATTTACAAGATAATTTTTATATCTCTCAAATCAAGGTACGTTTCCGCATATTTAATTTATATTTTTTTTATAATTGAACATGATTGATATTGACTTAATTTAAATTTAAAGTTTTTCTAATAAGTGGTATTAGAGCCACTCATATTGAATTATTAAGAAAAATTTATAAGATTATATATATATTTGTTCGAAGTTATTTAATATGTTTTTTGTTCATGCGTATGAGGTTACAATTATCAGTTGTTTTAAAATTGTTGAATTCAATAATGCTAATACATATACAAAAGTCGAGTAACCTTGATGTTGTCAGGTAACCTTATACGTATAGCATTGATTTTTCTTTGTTAATTGGCTTGGGGATAAGCATCATATTATCTAATTATTTATCCATAAGGCTACTATTTCCATGTATTTATATAAATTAAGAAGAGTTGACATGTATACAAGTTTAATGCTATATAACAAGTATAATATTATTATATTGGTTATGATGACAACCAATGTTGTTAATGCTTGTAATCATATATTTGCAGTATAGTTTTTATGATATTGTTTTTAACAAATTCATATCATTTGATTTTATTGGCTTATATTTATATGTTATGTGGTTCTTGATCAAGAATTACTTAGGCTCAATCTCAATTTAATTATTCTTAATTAATTTGAGATTCTTTACTTATACTATTATAATTTATTTTCTAGGATTTTATACATGATGACTTATTCATTTGTTTTTTTTAATATGGATTTATTTTAGGTATCGCGATTTATTTATATGTTGTACCTATCTAATTTTAGGCTCTTCTTTTTAAATATAGAATCTTTACAATGTCGAACCTTATAAAGCTTGAATTCGTTGCCCTCAATATTTTCGGAAGAAATTATCTATCATGGATACTTGATGCTGAGATTCATCTTAATGCTATGAATCTTGGATATGCTATTAAGGAAGAAAACAAAGTATCCCTGTAGAATTGCGCAAAAGCCATGATTTTGCTTTGACATCATTTACATGAAGAATTTAAAATTGAGTATCTTATTATTAAGGACCCATTAGCCCTTTAGAATTCTTTAAAAGAAAGATATGAACACCAAAAAAATAGTGATTCTTTCAAAAGCTCGATATGAATGGATTCACTTACAATTGCAGGATTTTAAAACTATAAGTGAATATAATTCAGCCTTATTTAAGATTAGCTCTCAATTGAAATTATGTGGAGAAAAAAAATCATTGATGAGGATATGTTAGAAAAAATATATTCAACATTTCATACCTCAAATGTGCTCCTGCAGCAGCAATATCGAGAGTGTCAATGTAAAAAATATTCTAAGCTAATCTCTTATTTACTTGTAGCTACACAAAACAATGAGCTTTTGATGAAAAACCATCAAACTCGTCCTACTGACTCAACACCATTTCCTGAAGTGAATGTGGCATTTTCTCAAGGCCGTGGGCGGGGTCATGGTAAAGGAGGTCGTGGTAGAAGAAATTTCTCGACTAACTATGTAAGCAAAGGTGTTGAAAAGAATAAAATAAAATGGGTCAAGAATGAAGAACTTCCTGAAAGAAAGGTGCAAAACAATGACACTACTTGTTATAGATGTGGAACAAAGGAACATTGGTCAAGAATATGCTGTACTCCAAAATATTTAGTCGATCTTTACAAATCATCACTAAAAGAGAAGGGAAAAAATGTTGAAATGAATTTTTCTGCAGCTATAGACCCTGCTAGTAATGATGTGCATCCTTTAAATATTGATTTTGATGTTTCTGATTTTTTTAAAGACTAGGATGTCTAGATTGATCATTTGATAAGAGATGGAAATGCTAATTATTAGAATATATTTTTCATAGTTATGTTATTTTTTCTATTTTTCTTTGATAAGTCATGTTATTTTTCTTTGATAAGTCATGTTATTTTTCTTTCTCAAAAATTATAATAAGACTAGACTTTATTTTTAATATAATTATTTTGTTTATTAGATAAAGCATAATAAACTTGATATTATGGAGGACAACATTTGCTTGGCTGGTAGTGGTATAACTCGCACAATTCTTTGAGATAAGAAATATTTTTTACAATAAATATCTGCTAAAATTAATGTTAATATAATATCTGGTACTGCAAATGTAATTGAAGACTCTAGAAGAGTCCATCTTATATTTTCAAATGGAACAAAGTTATATATTGATGATGCATTATATTCTAGTAGATCCTGAAGAAATCTACTAAGTTTTAAAGATATACGTCGCAATGGATATCATATTGAAACAAAGAATGAGGATGATATTGAATTTTTATATATCACTACTACTAATTTGAACTAGAAATTCATATTAGAAATTTTTTTAAGTTTATAAACTGGATTATACTATACAAAAATAAAGATGGTTGAGATGTACTATATGCACCAGAAGTGCAAAGATCTTAAAATTTTGATATTTTGGCATGATCGTCTTGGTTATCCTGGTTCAAATATGATACGACATATTATTGAGAATACAAATGGATATCATTGAAAAAATTGAAAAATTCTTTTATCTGATGATTACTTTTATGCTTCTTATGCTCAAGGTAAATTAATTGTGAGACTCTCACCATCTAAATTATATTTAGAGTCCCCTGAATTTCTGCAAAGAATACATGGAGATATTTGTGGCCCTATTCATCCATCTTGTGGATCATTTAAATACTTTATGATTTTAATTGATGCTTTAACTCAATGGTCATATATTTATCTATTATCAACATGTAATATTATTTTTGCTAAATTTCTGGCACAAATTATAAAGTTAAGATCAATGTTTTTTGATAATTCTATTAAGACAGTTCATCTAGATAATGCATTTGAGTTCACTTCAAAAGCATTTTATGATTATTGCATGTTAATAGGAATTGTTGTTGAACATTTTGTTGCACATATTTACACTTAAAATGCTTTAGCTGAATCTTTTATAAAGCATTGGCTATTAATTGCTAGACCTAAACTTATGAAATCAAAACTTCCAGCATCTACTTGGGGACATGCTATAGCTCATGCTGCATTTTTAGTTCGTATTCGACCATCTACATATCATAAGTTTTCACCTTTACAACTTGTGTTTGACCAACAACCAAACATATCTTATCTTAGAATTTTTGGTTGTGCGGTATATGTCCCCATAGCACCTCCCCAAAGAACAAAAATGGGTCCCCAACATCATCTTAGTATCTATGTGGGTTATGATTCTCCTTCCATCATTAGATATCTTGAACCTTTAACAGGTGATCTTTTTAGAGCAAGATTTTTAAACTGTCAATTTGATGAGTCATTCTTCCCACCATTAGGGAAAGATAAAAGTAAAGGGCCGAAAGCGCAAGAGATTAGTTGGAATACATCAACTTTATCCAATTTTAGTACATGCACAAATCAATGTGAATTAGAATTTCAAAGAATAATTCATTTGCAGAATGTTGCAAATCAATTATCAAATATCATTATAGACACTTGGAAGGTGTGTAAATCACATATTTCAGCTGCTAATACTCCTACTCGATTAATTATCCCTATAGGACATCCTATTAGTATGACAACTAATGAATCTAATACACGCCTAAAGCATAGTAGACCAATTGGTTCAAAAGATGTTGTTCTCTGAAAAAGAAGGGAAATGAAAATTTTACAAAATGACACTCTTGAAGAGGTCTAAACTAAAAAAGATCAACAACTTCATATTTCTAGAGAAGTAACCCTAGATGTGGTTTCGATACCGAAAAATTATGAGATCTCATTGAAATTTGGAAATATTTGGGAAAGAGATGACATTGATGTTGATTATGTGTTTTCATATGTTGTTGCTTATGCAATAATTAATGATGAAGAACCTGAGCCTAAAAATATTGAAGAATGTTGACATAGAAATTATTGGTCAAAATGGAAAGAGACTACTCAGGCTGAGCTAGATTCATTATCTAAGCATAAAATATTTGGGCAAATAGTTTTGACACTAGAAGATGTCAGGCCTATTTGTTTGTAAGAGAAATAAATTAAATGAAATTGTGAGATAAAAGGCACGACTTGTGGCATAAGGATTCTCACAAAGACCTAGGATAGATTATGATGAGACATATTCCCCTGTTATGGATGCTATTACTTTTAGATTTTTAATCAGTTTGGTAGCCTTTGAAGGGCTTGAAATATATTTGATGGATGTTGTGACAACATACTTATATGGTTCATTGAATAATGACATATATATGAAAATTCCATAAGGATTTAAGATGTCTGAAGCATATAATCCAAAATCTAGACAAATATACTCTATTAAACTCCAAAGATCCTTGTATGGGCTAAAAAAATCTGGGTGAATGTTGTACAATCGCCTCAGTAAATACTTAATTAATAATGGATATGAAAATAATCCTCTTTGTCCATGTGTTTTTATCAAAAAGATAAATTCAAGATTTGTTATAGTTGTAGTTTATGTTGATCATTTAAATATAGTGGAAACTCCAAAAGAAATTTCAATTACTACAGACTATTTGAGAAAGGAATTTGAAATAAAAGATCTTGGAAAAATAAAATTTTGTCTTGAATTCCAAGTTGAGTATCTTTCAAATGCAATTCTTCTCCATCAATCATCATATATTGAAAAAATCTTGAAATAATTTTATATGGATAAATCTTATCCATTAAGAACTACTAATGATTATTCGTTCTCTTGATGTAAAAAGAGATCATTTTCTCCCTCGAGAAGATAATGAAGAGATTCTTGATCCTGAAGTACCCTATCTCACTGCAATAGGGGCTCTTTTATATCTTGCTAACAATACAAGACCAGATTTTACTTTTGCAATTAACTTGCTTGCAAGGTTTAGTTTAGCTCCTACTAGAAAGCATTGGAATGGAGTGAAACATATTCTATGCTACCTATGTGGCACATCCGATATGGGTTTATTTTTCCTAAAAAGGATAAAGTCTTAATTAGCAGGGATATGTTGATGCTAGATATCTTTCTGATCCTCATAAAGCTTGATCCCAAACAGGTTATATCTTCACATGTAATAATACTGCTATTTCATGGCAATCTGTGAGGAAAACAATCACTGCTACTTCATCAAATAATTCAGAGTTATTAGTTATTCATGAAACTAGTCGTGAATATGTATGATTGAGAAGCTTAATTGAACATATTAGAAGAGCATGTGGATTACCTATAGAAAGCAACCAACCAATAATATTACATGAAGATAATAAAACATGTATTGTACAAATCAAGAAAGGCTACATAAAAGATGATAGAAGTAAACATATATCACTAAAGCTCTTTTATACTTACGAACTCATGAAGAAAGGAAAAGTAGATATTTGTAAAGTTCATTCAAGTGATAATCTAGTAGATTTGTTCACAAAGGCATTACAGACATCAAATTTCAAAAAGCATGTACACAATATTGGTATGCGTTTAGTTAAAGTCAGTTACATTTTTTAGGGGAAGTTATCTATGAATATTGTACTCTTTTTCCTTCGCTAAGTTTTTATCCCACTGGTTTTTTCTTAGCAATGTTTTAATGAGGCATATTCATAAGGGTAGTCATCCAAGGAAAAGTGTTAAATAATATGTGGATGACTACTTATTAGATTAATCTTATTCTATTAAGATTATAATTAGTTTTATCCTATTCAAATTAGAATTTAGTTGTAATATTTTCTTCTCATCTAAGTTCTACTTATACCACTATAAATACTCTATTATAGATGGTTCACAATATACAATTTATAATAAAGAGATTCATCTAATTTCTCATTCTCTATCTATCTTCTCTCTTCTTTTATTTACAACAATTATTAATAATAATAATAAAAAGGAACTCAGTAACATGAGCCCGAAATTATTATTGAAAGGGCTTTTATTTTAAATAATGGGTATTGGTTTTGTTAGTTATCTTATTGTTATTATTATTATTATTAGAATAACATGTGTAGCAGTGCAAATTGCAGTGTAATGTCACTGTAATGTGACGTTACACTACATCTTGATCTTTTATTTATTTAATTATTTATTTTTTATTTAGAGAAATGTAAAGGAAATAAAAAAAATCAAATTGAAAGTTAATAATTTATTTTAACATATCATAATAATAAATCTTTATAAAAGGGAGGAAGAAATTTTCCTAGTATATTTATTGACTCTAGCATTTATTTTTGAACCGTGCATAATATAGGTCTCTTATTCTTAATCACTAACGGAATTAAAATAAAGACAATAAAAATTATCATATCCAAGCAGTTGATATAATAATCATTAAATAAAATTTAAATTGTATATATAGACGAATATACATTATAGGCTAATATTAAAGAATTAGATGGGGTTATAAAGTAATAATAACACTTAAAAATAAATAGTAAATAATTTATAAATCAAATAAAAATAAAGAGAAAATAAATATAATCAAATAACTATGTCCAAAAAGTGAGCATAATAACAACAACAACATCAATAACAACATTAATGAACAATGATAAAATATATATCACACCACGAGGATTTGGATTTCGTCAAACGGATATGTAGGCAATCGAAATCAAGTTTTGAATTCAAGTCTACTTTACTTAAAAATACCTTTTTCTAACAAATATATTAACAAATTACAAAATAAAATATAAAAAATATTCAATAAAAATCTGAAACTAGAATAGTTATGTCCAAAAAATGAACATAATTTAAAAATAATTATAATATATTTAATAAATATTAAACTATAAAATTCTTATATTCAGGTAACGAACGTAAGGCTTAAATCATTAACTAATAAATAACATATATGTCTACAAGGATAATAAAATTATAAAAATAATAAAATAAAATACAAAATTTTAAATAAAAAATTATTTATTTCTTGATAGTGGATACAATAGTAAAAAAATAAAAATATAATTAGGATTTATATTCAGGCAGTGAATATAATTCCTTTTGCAAAATAAAAAAAAATAGATAATGAAATATTACAATAATTATAGTACCAATTTTTTAGCGTTACAGGGTGTTTTTTCTTCTCTATACATAATCAACCCTCCGAACCTAGAAACGCAGACCATTGCTAAGTGTCCAATCAAACCTTATAATTGATTGGTGACGACTCTTAACACATAAAAAATAATACAACTAAATATAAGTTGACAAAAACCAATTAAATCTATATCTCGCTAGCTCTCCATCGCCCCGTGTGCAACAACTGGCGACTCCACTGGGGACTAGCTAATTACTAAATAGAGGGGTTAAGCTATATATATTATTGTGATGTTTATATTTTATTTATTAATTGTGTTTTGATATTTATTTAATGTCATTTTTATATATTTCTAAAATATTTAATTACATCCATATTATTATTCACATATTTTAACCGAAAAGTATCTTATCACATACTCACTTAAAAGTCAGGAAGTGACCTATTATCCTAATAGGCTTAGTATGAGGATGAAGTAAGATTGCCTCCGAGGAAAATCCGAGAGGGCCTCCAAAAAAAATCCTCCTCAGACTGTCTTTTACTCATATATTGGCTGAGAGAGCTCACTAGTCCAAGTTATGGATGACAGTGAGATTACACATCGTCTGGGAACCTCAAAACTCCGGTGAAATAAGGAGAGTATGTACCCTTAGAAATAGAACTCAACCACAAACTTAGGTAAACCTGCCCTAACTTCTTCCAAATCTTTCTAGGTTCATTTGATAGACAATTCTTGTCCATATTTTATAAATTTCTTACCTAGCCTTGAAATCTCAAAATAAGTATGAATTTCATTAGTAATAATTTTGTTTATGCATTCATACATGTACATGGCATATCATTCATATAAAATTATACATCGTGATTTCATTAAAAAAAAATGGGATAAATAAAAAATATTTTTCTAATTTAAAATAAATATAACATCAGGAACATTAACATAGCTGACTTTGAAAAATAAATCTCACTTAACTCACCATTATGGGACTCGATCAAAGACCAAACTCATGGAAAACCAAGCCTAGGAAGAAATGAGGCGAGATATCGACCATATAAAGAATAGATTGGAAGAAGTTTTAGAAATAAGAAATCAATTGGCACAACTTATGGAATTACTCAAAGGCAAGGTCACCATAGAAATTGTACCTAATGCCTCAAGATCAAGAGCCATGATAGCTCATCCTTTTACAGGTGCCATGGGAGATCATGCATATGCACCGGATTTTATCTCACAATATAAGCTAGTAGAATGGGGACTAAGTAATAGTACTCATCCAGCAGAAAATATTGATGTTTCTAAAACTTTTTAATGAATACCATAAGGGGAAAGCAAGAGAAGCTCAAATAAATCTAAGGCCTCTTTTTTTCTTTTTTTTTTTTTTTTCTGAAGAACCCATAATAATCCCATACTTGGATAACCCAAAGGTGCAGAGCAATTTCAAATGAGCCAGTTCTGAACCTATTTTTAAAAAAGATAAAATGGATAGAAGAGTTTTTAAAAGGCTATTGAAAGGGTTAATGTGTATAGAACCACTAATGCATCCCAATTGTGCCTGATACCTGATGTGACAATACCACTGAAGTTCAAGACTCCAAACTTTGAAAAATATAATGGATTATCTTGTCCTTAAAGTCATATATCAATTTTCTATAGCAGAATGACAACATATATCAGTAATAAGAAATTACTGATTCATGTTTTTCAAGAAAGTCTTATAAGACCAGCAATGAGGTGGTACATAAGTTTAGATTGAACACACATTCAAAGATGGAAAGATCTAGTAGATGCTTTCATGAAGCAATATAAACACAATATGGATATGACACCTAACAAGAATTATTTGAGAGCTATGGAAAAGAAAAATAATGATACTTTTAAGGAATACACATAAAGGTGGAGAGACAAAGCAGCACAAGTCAGTCCCCCTCTCACGGATAAGAAGATGATATCCAATTTCTTAGACACACTGGGATAGCCATTCTATAACATATTGCTAGCTAATACAACCACCAACATTTTAGATTTAGTTCTAGTTGGGGAAAGGATTCAATAAAGCATGAAAAAGGAAAAATCAAAGAGCAAAGTACTGAAGGAACAACTTAAAAAGGCAATATTCGAGAAAAAAGAAAGAAGGAGAAACCCACATGATAAGAGGATATCCACAGCCTAAAGAAAATTATTATCATAATCCTCCACCATATTATATGGAAAATGTAGGGCCTGAAATGTATCAATTTCCTTATCATGCTCCCAGATTTATGAGTTCTCAAAATGCTCTTTATTCCACTCCATCTAATGCTCATACACTTTCTCAAGGAGCAAACAATAGAACAAATCAACCTAATCAATGAGGGCAACCAAATAATCACACTCGAGAAATGAGGATAGAAATATTTGATCATATCTCGATAACTTATGTAGATTTGATGCCTTAACTATTACAATGACAACAAGTTTGCTTGACATCATCGGAACTAATGAAACTACCTTACCCTAAGTGGTATAACCCCAATGCAAAGTGTGAATACTATACGGAAACACCTGGGCATTCTATCTAAAATTGTTCTGCATTTAAAAGAAAGGTTTAGAATCTTTTAAATGCAGGACGGTTGAGATTCAACCAAGAGTCAAAGAACTCTAATGTGAATAATAATCCTTTGCTAAAACATAATGGGGGAAAAATCAATGTCATCATTGAAGATGAGGTTCCATAATATAAGGAAAAGGTAGAGGAAGTCCAAATGCCTATGGGGGAGCTTTTTCAAATCTTGGTCAAAGTTGAAGTAATTCTTAAAAGGCAATCAGAAGACAAATTTTCCCCTCAACAAGAATTCTTTTGTGACTATCATGGTGAGGCATCAGAAAATACAAATAATGATTGCCCACAATTCAAAATGCAAATTCAAGAATTGATAAATGGTAAAATTATGATTTTGAAATAAAAGGGAGGAGGATTCAAAAAGAGAAAAAGGAGCATTAAAGAGAAAAAGGAGCATCAACTAGAAAAGTTGGCAAATCATGAAGCTTCAACAAAAAAAACTAACATTTCCTCCCCTAAGGTAAACCTTCAGAAAAACTAGTTTTTTTCTATGAAGAAATAAAGATGGCAGGAGATCCACGAGATGTGGACACAATATCAGAAAATTCATTAGTGACTATGGTGAATGAGAATGAGCCTCATGATGAAATATCTTTATGGGTTACACCTTTACTACTATAACAAGGTCTAAATAATTGAAAAGCTTATGAATTTTCATCTCAATCAAAGTAATCCAAACAATTATTTTCCTATGATTTTGCCCAATATCTTAGGAAAATGTTAGCAAGGGCTTCCTTCTTTAATGTTTCAAAATAGCTTTTAATAAAATAAAGTGCATGTTTCATCTCTATTCTTGAACTCTCCTTGCTACTTTCATTCTCTTACTTTCTGTTGAATTTCTATATTTTGGTTATTTTTTCCTTGTATACTCACATTAACCAGGAATGCTAATGATGAATTAAACTTTTATGAAATTAAGTTTGGGTATGATTTTGATAACCCTATCTTTGAAATCACATCTGATGAAGAAGAAGAAGAGGATTTCCCACCTGAGATAACTAGGATAATGGAATATGATGGAAAATTTGTACAATCTTTGGAAGAGGAAGAAGAGACAGTAAACCTAGGAATCAAAGAAAATAAGAAGGAAATAAGAATTAGTGCATCCCTACCTCTGGAACTCAAAGAAAGGATGGTTAAATTGCTAAGAGAGTTTGTCAATGTCTTTGCATAATCATACTAGGATATGTTGGAGCTGAGTACGGACATAGGTGTGCATCATTTACTATTGAAGCCATAATGTAAGCCTATAAAACAAAAGTTGAGAAAAATGAAATTGAATGTTTTGTTAAAAATAAAAGAAGTAAAAAAACAGTTTGAGGCAGATTTTTTAGAAGTGGCCAAGTATCCAGAATGGGTGACTAGCATTGTTCCTATCCGTAAGAAAGATAGAAAGGTGAGGATGTGTGTTGATTATCTGGATCTTAATTGAGCAAGTCCAAAAGATTATTTTCCTCTGCTACACATTGATATGTTAGTAGATAATACAACTCGATTTCATATGTTCTTATTAATGGATGGATTCTCAGGGTATAATCAAATTAAAATGAATCCTAATGATAAGGAAAAAAATAACCTTTATTACTCTGTGGGGAACATTTTGCTACAAAGTGATGCCTTTTGGACTAAAGAATACATGAAAACTTACCAGAGAGTACTCTTTCATGATATAATGCATACAAAAATAGAAGTATATATCGATGACATGATAGCAAAATCTCAACATAGTGAAGACCATGTTATAGTTTTGAGAAGATTGTTTAGGTGGCTAAGGAGATATCAGCTCCAATTAAATCCTACAAAATGTATATTTAAAGTTTCATTGGGGAATTATTAGGATTTATAGTCAGTAGAAGGGGAGTTGAAATTGATCATGATAAGATTAGGGCTATAGTTGAAATGTCGACTCCTAAAATTGAGAAGGAGATCCAAAGCTTTTTGGGAAGGCTTAATTATATAGCTCAATTCATATCATAATTGACAGGTACATGTGAGCCAATCTTCAAGCTTTTGAGGAAGAATAACCTGGAAAAATGGAATGAGAAATGTCAAATTGCATTTGATAAGATCAAACTTTATTTGCAGACTCCTTTAATTCTACAGCTGCTTATACCCTATCGTCCTCTTCTCTTGTACTTGACAATTTTTGAGAGCTTAATAGGTAGTGTTCTTGGGTAGCAAGATGACTCATGATAGAAGGAGTAAGTCATATATTGCATAAGTAAAAAGTTCACCAATTATGAATCAAAATATTCTACGCTGGAAAGAACTTGTGTTGCATTAGCATGGGTCGCTCATCTATTAAGACACTACATGTTATATTATACCACCTTTTTGATATCTCATATGGATCCCATTAAGTAAATTTTTGAAAAGCCAGCTCTAACTGGGAGAATTGCTCGATGGTAATTTTTACTAACTGAGTACAAGATAATATATATCACTCAAAGGGTGATAAAAGGAAGTATTATAGCTGACTATTTAGTAGATCGAGCTATTGAAGACTATCAACCAATAAATTATGAGTTCCCCGATGAAGAAATCATGTTGATGGAAAATGAACAAGGATAAAAACTATTGAAATGCCTTAGGAAGTGGGATATGAGTGATTCTAATCTCCCCAGAGGAAAAATATTTCCCTGTGATAGCCAAATTGTGTTTTGAATGCACTAATAACATGGTTGAATATGAATCATGTGCTTTAGGAATACAAGCCGTTATTGATATAAAGATCAAAATGTTGGAAGTGTATGACGATTGCAGACCCTTAATTTTGGCACCAATTCAAACGTGATTCTAATTTAAAGGCCAAGCTAAGTTTGGTTTCAATAACAAAGTCCAAATTAAATCAAGCCTAATTTTTAAAGTTTGGATTGGGTCAGGTTTGAATCAAATTGGGATAGTACATTCAGAAAGTGATTCGGTCCTTAGCAAATTTGATACACGTCGAATTTTGAAGCTTTGACATGACACTGGCCCATGTTGAATTCGGCTACCAGAATTCGATATGATCTTGGTTTTCCAGCATAAAGTAAACTTCCTAATCATGTTTAACAAAAAAGAAACTATCGTATAACAATGAAGTGTCGGAGAAGGATTAGGAATTAATAGCCGAAGTTTGCCATAATTTAAGATTATAAATACAAATCAATCAAAAAGTGTAACACCCCCTACACCTAATATACATACACCACATATACACACTATATGTGATATACGTATGGAGGATATAAGAGTGTCGCAGTCCATTTTCAACAAACAAAACCAATCTTTAAAACTTTACTTCAAATCATCTTTTCAACAATATGAGTAAACTTAAAACATTTAATTTACATTATAGAAAGTAATAAATGAAACATCCCTTGTTAAAATACATTTACATATATCTTCATTACCTCAAAAGTTTATCCAAAATATTTATTTAATAAGCAGCAGAAAATATAGCAGAATATACATATGTATACATCAAAATCAATATTAAAAAAAATATAGAGTTTATACATGCTGGCAGTTCGTCTCTGATCTTGAAGTCCAAAATCAACACTTCACAAGGGATCATAAGCATAGACTCGACTCAGTCTAGCTGAAATCTTCGGCTCAACCAAATCTACCCTGTCACCTGCGTCATAAAACAAAACTTTGCTAAGCCAAAGGCTTTGTGGTACAAACCTTGATAACAATATGATTCAAATGTAATGCTAATGTCACACTTTTAAGAATTAGAAACAATATGCAAGGTTGTCATATTTCATAACATTTAATCTCATTATGTCGTTCAATTGTTCCATCATTCATAATTCACATTAAAGCAAAGACAAGCATGGGCCCAAAAGAAACTAATATGCCATTCAAATTCCAGAGTTACTGTTTTGGTCCAATAATCACATTTATCAAGGCCGAAGGCGAATCATTATCACAATGAGGATTACCTCATATGTAACATCCCAACTAGGCTTCAAGGACTAGGCCCAACCAAGCTTCAAGGGGAGCTCAGCATCAACCCAACTTGGCTTCAAGGACCAAGCCCAACCCAGCTTCAAGGGATTGTTACTTTTAGGCATGCCACGAACAACAAAACTCTAAAAATTGAATAACATACTAGGCACACAATTCTTTCATAATTTCATTATCAAATCCTTTCCCATTTTCTCATGTTCATCACAAGCACAATGCCTCAAATATCCCATTTATATCAATATAGTCATCATCAATGGCTTTACATATCATCATTAGAGTATACATAACAAATTATATTATTCATATATTTTGAATCCTCAACATATATTTCACATAGTTCACATAATGCAAATCATAGCACCATTCTCATATATTAACAATATAATAGGTAACCTAACACATTTTCCATCCAAATGTTTTAAGTCCCAAAGCCATATAAATGTATGCAATCATGTAAGGTTTGTACTTACCTCTAAGAGTAACAAACACCAATTCTAACTTCCTCTTCCAAGAATCCTTAAACACTTGGATTAGGGAAACTCAAATCTCTTCAAAACCTAATCCAAATGTGATTATACAAACTCACTTAGTGATACACATAAGAAAATAAGAATAAGAACTATCTAGGGCAAACTCTACACATGACATGCTCAGCAACACGGGCGTCCCTGATCATGCCCTAAACCCACAACACAGAAGCTTTGACATGCTCAGTGACATGGGAGTGTCAATTCTCCTCCAACACAGAAGCTATGACATGCTCAGTGACATGGGCGTGTCAATACTACAACCACACAGAAGCTGTGACAAGCTCAGTGACATGGGCATGTCACTGCTCGTGTCACCCATACTGAAAATAGAACCAACGACATGCCCAAAGACATGGCCGAGTTACTGGGCGTCTCAGGCCAACAATTTAAAATCGATACCAAAAACACCACATCCAACAAACATCTTTCCTTTACCCTTTTCCACTCCAAACAAACTTAACCAAAACCATCAATATACCAAAATAAACTTGCATAACATCAAAACAACTCATTTACATGCATCAAAACACAATCACAACCATGTTTTACAACTCAACACATACACAATCCACAACTCTTATTTTCTTCACCAAACTTAACCCTTTTTCTCATCAATCCAACTCCAAAATCAAAGTTAATTAAACAAAACAACTTCAAAACACACCAAAATCAACCATACACACAACTACACCAATCATCCACCAAACTCAAAACTCAAACTCAAAAGAAATCAAAGAAACAAGTTGGAAACTTACCAAAAGTGAAGAAAATTCTTAATACTTCAACTTGATCACTTGAAATCCTTTAATTGCTTGAGTTAGGAATCAACAAAACCTCTCTTTTCCTTTGGCAATGATGATGGCCGGCTAACCAAGAGAAGAAAGAAGAAGATGATAAAATTCAAACCACTCACAAACCTCTTAAACCACACAAAAACTCTCTTTTAATTTTCACCAAGCAATTAATATATATAATAATACAAATATCATCTTCCACCATCACTTAATTTCTATTTTAAATAATTAATTATCTCATTTGACCAAATCAACTTGTTGACTTGTATATGTTGTATATATCTTCATATATACAACATATACATACTTCCCTTTTCCTTTCTTTCTACTTAATTAAATATACACACTTTAAATTATTTAATTCAATTTCAACAATAAGCATTTCTAAAATTTTAGGGTATCATTTGGGATATTATAATTCTCCCCCTCTACAAATAAATTTCATCCTCGAAATTATCTAATCTAAAGTCTAGAATAGCTGGGGATACTAATCTCGCATCACTTGCTCACTCTCCTAAGTTGCTTCTTCCTTAGCACGATTCTTCCAAAGAACCTTCACAAGTGGCACTTTCTTATTTCTCAACTCTTTCACTTCATATGCCAAAATAGCCACTGATTCTTCTTCAAAAGTTAGATCCGGACTCACCTCAATAGATTCTATTGACAGAATGTGAGATGGGTCTGATCTGTACCTCCATTGCATAGAAACATGGAAGACATTATGAATTCTATCCAATTCAGGCGGCAAAGCTAGTCGATAAGCAACTGGTCCAACTCTATCCAGTACTTCATAAGGTCTAATGAAACGAGGACTCAATTTCCCTTTACGGCCAAATCTCAAAATTTTCTTCCAAGGAGACACTTTCAAAAATATTTTATCTCCGACACTAAACTCTATATCTCTCCTCTTCAAATCTGAATAGGATTTCTGTCGGTCTAAAGTTGCTTTCAATCGATCCTGAATTATCTTCACTTTCTCTTCTGTTTCTTTAATCAAATCGGGACCAACCAACTTACCTTCTCCAACTTCATCCCAACATAGAGGTGTCTTGCATCGTCGACCATACAATGCCTCATAAGGTGCCATTCTAATACTAGACTGATGACTATTGTTATAGTCAAATCCCATCAATGGCAAGAACCTGTCCCAACTTTCAGAGAAATCAATGATACAACTTTTCAACATATCCTCTAAAATCTGAATCACTCTCTCTGATTGCCCATCTGTCTGAGAATGAAAAGCAGTGCTAAAATGTAACCGAGATCCCAAAGCATCATTCAAATTTTTTCAAAACCTCGAAGTAAATCGGGGGTCTCGATCCGACACCAAAGAAATTGGGACTACATGCAATCTCACTATCTCACTAATATACAGCTCAACCAACTTTTCAAGAGAATAGTCCATCCGAACTAGAAGAAAATGAGCTGTCTTCATCAACCAATCAACAATCACCCAAATGGCATCATGCTTGTTCTAAGTTAAGGGCAAACCAATCACAAAATCCATCGTTACTCGCTTCCATTTCCATTCTGGCACTGATAAAGGTTGGAGCAACCCTGAAGGAACTTGGTGCTCGGCCTTCACTCTCTGACATGTGAGACATTTGGATACAAACTTCGCTATGTCCCTCTTCATACCTAACCACCAATAATATTGCTTCAAATCATGATACATCTTAGTACTCCCAGGTGCATAGCAAAAGCCGACTGATGTGCTTCCTCAAAAATAATCTTTTTAAATCTTGCATCATTAGGTACACACAATCTATCTTTATACCATAAACTGCCATCATTCCTCACATGGAAATCTCAGCTCTCCTTTTTTTAGCAATCTGATACAACTTTCTGTATTCTTTCATCTGCC
This sequence comes from Garcia nutans, assembly GCA_947685225.1. Lineage (NCBI taxonomy): Eukaryota > Viridiplantae > Streptophyta > Magnoliopsida > Malpighiales > Euphorbiaceae > Garcia > Garcia nutans. Next base: position 289,488 of record CANTUV010000103.1, on the reverse strand, counting down.
AACTGAGACTCTCTACTCTGATCCATCAACACTGGTCTCAATTGCAACTGAGCTAACAAAGCACCATCATCACATGATTCAAAACTAGCATGGAACGCTCTCAATTCAACAAGCAACGAGAGTGAATAAGCAGTCAAACCTGCTAAAGACTTCTGACTCAAGGCATCGGCAACTACATTTGCCTTGCTAGGATGATAATCAATCAAACAGTCGTAGTCTTTAATTAACTCCAACCACCATCTCTGCTGAAGATTCAGATTGCTTTGGACACCCAAGTATTTCAAACTCTTATGATCTGTATAAATGAAACACTTCACCCCATAAAGGTAATGTCGCCAAATCTTCAAGCAAAAACTATGGCTACCAATTCTAAGTCATGCGTCAGATAATTCAACTCATGTGGCTTTAACTACCGAGAAGCATAAGCTATGACTCTACCCTCCTACATCAAAACACAACCTAAACCACTATGTGAAGTATCACTGTAACTCACATATGGTTTATCCTCCACAGGCAAAGTAAGAATATGAGCTTGCGTCAACATCTCCTTCAGCTGCTCAAAAATTGCTTGACACCGATCTGTCCACACGAATCTAATTCCTTTCTAAAGTAATCTGATGAGTGGAGTAGCTATCAAAGAAAAACCCTTTACAAATCGTCAATAATAGCCTGGCAAACCTAGAAAACTTCTAACTTTAGTCACTGTCTTCGGTGGACTCCAATTCAAAATGGCTTCAACTTTACTCGGATCAACTCTAATATCATTTGCTGAAACCACATGACCAAGAAAAGTCACTTGATAAAGCCAAAATTCACATTTAGATAGCTTAGCATACAATTGCTTCTCCATCAAAGTCTGCAATACAATCCGCAAGTGCTTATCATGATCCTTATTATTATGCAAATACACCAAAATATCATCAATAAAAACTACCACAAACTGATCTAGATAGGATTTAAACATCCTATTCATCAAATATATAAAGCTGCTGGTGCATTCGTCAATCCAAAAGGCATCACCAAGAACTCATAATGCCCATACCTTATGCGGAAAGTTGTCTTAGATACATCTTCAGCTCTAACTCTTAACTAAGGTTACCCTGATCTCAAATCAATTTTAGAGAATACTGTTGCTCCCTTCAATTGATCAAACTATCCTAGGCAAAGGATACTTGTTCTTGATGGTCATTTTATTCAACTGCCTATAATCAATGCACAATCTCAAAGTGTAACACACCTTCCCAACCTACATATGTAAGCTGAGTAGAGGCGCCACACTAACCTAATGTTGCTACCAATTTTACTTAGTCAAATTTTAGTTCCAATTTTTACAAAATTTTTGCCATAGTTTCGCCTAAAAATTGAGTCCCAAGTGTCGACAAAACCGGTTTTTTTCTTATTTTTAAAAACATTTTACACAAACCAATGCAAACAAAATCATTCTCAGTACACTCCCAATAAATCCCCCTTGTAACCTCAACTACAACCTGCAAAAAGGATTTACACTTCTAGTACAACATAAAATAAAGGTTTTGTGACAACCCCCATATTTAAATATTACACAGCGGAAGTTATAAAATATTTACATATTTACAAATTCATATACATCAAAACTCAAGTTTTACAACACATAAAATTTATACATGATTGGCAAGTCTGCTCTGATCTTTAAGCTCCCAAAATGGATTCTTCAAGGTCTACTCTCACTAGGTCTTGATGAACTCTCGGGTTCAACTCTATCCACTCTACTACCTGAGCGATTAAACACTATCGCGCTAAGCCAACGGCTTAGTAAGATAAAACATGCTAACGGTATGCTTTAATGAAATGCAATGCCACATATGTTATTGATAAGATCGACATCATAAATATAAAGTTAACCACACAATTATGCATTTCACAAATCATAGTCATATGAGCATACCACATTTCAACATTAATCAATCATACTCCATAACCAACATCTCATTTCATTAAACTCATAACATTATTTAGGACATTCATATAACCTTGACACCTATGGGCCCAACAAGTATTTAATACGATATTCAGAGTTCAGAGTTACTGCTTTGGTTCATAGTCACAATAATCACGCCCGTAGGCAATGTAGATACATGTATCTCTATACATGGATAGTGTAACAGACCCAGTCTCTTGGATCATCAACTCAACACATATGAGGAGATCCTCAACCCGGCAAGACTGTTACAAATCATATATCTCATAGTGTAACAGACCCAGTCTCTTGGACCATCAACTCAACACCTATGAGGAGGTCCTCAACCCGGCAAGACTGTTACCTTTCATCATTTCTTAGGCATGCCACCCAAATCCAGAACTCTGAAACTGAATAACATATTAAACAAACAATTCATTTCCATTCTCAATTCTCATCACATTTAGGCAAACATGCCTTCTTTCTTTCAATTACATCATCTTAGCCAATAACAATGGCTTCACATTTCATTTCACAATATAACATCTCATTATTCAAGTATATATATATATCTCATCCATGATCACATTATATCTCACATAGCATCATTCATAAATATCAACATTTCATTCCACATTACTCATGAAACACATTACCATTCACAATGCACAACATAACATTGTTCAATCTCAACAATGCAATTAGGGCAAAGAACAATTGATTATAACATTCATTGATTCAAGTGTGTTTAAAGTGTTTAGGGTTAGGTTTAAGGACCAACCTACCTTTGGAGAATCAAAGCAATGCAAGAAGAACAAAGAATTAAAACCCTAACCATAAATAGTACATTCTGATTTTTAAACTCCATTTTATCCTTATTTTGAAAAATTGTATAAAATAATCTACTTGACTAAAAATTCTAAAATTTTTACAGAATTTAGTTTTGTATCTTAAAATCATCCCTTTAAAATTTCAGATCAAACTGAACACAAAATCTTGGTCAAATAGTTCACCTAACCAGACTGCCCCAATTGCCCTGCATCCTGGCAGCAGTTCTGAACTTTGTGAATTCCATAAATCAAATTCAATCAACGTGATTCAAAATTATTTTTCTCAAATACTAGACTCACTAAGCAACAACATATCCAAAATTCGATTGGATATGATTTTTCTACATTTTATTAAAAATCACGAAATATAGCTGTCCCAGTTAAGGTACCTGCTGGAACAGGTCTAATGAAAATAATCTTTCTAAACTCATAACCATTCCAAAATCGAATCAACATATTTTTCAGTCATTCTAGACTCATAGAGGCACAACATATCAAAAATTCACTTCAAGAACATTTTTCTATAATTAATTAAAAATCATACAAGTCACAGCCTTTACTAATCCTAAAATAGAAACAATTTCACTAAACATCAATCTTACTCTTCCATCACCAACACCAACCCAACTTCTCATCTATCAAGCAAAATCAATACTTACAATCATACCATAAGCAACTTAATCATACCACTTCAAAAGAATTGAAGAAATTAGAGAAAAGATATTACCTTAGTTAAAAACTTCTTAAATCAACACTTGAACACTTAATCTTTCTTCAATTTAAGCTTGAAATCATCAAAACCATAACTTGTCTCTTTCTTTCTCTTTGGCTATGGAGGGCCGGCCATCAACAACAAGAAGAAGAAGAAATGATGAAGAAAACACAAGTCAAACCTTCTTTAAATATCCACCATATAATTTTATCCAAGCAATTACCAAAGTGCCCTTATTCACATAATTATCTTTTTGTCTTATATGTGCCCAATTAAGTAATTTACCAATCTCAAATAAATATCTTCTCTTGCATTGACCAAGCCTTTTGACACTTTATATGTCATATATATTAACATATACACAACATATAAATTTGTCTCTAAACCCTATTTCTTCCCAAAATACATATACATATACATTCTCTTCCCATTTCTTTTCTCTTACAATTTAACACATATATTCAATCCAATATATAACAACAACAACACTAACAACAACATCAACAACATAATCAAAACTTCTAGGGCATACATGAGGATATTACAATTCTCCCCCTCTAAAAAGAAATTTCGTCCTCGAAATTACCTGATATCAACTCTGAAATAGTTGAGGATATTGCTCTCGCATAGTTTGCTCACTTTCTCAAGTTGCTTCTTCTTTTGCATGATTCTTCCAAAGAATCTTCACCAATGGCACTTTCTTGTTCCTCAACTCTTTCACTTCTCGTGCCAAGATAGCAACTGGTTCCTCTTCAAATGTCAAGTCTGGGCTCACTTCGATAGACTCAAATGGCAACACATGAGATGGATCTGACCTGTACCTCCTCAACATAGAAACATGGAATACATTATGAATACGATCCAACTCAGGTGGCAAAGCAAGTCGATATGCAACTGGCCCAACTCTTTCTAACACTTCATACGGCCCAATGAAACGAGGACTCAATTTTCCTTTCCGACCGAACCTCAAAATCTTCTTCGAAGGAGATACTTTTAAAAACTCCTTATCTCCAACATCAAACTGAATGTCTCTCCTCTTCAGATCTGCATAAGACTTCTGTCGGTCTGAAGCTGCTTTTAACCTACCTCGGATCAACTTCACTTTTTCCTCAGTTTCTTGAATCAAATCAGGTCCAACCAACTTATTATCTCCAAGCTCATTCCAACAAAGAGGTGTCCTACACCGTCTGCCATACAATGCTTCAAACGGTGCCATACCAATGCTGGATTGGTGACTGTTGTTGTAAGCAAACTCCACAAGAGGTAAAAACCTATCCCAACTTCCAGAGAAATCGATGACACAGCTTCTCAACATGTCCTCAATAATCTGTATCACCCTCTCTGACTGTCCATCCGTCTATGGATGAAAAGCAGTGCTGAAGTGCAGTCGAGAACCCAAAGCACTATGCAAACTCTTCCAAAATCTGGAAGTAAACCTGGGATCTCGATCAGACACTAAAGAAATTGGAACACCATGCAGTTTCACAATCTCATGGATATACAGCTCAGCCAATCTCTCCAAAGAGTAATCCATTCGAACCGGAAGGAAATGAGCTGTCTTAGTCAATCTATCCACAATCACCCATATAGCATCATGCTTCTTTTGTGTCAATGGCAAACCAGACACAAAATCCATTGTCACTCTTTGCCACTTCCATTCTGGCACTAACAATGGTTGAAGCAACCCGGTTGGAACTTGATGCTCTGCTTTAACCTTCTGACAAGTGAGACATTTCGACACAAAATCTGTAATGTCTCTCTTCAAACCAATCCACCAATAATGCTGTCTCAAATCATGATACATCTTCGTATTACCCGGATGCATAGCAAACATTGACTGATGAGCTTCTTCCAAAATGACCCTTTTCAAATCAGCATCATCGGGTACACACAATCGGTTCTTAAACCAGAGACTCCCATCGCTCTTCACAATAAAATCTCTACCCTTTCTACTCTGACAATCTGAAACAATCTTCTGTATCTTCTTATCAGCCAACTGAGCTTCTTTGATCTGATCTAACAAAATCGGCTTTAATTGCAACTGTGCCAATAATGCACCATCAACACAAGGTACAAAACTGGCATGCAATGCTCTCAACTCAACAAGCAACGAGAGCGAGTAAACTGTTAAACCAGCTAAAGACTTCCGACTTAAGGCATCAGCAACAACATTTGCTTTACCTGGATGATAGTCAATCAAGCAATCGTAGTCTTTAATCAATTCTAACCATCTCCTCTAACGAAGATTGAGTTCTTTCTGGACACCCAAATACTTCAAACTCTTGTGATCAATGTAGATGAAACATTTCTCCCCAAACAGATAATGGCGCCAAATCTTCAATGCAAAAACAATGGCAGCCAATTCCAAATCATGGGTCGGATAGTTAAGCTCATGCGGTTTCAACTGTCGAGATGCATAAGCTATAACTTTACCTTCTTGCATCAATACACACCCCAAACCTCTATGTGAAGCATCACTGTAGATCACATAAGGTTTACCTTCAACAGGTAAAGTAAGAACAGGCGCTTGAGTTAACAATTCTCTCAACTGCTCAAAACTCGCCTGACACTGATCCGTCCACACAAATCTCACTCCCTTACGAAGCAATCTGGTGAGTGGAGTAGCTATCAAAGAAAACCCTTTCACAAACCGCCTGTAATAGCCTGCCAAACCCAGAAAACTTCTAATCTCAGTCACAGACTTGGGTGGACTCCAATTCAATACAACTTCAACTTTGCTCGGATCAACTCTAATGCCTTCTGCTGAAACAACATGTCCGAGAAAAGCTACTTGATCCAACCAGAACTCACACTTCGACAATTTAGCAAACAACTGCCTCTCTCTCAAAATCTGCAACACAATCCGCAGATGCATATCATGTTCTTCCTCATTCCGCGAATACACCAGTATATCATCAATGAAGACCACTACAAACTGATCCAAATAGGGCCTAAACACCCTATTCATCAAATCCATGAAAGCTGCAGGTGCATTCGTCAGACCAAAAGGCATAACTAAAAATTCATAATGCCCATACCTGGTCCGAAAAGCGGTCTTAGGAACATCTTCAGCTTTGACTCTCAACTGATGATACCCAGATCGCAAATCAATTTTGGAGAACACTGACGCTCCCTTCAACTGATCAAAGAGATCATCGATTCTAGGCAAAGGATATTTATTCTTAATGGTCACCTTGTTCAATTGCCTATAATCGATACACAACCTCATAGTACCATCTTTCTTTCTCACAAATAGAACAGGAGCTCCCCAAGGAGAAACACTGGGGCGAATAAATCCTTTGTCCAACAACTCCTGTAATTGCACTTTCAACTCCCTCAATTCTGTTGGTGCCATTCTATAAGGAGTAATAGAGATAGGAGTTGTACCAGGCAACAATTCAATACCGAACTCCACCTCTCTCTCAGGAGGTAACCCTGGCAACTCCTCTGGAAACACATCTGGGAACTCTGCAACTGTGGCAATGCTATCAATGGGAGAACTTCTTACTCTAGTATCTACCACATGAGCAAGATAGTCTTCACATCCCTTTCTAATCAACCTCCTGGCTGCAACAGCTGAAACAAATAAGGAGGCTAGCTGTTCCTGCTCATTAGATACTATCACCTCTCTACCATCACCCGTCCTCAAAGAAACAATTTTCTTCTTACAATCTACCACAGCTCCATGTCGAGATAGCCAATCCATACCTAAGATCACATCATATTCCTTAAATGGCATCTCAATCAAATCCCCTAAGAACTCCTCACCCTGCACCACTACTGCACTATCTCTATGCACCTTACTCACAACCACACTATGCCCTAACGGATTTGTCACCAACACATCAAATCCTAGGGACTCAGCATGCAAATCAGATACAGGCAAAACAGATGCACTTATATATGAATGTGTGGAACCCGGATCAATCAAAGCAAGTACTGGAGTATTAAATAAAGAAAAAGTACCAGCTATGACTGCCGATGTATCTGGCTGCCTCTGCATAACATACATCCTCTGGGAAGATCCAACCTCCACTGGTCTACCCTCCCTGGATGTAGCACCTCCTCTAGAACTGAATCCTGGTCTACCTCCCCGGCTGGCACCTCTGCCTCCTCTGCCTCCCCTCACACTAGCTCGAGAAGCAGCAGAATCAACTGGCATCTGCTCCTGCCTCTCAGGACAGTCTCTCACAAAGTGGTCAGGTAATCCACACCTGAAGCATACCCCTGATCTACTATGCCTCCAACAAACGCCCCCATGTCTTCCACCACACTGGTTACACACAGGTAAGGTGGATCTCTGAACTCCAGGAGTAGGAGCACTCGCTACTGAAGCTGCAGGTCTAAATCTCTGCCTCTGGAACTGCACTGACCTACCCACTGGTCTCTGGCTCCTACTACTCCGAGGAACAAAACTTCCTCTACCCCTCTTTGCAGAAGAAGACCCTGTCTCGAACTGGGGCCTTCTAACCCTAACCTCATCCTCTGAAGCAGTTGCAATAACTTGAGCTCGCTCTACACTTCGAGCAGCTGCCACAAGCTGTGAGAAATCCTGATATCTGGATCCAGCCACTAAGCACATGATCGAGGGTCTCAATCCCTCCTCAAATCGCCGACATCTATCAATCTCATCAGCAATGATACCTCCAGCATACTGACTCAGTCGAATAAACTCAACTTCATATTCAGTTACGGTCCGATGATCTTGCTTCAAATCTAGAAACTCTCTTTTCTTCCCATCTTTATACTCCCTAGGAGTATACTTCAACTCAAATTCCCTCAGAAAATCAGTGTAAGACAGTGTTGGAGGATCATCCATAGAATGGGGCACTGTCTTCCACCAGTCGTAGGCATCCTTCTGTAGCAAAGATCTTGCATAGTCAAACTTCTCCTCTGAAGTGGCTTGCAACTGCACAAATACCCTCTGAACTCTATCAAGCCACTGTTCTGCTACAGCCGGATCAACTGTACCAAAGAAATCCTCTGCTCCATATTTCCTTAGCTTATCATAGTGCCTTACTGGTACTGAAGGCTGAGGGGGTGGTGGCGGTGGCTGTGGTTGCACAGGTGCTTGTCTCATAGCTTCCATCATAGGCCTAAACCAGGCTGGCGGAACCTCCTCCCCAGCTGGTCTACCCGACACCGAAGCAGGTGCCTCCTCAACACTATCAACTCTAGCTCCCTCAGCAGGAGCAATACTCTCGGCACTACCCTCAATCGACTGACGTGAGTGAGAATCCATCACAACCTAAGTCTGCAAACACAACAGAATACCTCTTATTAAAGATCAGAGACTGCCAATCCCAAACATGTATTTTTGTTCAAAAACTCACTTTTTAAGTAAAAATAGTCTTTTTCTTACATTTTACCTAGGTTGAGAATCTCAAACCTAGGCTCTGATACCAAAACAATTGTAACACACCTTCCCAACCTACATATGTAAGCTGAGTAGAGGCGCCACACTAACCTAATGTTGCTACCAATTTTACTTAGTCAAATTTTAGTTCCAATTTTTACAAAATTTTTGCCATAGTTTCGCCTAAAAATTGAGTCCCAAGTGTCGACAAAACCGGTTTTTTTCTTATTTTTAAAAACATTTTACACAAACCAATGCAAACAAAATCATTCTCAGTACACTCCCAATAAATCCCCCTTGTAACCTCAACTACAACCTGCAAAAAGGATTTACACTTCTAGTACAACATAAAATAAAGGTTTTGTGACAACCCCCATATTTAAATATTACACAGCGGAAGTTATAAAATATTTACATATTTACAAATTCATATACATCAAAACTCAAGTTTTACAACACATAAAATTTATACATGATTGGCAAGTCTGCTCTGATCTTTAAGCTCCCAAAATGGATTCTTCAAGGTCTACTCTCACTAGGTCTTGATGAACTCTCGGGTTCAACTCTATCCACTCTACTACCTGAGCGATTAAACACTATCGCGCTAAGCCAACGGCTTAGTAAGATAAAACATGCTAACGGTATGCTTTAATGAAATGCAATGCCACATATGTTATTGATAAGATCGACATCATAAATATAAAGTTAACCACACAATTATGCATTTCACAAATCATAGTCATATGAGCATACCACATTTCAACATTAATCAATCATACTCCATAACCAACATCTCATTTCATTAAACTCATAACATTATTTAGGACATTCATATAACCTTGACACCTATGGGCCCAACAAGTATTTAATACGATATTCAGAGTTCAGAGTTACTGCTTTGGTTCATAGTCACAATAATCACGCCCGTAGGCAATGTAGATACATGTATCTCTATACATGGATAGTGTAACAGACCCAGTCTCTTGGATCATCAACTCAACACATATGAGGAGATCCTCAACCCGGCAAGACTGTTACAAATCATATATCTCATAGTGTAACAGACCCAGTCTCTTGGACCATCAACTCAACACCTATGAGGAGGTCCTCAACCCGGCAAGACTGTTACCTTTCATCATTTCTTAGGCATGCCACCCAAATCCAGAACTCTGAAACTGAATAACATATTAAACAAACAATTCATTTCCATTCTCAATTCTCATCACATTTAGGCAAACATGCCTTCTTTCTTTCAATTACATCATCTTAGCCAATAACAATGGCTTCACATTTCATTTCACAATATAACATCTCATTATTCAAGTATATATATATATCTCATCCATGATCACATTATATCTCACATAGCATCATTCATAAATATCAACATTTCATTCCACATTACTCATGAAACACATTACCATTCACAATGCACAACATAACATTGTTCAATCTCAACAATGCAATTAGGGCAAAGAACAATTGATTATAACATTCATTGATTCAAGTGTGTTTAAAGTGTTTAGGGTTAGGTTTAAGGACCAACCTACCTTTGGAGAATCAAAGCAATGCAAGAAGAACAAAGAATTAAAACCCTAACCATAAATAGTACATTCTGATTTTTAAACTCCATTTTATCCTTATTTTGAAAAATTGTATAAAATAATCTACTTGACTAAAAATTCTAAAATTTTTACAGAATTTAGTTTTGTATCTTAAAATCATCCCTTTAAAATTTCAGATCAAACTGAACACAAAATCTTGGTCAAATAGTTCACCTAACCAGACTGCCCCAATTGCCCTGCATCCTGGCAGCAGTTCTGAACTTTGTGAATTCCATAAATCAAATTCAATCAACGTGATTCAAAATTATTTTTCTCAAATACTAGACTCACTAAGCAACAACATATCCAAAATTCGATTGGATATGATTTTTCTACATTTTATTAAAAATCACGAAATATAGCTGTCCCAGTTAAGGTACCTGCTGGAACAGGTCTAATGAAAATAATCTTTCTAAACTCATAACCATTCCAAAATCGAATCAACATATTTTTCAGTCATTCTAGACTCATAGAGGCACAACATATCAAAAATTCACTTCAAGAACATTTTTCTATAATTAATTAAAAATCATACAAGTCACAGCCTTTACTAATCCTAAAATAGAAACAATTTCACTAAACATCAATCTTACTCTTCCATCACCAACACCAACCCAACTTCTCATCTATCAAGCAAAATCAATACTTACAATCATACCATAAGCAACTTAATCATACCACTTCAAAAGAATTGAAGAAATTAGAGAAAAGATATTACCTTAGTTAAAAACTTCTTAAATCAACACTTGAACACTTAATCTTTCTTCAATTTAAGCTTGAAATCATCAAAACCATAACTTGTCTCTTTCTTTCTCTTTGGCTATGGAGGGCCGGCCATCAACAACAAGAAGAAGAAGAAATGATGAAGAAAACACAAGTCAAACCTTCTTTAAATATCCACCATATAATTTTATCCAAGCAATTACCAAAGTGCCCTTATTCACATAATTATCTTTTTGTCTTATATGTGCCCAATTAAGTAATTTACCAATCTCAAATAAATATCTTCTCTTGCATTGACCAAGCCTTTTGACACTTTATATGTCATATATATTAACATATACACAACATATAAATTTGTCTCTAAACCCTATTTCTTCCCAAAATACATATACATATACATTCTCTTCCCATTTCTTTTCTCTTACAATTTAACACATATATTCAATCCAATATATAACAACAACAACACTAACAACAACATCAACAACATAATCAAAACTTCTAGGGCATACATGAGGATATTACACAAAGTACCATCCTTCTTCCTCACAAACAAAACAGGAGCTCCCCACAGAGACACACTAGGGCGAATGAACCCTTTATCCAAAAACTCCTGCAATTGCACTTTCAACTCTTTCAACTCAGCAGGTGCCATTCGATAGGGAGTAATAGAGATAGGAGTGGTATCAGGCAACAAATCGATACCAAACTCAACCTCTCTCTCAGGAGGTATCCCTGCAACTCCTCAGAAAAAACATCTGGGAATTCAATAACTTTGGGTATACTATCAAGCTAAGAACCCACTACCCTGGTATCTACAACATCAGCAAGATAAGCATCACACCCTTTTCGAATCAACCTCCTAACTGCAACAGCTGAAACAAATATGGATGCAAGATGTCTCTGCTCACTAGATACCATCATAATTCTAACATCACCAGTTCTCAGGGTAACACACTTCTTTTGACAGTCTACCACAGCTCCATGTTTTGATAACCAGTCCATGCCCAAAATTAAATCATACTCCTTAAAAGGCATTTCAATCAAATCACCAAAAAACTCCTCATCTTGTAACACAACTGAACTATTACGATGCACCTTGCTAACTACCACACTATGCTCTAAAGGATTTGTTACCAAAACATCAAATCCTAGGGATTCTGAATGTAATTCAGACACAGACAAGATAGATGCACTTATGTATGAATGTGTAGATCTAGGATCTATTAGAGTAAGAACTGAAATGCCAAATAAACAAAATGTACCCATAATGACAGCTGAAGCATCTGGCTGCCTCTGCATCGCATACACTCCCTGAGATGGCCCAGCCTCATCTGGCCTACTGTCTCCATATGTAGAACCTCCTCTCTGACTAATCTCGGGTCGACCACCTCTACTAAAACCTCTGCCCCCTCAACCTCCTCTAACACTGGATCGAGAAGCTGCAGTATTAGTCTTTCTATCCTCCGGCAGCTCAGGGCAATCTCTAAAGAAATGATCCGGTGACCCACATCTAAAACAAACTCCCTGTCTGCCAGTCTTCCAACAAGCACCCCCATGTGCCCTACCATAATGAACACATGTATAAAAAACTGGTCTTTGAACCACTGGAGTTGGTGCACTAGCCACAAAAACTGTAGGTCTTGACCTCTGCTGATGCTGTACTAACCTACCAGGCTGCCTCTGGCCCCTACCTCTCTTCATAGATGAAGACCCTGCCTCACTCAAAGGTCTCCTAGCTCTAATCTCCCCCTCAGTAGCAGCTACTGCAATACCCTGTGCTCTCTTAACACTCCTGGCAGTTGCAACCAACTGAGAAAAATCTTAATACCAGGAGCCAACAATAATATACATAATAGAGGGTCTCAACCCCTCCTCAAATCTCCGACACCGGTCTATCTCATCTGAAATAATCCCACCGGCATAATGAGTCAACCGGATATACTCAATCTCATACTCTGTCACTGTCCAGTTATCCTGTCTCAAATTTAGAAACTCCATCTTCTTTGCATCTTTATTCTCCCTCGGAGTATACTTCTGCTCAAACTCCCGCAGAAAATCACCATAAGTCAGGGCCGGTGGATCATCCATCGCATGTGGAACTGTCTTCCACCAATCATAAGTATCTCTCTGCAGAAGGGATCTATCATAATCAAAATTTTCCTAAGAAGTAGCTTGCAGTTGGATGAATACCCTCTAAACTCTATCTAACCACTACTCAGCTACTGTAGGATCTGTAGTACTAAAGAAGTCCTCAGCTCTGAACTTCCTCAATATATCACACTGTCTCACCGGTACTTATGGCTGCGGTTGCGGTGGCAGCTGCTGCACTGGATCGGCTGAATCTCATCAGCTGCTGGTCTCTCTGGCAGAGGAACATGTGTCTCACCCGCTATCTCAACCCTAGCTCCATCTCTACCCTCAACAGGAGCTACACTCTCAGCACTACCTTCTATAGACTGACGTGACTGAGACGCCATCACTATATATATCTGCAAACACATCAGAAGATTACCTCATCAAAGATCAGAATCTACCAGTGCCAATGCATGTATCTTATTTAAAAACCATATTTTTAAAATCAAAATTTTCTTTTTCTTACAATTCACGTAGGTTGAGAACCTCAAACCTAGGCTCTGATATCAAAACAATTGTAACACCCCTACACCCAATATACATATACCACATATACACACTATATGTGATATACGTATAGAGGATATAAGAGTGTCACAGTCCATTTTCAACAAACAAAACCAATCTTTAAAACTTTACTTCAAATCATCTTTTCAACAATATGAGTAGGCTTAAAACATTTAATTTACATTATAGAAAGTAACAAATGAAACATCCCTTGTTAAAATTACATTTACATATATCTTCATTACCTCAAAAGTTTATCCAAAACATTTGTTTAATAAGCAGCGAAAAATGTAACGGAATATACATATGTATACATCAAAATCAATATTAAAAAAAATATAGAGTTTATACATGCTGGCAATTCGTCTCTGATCTTGAAGTCCAAAATCAACACTTCACAAGGGATTACAAGCCTAGACTCGACTCCGTCTAGCTGAAATCTCCGGCTCAACTGGATCTACCATGTCACCTACACGATAAATCACAATTTCTCTAAGCCAAAGGTTTAGTGGTACAAACCTTGATAACAATATGATTCAAATGTAACGCCAATGTCACACTTTCAAGAATTAGAAACAATATGCAAGGTTGTCATATTTCATAACATTTAATCTCATTATGTCGTTCAATTGTTCCATCATTCATAATTCACATTAAAGCAAAGACAAGCATGGGTCCAAAAGAAACTAATATGCCATTCAAATTCTAGAGTTACTATTTTAGTCCAATAATCACATTTATCAAGCCCGAAAGAGAATCATTATCACAATGAGGATTACCTCATATGTAACATCCCAACTAGGCTTCAAGGACTAGGCCCAACCAAGCTTCAAGGGGAGCTCAGCATCAACCTAACCTTGCTTCAAGGACTAAGCCCAACCCAACTTCAAGGGATTGTTACTTTTAGGCATGATACCAACAACAAAACTCTGAAAATTGAATAACATACTAGGCACACAATTCTTTCATAATTTCATTATCAAATCCTTTCCCATTTTCTCATGTTCATCATAAGCACAATGCCTCAAATATCCCATTTATATCAATATAGCCATCATCAATGGCTTTGCATATCATCACTAGAGTATACATAACAAATTACATTATTCATATATTTTGAATCCTCAACATATATTTCACATAGTTCACATAATGAAAATCATAGCACCATTCTCATATATCAACAATATAATAGGTAACCTAACACATTTTCCATCCAAATGTGTTAAGTCCCAAAGGCATGTAAATGTATGCAATCATGTAAGGTCTGTACTTACCTCTAAGAGTAACAAACACCAATTCTAACTTCCTCTTCCAAGAATCCTTCAACACTTGGATTAGGGAAACTCAAATCTCTTCAAAACCTAATCCAAATGTGATTATACAAACTCACTTAGTGATACACATAAGAAAATAAGAATAAGAACTAATTAGGGCAAACTCTACACATGACACTCTCAACAACACAGGCATGTCTCTAATCGTGCCCCAAACCCACAACACAAAAGCTTTGACATGCTCAGTGACATAGGAGTGCCAATGCACATGTCAATTCTCCTCCAATACAGAAGCTATGACACGCTTAGTGACATGGGCGTGTCACTGAACGTGTCAATACTACAACCACATAGAAGCTGTGACACGCTCAGTGATATGGGCGTGTCACTGCTCGTGTCACCCATACTAAAAATAGAACCAATGACACGCCAAAAGACATGGCCGTGTTACTGGACGTGTCAGGCCAAAAACCTAAAATCGATACCAAAAACACCACATCCAATAAACATCTTTCTTTTACCCTTTTCCACTCCAAGCAAACTTAACCAAAACCATCAATATACCAAAAAAAACTTGCATAACATCAAAACAACTCATTTACATGCATCAAAACACAATCACAACCATGTTTTACAACTCAACACATACACAATCCACAACTCTTATTTTCTTCACCAAACTTAACCCTTTTTCTCATCAATCCAACCCCAAAATCAAAGTTAATTAAACAAAACAACTTCAAACACACCAAAATCAACCATACACACAACTACACCAATCATCCACCAAACTCAAAACTCAAACTCAAAAGAAATCAAAGAAACAAGTTGGAAACTTACCAAAAGTGAAGAAAATCCTTAAAACTCCAACTTGATCACTTGAAATCCTTCAATTGCTTGAGTTAGTGTGAGCGGGGATTTTTGCCCCACTCCCGGTGGAATGGTTCTTGCGACTTCGGCACTGTTTAGGCTCGGGGCCTTAGAGAACACGGACCTAAGTTCGAAGAAAATGGAGTCGCCACTCGGACGGTCCGGGAAAAAAGAAAGGGGTGGATGACTAGATTCCTAAGGAATCCCCAACCCCCTAATGGGTTCGAAAAGTTGGGTACATGTGGAGAAGGTGAGAAATGGCCCAGCACCCCCACAATGCCCGGTTCATTGGAACCGACCTCCTTTACAGGTCTTAATATTATAAAATTCTTAAATATAACAACACTATCCATATTACACACAATAATTAAAAGAAAGCATCAATATATCAAAGCAAGATCCAAGCAAAACAAATAAATGGACATCCATCCGAAGATGGAAACATGTCCTTACATCACATGCCTAAATAGGACACCCACCGAAAGGTAGAAACATGCCCCTTTACATAAGTTCTAAGATAGAAAAGCAAATTAAATTACATGAATTTAATTAATGAGGTACCCACCAAGTGGAAACATACCTCTTACAACATTTGGAAATCTAAATAAGTTGATAAATGTAAATAACCATTCATAATAAATAAATCATTCATCAAAGGTACTAAATATCAATAAAAAGTAAACATCCATCCATAATAAATAAAATAAACCAAGCATTGAATTTAAATAAATTAAAGCATAAGAAATAAATTAAGGCATAATCAAATATAGAATAAAATAAAAGTCCAATTATAGCTACTATTTTCCATTTAGGATCATTTATTTCCTATGTTTAAGGTTTTGGATTTTTGAATTTAAGCTACTGTGACTTTTTAAAGAATTAAAATAAATTAATGATTTTATGTTTTAAAAGGTTGGTAAGATACTTTGATTAAACAAATTAAGGTTTGAATGGTGAATCATGAAACTAGGGTTTTGGATACTTTAAAATACTTTTGATTTGTGGTTCTAAATGATGATTTTAAGCTTACTGTGTAAAATTAAACATTTGTGTTTTTATGGTTTTTAAAGTTTTAAAGAATTTAGGGTTTAGAAAAAATTAAGGTTTAAGGTTTTAAGGGGTTAGGGTTTACTATTTTGAGTTTAGGAATTGAATTAGGGTTTTAGAAGCTTTGAATTAGGGTTTCGGGTGATCTTAGAATTTTGGAAATTGAAAAAAGCAATTTGATAATTTTATGAAGAAGACCAACGATTTAAAGTTTATAAAACAAAAAAAGATATTTTTGGAGTTTTTAGAGAGAAACAGAATCAAATTTAAAAAGTTTAAAATGAATAGAATCAAATTTTAGTTTTGTTGAAAAATATGTTCAATTGGGGTTTTAAGATTTTGAAGTAGTGAAAATAATAATTTTAAACCTTTTTAGAAAATAAAGCAATGGATTAGTATTTTTAGCTCTAGAAAAACTAAATTAAAGTTATAAGGTTTTTAATTTTGAAAAACACAATTTCCTAGTTTTAGCTACTGTGAAAAAATAACCAAAGAATTTAATGCATACCTCCTTTTGTTGATTCCTCCAAAAATAATTCTTTTTGGATGAACAAGGTTAAAAACAAGTCTTTTTGCCTTTGAATTGCTTAAGTCGTTTTTCTGCTCCCTCAAAAAATCAGCTTGATTCAAGTTGATTTCCTTCACGGATTCGGGTTCACTTTTGTTCCCTCTAATTTCTCCCAAATTTTCTCCTAATTTCTGAATCCTTTTCCTCCCTTTTGTGTTGTTATTTATAGAGGTTTTTTTTGTTGGTTTTTCCTAGTTACTCACGACATATTATATTTAATATGAAAAGGAAACCGAAACCTAATTGCATTAGGTTTCGGAAAATTTGCGTCGAAAAAATTTCACTGACGAAAAAAAACTGCTGCAGAAAAATTGCGCTGGGGAAAAAAATCTGCCGCAGTTGGCTGCGGCAGTGGGCAGGGAGTAGGCCTGCGGGCCATTTCACCCGCAGGAAACTCCTGCGAGCGAAATGGCCCACGGCCAAGCCCGCTGGAATTTTCGGCGACGATTTTTTCATCGCCGATTTTTATTTTTATTTGTTTATTTTTATTTTTTATTAATAAAAATTAGGTAATAAAACAAAAATTATTTAATTAAGATAACAAAAAATTATTTTGGACCAATTAAAATATATTAGACATAACAAAAATTATTTTGGACTAAACCGGACTGGGTAAAAAATTAAGGGTCTACAGCTTGCCCCCTGCTTGAATGATCTGAAACTTTAGTGAAAGAGAGTGAAAAGCAACAAGACTTGATTTTTGAGAAGGTCGAGTTTTTGGGTTCTGGACCCGATTCGAGTTCTGGACTCAAGGATAATTCTTGGTTCTGAACCTAAGGGAAATTTGGGTTCTGGACCAGAGCTAAGTTCTAGACTTAGAAATAATTCTAGGTTCTGGACCTAATGATAAAATTTGGGTTCTGGACCCGAGCTAAGTTCTTGACTTAGAAATAAATTCTAGGTTATGGACCTAAGGAAAATTTGGGTTCTGGACCCGGTTCGAGTTCTAGACTCAAAGATAATTCTAGGTTCTGGACCTAAGAAAAATTTGGTTCTAGACCCGGTTCGAGTTCTGGACTCAAGGATAATTCTAGGTTTTGGACCTAAGGAAGATTTGGGTTCTGAACCTAGTTCGAGTTCTGGACTCAAGGAAGATTCTAAGTTCTGGACCTAAGGAAAATTTGGATTCTGGACCCGAGCTAAGTTCTGGACTTAGAAATAATTCTAGGTTCTGGACCTAAGAAAAAATTTGGGTTCTGGACCCGAGCTAAGTTCTGGACTTAGAAATAATTCTAGGTTCTAGACCTAAGAAAAATTTGGGTTCTGGACCCGAGCTAGAAAAAAAATTTTAGTTCAAAAAGTTTGGCTAATTTTTATGCATGTCTTTTATTGCCACTGGGTGTAAAAAATATTTATATACTCATAATTATTTGAATGATTAAAGTGAATAATTGAATTTACTGTTATTTACTGTGTAATCACTGTTCATACACTATTTACTATTCATAAATAGTAAATTTACTATTTACAAATAGTATCAAATAGTATTTACTATTGAAAATAGTACTCGCTATTCATCAATAATAATACTATTTATAAATAGTAAAATTTACTATTCATCAAGAGTGATACTATTCATAAATAGTAATATTTACTATTTATAAATAGTAATACTATTTATAAATAGTAAAATTCACTATTTATCAATAGTAAATTTTACTATTTATAAATAGTAAAATTTACTATTCATGAACTGTTTTGAATTTTTTTTTTGCTTGCCGTTCCTCTATATAAAGGAGCTGATTCTTCATTTCAATTCATAGCAAAAATTTTCACATTTTAATTCTCTCAAATTTCTTTCAATTTTAGTACATATTTTTCAAAAACAATGCATGCTTCGAGGTCAGGGACTCATTCTAATGCCGAGTTATTGGAGTTCATTTAGCATCATGAAGATGAAAATCTAGATATACTGGCAGGGATGCCGCTTCACCGCAGTTCCAACAAAAAGAGAGCGGTAATTATTTTTCTTTCTTTTTCTCTTGATTTTTTTTGTTATATATTTTTTGTTTTTATTTGTTATTGTGAAAAATAAATTAATTTAAGTAGATAGAATAATATGTGCTTACCTGGTATTAACTTACCTAGGTCTGTGTTAGCATGATTGTTGCGTTGTTCGGGCTGGAGGGCATATTTACAAAGCCTGCCAATGGTACGATGTAGTGCCTTCTCGGGTAAGGCGGATTATCTGAGATTGCGGCTTTGAGCTGTTCATCTTACAATTGCCGTCTGAGGAATATCAAATAGATCGGAGCGTAGTCCAGGCGCTTGCAGAGCGATGGTTGGATACAACCCACACTTTTCACTTGCCCATTGGAGAGATGACAATTGGTCCGGTTGATTTTACTGCCATTACCGGCCTTCGATTTGATGGTGTTTCGGTTCCTCTGACCAATGATATTTTAACATTTAAAGAAATTCAAGAATTAATTCGTATGGAACCATCATATAAAGGGCCTTTTAAGATAAAAATCGAGCCAATTCGTAGTTATTGGATGAACTACAAAGGACGGGTTGGCAGAGTCATGGCCGAACAGTATGCTCGAGGATTTTTATTATATCTGCTCGGATAAACCATCTTAGACAGCACTGAATCCTCCATTCACTTGTCAGTATTGAGTGCCCTTTCTTATCTCAGAATGGTACCATCTTCTAGTTGGGGTGAAGCTGGTTTCGTGTGTCTTTATCATGGTCTTGATAAGCTTTGCCGAAACAAGAAGTCTTTTGTCGGCTTGATGGCGATTGTCGAGGTATTCTTTTTTTCACCAATGTCATTTCCACTCTTTTCTTGCATGAATGTGATCTTTATTGTTATTGTAGGTATGGGCATATGAACATAACCTCATGAGGGTAACCGGTATTTCCCGAGAGAGAGTCGGGTATTCGAGATTAAATTTCTGGTTGTCCGATCGTGTGGACGTTCCCGGCTCTCACCATGTGCATACTCACCGCTATGTGTTGAGCCGCTTAACCTGGGACCAGGTAAAATAATATTAGTATGCTTTAAATTTATGTAAAAGCTTACTTACCTTATGTTATTTTGCAGGTGAATTTGGCCTGGTGGAGCCTAGAAGAGCGAGCAAACTGGTCTCCTTTGATGAGGGCTACACTGTCTTTCCAACATTCTCGCCGAATTATTACTGGCCCAGTGTCTAGTGGCTGGTTTCTCGGGGAGAGAGTTTATGAATGGTTTCTCGGTCCAGAGCAGCGGAGGTTTTCGATGCAAATCCCGAAATATACTTTAAATATTATGTCAATGCCGGAGGATGCATGGTGGTTAGCCCGGTATGGTTATGATGCCGAGTCATTTCTCCATTTACCGGGTCCATTTTACACCTATTTCATTCAAAGAAGACTCTTGAACTTTAATGTATCTCCTATTGGTGTGCGGGAGATTTCTGACGAAAATGAAGGTAGAGATGAAGAAGAACATTCTGGCGCTGCAGGAGAGTCTGTTCCACATCTCGGGGTTAGTACTTCTCAGGTAAATGGCCGTGTCATCTAAGTGTGTCGGCTTCTGTTTCTCCTCTGTTCTTTTTGTTCTTTGAAGATGAGAGTGACACGGCCAGTGGCTTGGCCGTGTCTCCTGGGTGTGTCAGCTTCTGTGTTTTTTTCTTTGGTTCTTCTTTGTTCTTTGAAGGTGAGAGTGACAGGGCCAGTGGCTTGGCCATGTCTCCTGGGTGTGTTAGCTTCTGTGTTTCTTTCTTTGATTCTTCTTTGATCTTGGCTTAAGACGGGACATGGCCAAGCTTGTGGCCCTATCATGTGATACGACCAGTGACTTGGCCGTGTTGCCTGCTAGTGTCACCTATTGTTTCTTTTCTTTCTTTGCTTGGTCCTTCTTGGCTTTGCCCTTTAGGTGAGACACGGCCAGTGGCTTGGCCGTGTCTCCTGCCCGTGTCATGTTCTGCCAAGATTTCATTTGAGGTGACACGGCCAAGCTTGATTTGGTTTGGCCATGTCTTGCTTGATTCATGCTCTTCTTTCCTTGTATTGATCTTCCAAGGGAGTTTTTGCACTTTAACCACTTTTTCCTTGCAACTTTTTTCTTTCTTTGGTTTTTTCAATGATTATTGTAGGCTGTTGGCTCATTTGATCATGAGGCTGGACCTTCCTTTACTGCCCCCTCATCTGCTCACTCTAGCCCACCAGATATGTCGTCTCATCCGCAGGGTATTGATTTGAATTACCTGGTACGTTCCTTATTTCATGGCAACTTATGCTATATGTATGCATGATTATGTATGCTCTTACCTTTTCCTTCTTGGCTCACAGCGGATGCTCAAAGAACAAAATAGGAAGCTTCAAGAAGAGTTAGCTGCAAGTCGTCAACATGCTTCCCATTTTGAAAGTTTATATCACCAATCCGAACAACATTTCTGAGACTTCGAATTTCAAGGGATGAGGGATCCCGGTGCTTCTTCATCAAGAGGTCCCCAGACCGACGACCATGAGATCCTTTCATCTGCTTCCAATGAGGATCATGACGGATCAGAAATTCAAGGTAATAGGGATTTTGGTGCTCTCGTTTCGGGCGGACTCGGGAAGAGTGATTTGCCCCCTCCTCCAATAGGCGATGATTTTTTCAAGTCTTTATTTCATGATCTACCACCACCCTCTTAGTGATATATAAATATTGTAGCAATTGTAAAACATTGTACACTAATGAAAAATATACAATTTTCCTCTTTACTGTAACCCCCTTTTTTATATTTTTATCATTACCGTGCATCATAATTTTAGAATACACATCATTTGTTAAACCCAATCCAACGTAGTAAAGGAAATTGCCACTAATTCCTTTCCTTATGCCATATGGTCTTATCCTTTCCCATCATCTTTTCCTTTTCACTTTTGGAAAAGGTTTGTTTTCTCTATATAAATCACCCTTCATGCCATATTTTAATTCATAAATCAAAATTCTTTCTCTTTCAACGTGAAGACTCCCTTTAACAATTTTAACTTTTTCTTCATTCATTTATCATGACCGAGCATCATTTAAAGAGAATAAAAATTTTATTTAAGAATATGGATGCCATTCATTGGAAGCAAATTTCATGGTCAAAACTTGATGTTTTAAAATGTTTTTAAAATGTCAAATTGGACCACTCCTTCTTACATGCCGTGGCTCCCTTTTGGGATACGGATTCTAGGGTATTTAGAATTAATGGCTTTGAAATATGTCCCTTGATTGAAGAATTTGAGGCCATCCTTAGATATCCCAATAATCAACAAATGACATTACCCACATTGATTTCTAAGACTCAACAGAAGATGCAGATGTTATTTCAAATTCCAAAACCCGAAGTGCTTCGATTGGTGAGAGGTGAAAGAATTCTACTTGCTCCTTTTATTGACTTTTGTTTCTCTCATTTGGCCCCTGCTAAGGCATGGGGATGCCTGCTTTGTCTTTTCTTGTTCGGCCAATTCTTGTTTGTTTCTTCCAACGGCAATATTGATCCATGGGTATTGGATGTCATGGACTAA
This sequence comes from Garcia nutans, assembly GCA_947685225.1. Classification (NCBI taxonomy): domain Eukaryota; kingdom Viridiplantae; phylum Streptophyta; class Magnoliopsida; order Malpighiales; family Euphorbiaceae; genus Garcia; species Garcia nutans. Next base: position 266,435 of record CANTUV010000103.1, on the reverse strand, counting down.
ATGGAAGGAGGCTTGTCGCCAGTACCTATGATCTTAGCCGAGACCTTAGTTGGATTAGACCGATTTAAATCAGGATTGTCAAAGAGACTGACTGGGAGTCCGTTGCTGCTTCAGGTAATTAACTAAACTGCCCTTTTGGGTTTTCAATTTAGGTTTTCTTTTTTCTTTTTATTGCTCTAACTTTTGCCTAGTCTGCCAATGCGGGTTTTCATAACTAGCAAGCTGTCCTAATTTTTTCCTAAGTTGCCCTTGCGGGTTTTCAACTTAGCGGACTTTTTCCTTTCTTTTATTGCTCTAATTTTTGCCTAGTCCGCCCATGCAGGTTTTCGGAACTAGCGAGCTGTCCTAATTTTTGCCTAAATTGCCCTTGCAGGTTTTCAACTTAGCGGACCCATTTTTTTTTAAATCTTCTTTCTTTTACAGATTTGGCTTTAGAAGCGTCTTTGCTTGCTTGATACTCCATCCATGGATTTTGCCAGATACCTGCCACATCATCATTCTACTAGGAAGCTACTCCATCCTACTTCTTCATATGCTGACTGGGTTGACAGGATCTACTCACGCTCCGAAGTCAATATCTGTTGGTTGGTACCTTGGTGGAAGATTTCTCGTATCACCATGTGGACATACTTGATGTACGTTCCCCTTGATGCTCTTCGTCACGGTACATGCTATGATCCTTACCGACTTGGGTGTCAATATGGAGCTGAGCCTTGTGATTCTGACTTTGCTCCTTACTTAGACATGCCTTGCTTGACTGAAGCCTACTTGGATCGTCTGAGGCAAAGCTGGCCTGCACATTACACTTATCGATTGCCATAGATTTTACATTTTTCAATTTAGAAAGTGTATTGTTAGGATGAAAAATAACTAAAGTAATAAAAAATGCTTCTTTTCCATTTGTAATTTGTCATCACCTTTTACAATTATGATTATTTATTTCATCCATATCTAGTCAAATACTTATAACAGTGCACATAGAACAATTTTAACATTAATTCTATTTTATTAAATTGGGGAAAAACCAAACATAAAGCCAGCATACACAAGATCACTCATGTTGCCAATTAGCCCTTTCGGGTTTTCTAATTGACGATTTTCTCTCATTTAGCCCTAATTGTTGCCTAGCCCGCCCTTTTGGGTTTTTCGGAACTAGCGGACTGCTCTAACTTTTGCCTAGGCTGCCCTTTTTGGGTTTTCGACCTAGCGAGCTCTTTCTTTTTATTTTTCATACATAAAACTTCTTCAACCTGTCAATATTTACCGGCTCACTAAATTCGTTCCCATCCATGTCTGACAACTTCACCGCACCTTTGTTCATGACTTGTTTCACTACATATGGCCCTTCCCAGCTAGGTCTGAATTTCCCTCTTGGATCAGATACATTAGGCTTACATTTTTTCAACACCAAATCCCCAACTCTAAACTTTCTGATTTTAACCCTTCTATTGTAGGCCCTAGCTATCTTCTTTTGATACAGTTGGTGATGCTATAGTGCTTTTAACCTTCTCTCTTCTAGCAGAGCTAATTGTGTGTATCTGCTTGCTACCCATTCCATTTTAGGCAGTTCAGCTTCCAAGACTATTCTTAATGATTTAATTTCTATTTCAATTGGCAATACTGCTTCCATCCCATAAACCAAAGAGAACGGTGTCATTCCAGTAGTTGTTCGCACACTTGTCTTGTATCCCCATAAAGCAAAGGGAAGCATTTTCGACTAGTCTCGGTAAGTCTTAGACATCTTGGACAGAATTTGTTTAATTGTTTTATTTGTTGCTTCGACTGCATCATTAGCCTTTGGTCTATAAGGAGAGGATCTATGATGATGAATTTGGTACTTTGAGAATAAATCCTTAACTGCTCCTTCAAATTGTACTCCATTGTCTGATATCACACTGTGCGGGACCCCGTATCTGTAGATGAGGTTCTTTTCAATAAACCTAGCCATTTGGCTTGCAACCAGCTTGTTGAAAGATTCGGCTTTGACCCATTTTGAAAAATAATCTACTGCTACTATAATGAATCGGTGACCGTTTGAAGCTGTAGGATGTATCTCTCTTATAATGTCGATACCCCAGGTGGCAAATGGCCAGGGTGAAGACATTTAATGCAATTCTTCAAGAGGCATGTGATTCAAGTTACCATACATCTGAAATTGCTGGCACTTCTTTACAAACTCAATACAATCTTTCTCCATAGTCAACCAATAGTAACCTTATCGAATAACCTTCTTAACTAGGGCCAAACCACTCATGTGCGGACCGCAACTTCTTGCATGTATTTCTGACATGATGCGCTCCACTTCAGGCTTTCTTAAACATCTTAAATGCACTCCATCAGGCCATCTTCGATATAACTCTCCATGGAAGGTGATGTATTGCAATAACCACCGCCTTATGGCTCTTCTCTCTTTCTTTGTTGCCCCCGGCGGGTATTCTATTTCTTTCAAAAATCGCCTTATAGTATCATACCACGCATCATGGTCCATATCAATTTCCATGATTGTTTCATATTCATAGCAAGGAGTTGATGAACTGGTCAAGATCAGAGGCTTAAGGAATAAGCTAACGGGGTTTTCCCATACCGAAGCCAATGTGGCTAGGGCATCAGCCATCTGATTTTCTTCTCTTGATAGGTGTATAAACCTACATTCCTTAAAGTTCTTCTTCATCATGGTCAAGTAATGGCGGTATGGTTTCAATTTTTCTTCTTTCAACTCCCATTCTCTATTTACTTGGGATACAAATAGCAATGAATCACCATAAACTTCCACCTTGTCCACCTTCATAATCATTAGGGTTTCTAAACCAAAAATACAAGCTTCACACTCCACCATATTATTGGTTGCCCTAAACTTCAATTTTTTGGCTAAAGGGATGAGTTCCCCTTCGGGCGATTCTAGTATAACTCCCAAACCTGCTCCTTTCCTATTTACTGCTCCATCAAAATTCATTTTCCACCCTTGTACTTCAATTGCTTCCAAATGCTCATCCGAAAATTCCAAGATTACCTCTTCGCTATCCGGTAGTGGTTGTTGGGCTAGGAATTCTACCACCGCTCTACCTTTGATTGTTTTCCTGGTTACATATTTAATCTCAAATTCTTCTAATATTATCAACCATCGACCATATTTTCCAATTAAAGAGGGAGTCTCCCTCATGTACTTCATTGGATCCATCCTGGAAATTGTTTGTACACTATACGATTGAAAGTAATGCCGCAACTTCTTAGAAGACCAAACCATGGCTATACATGTCTTTTCAATGATATTATACTTAATTTCATAAGGTAGGAGCTTTCTACTCTAATAGTAAACTGCATGCTCAATCCCTAATTCATCTGCTTGAGCTAGCATGACTCCTATCGACTCTTCTTCTACTGCTAAGTATAGTAATAGAGGTTTACCAGGTTTAGGTGGTTTCAAAATAGGTGGATTCAACAAATACTCTTTTATTCGATCAAAGGCCTTTTGACATTTTTTATTCCATACAACCGGCTGATTCTTTCTAAGCAATTTGAAGATAGGCTCACAAATTATTGTGAGCTTTGCTATAAATATGCTAATGTACTGCAATTTACCAATGAATCCCTGAACTTCTCTCTCTGTCTTAGCGGCTGGCATATCCCTGATTGCTTTGACTTTGTCAGGATCAATCTCAATGCCATTCGGACCAATTACATGTCCCAATAATTTACCTGAAGTAACACCGAATACATACTTCTTCGGGTTTAATCTTAGATTATATTTCAAAGCTCTATCGAAGAATAACTCTAAGTTTTGGAAGTGTTGCTCCCTTGTGTCCGATTTCACCATCATATCATCAACATATACTTCAACTTCTTTATGTATCATGTCATGAAATAGTATGGTGGCCATCCTTTGGTAGGTTGCTCCAGCATTCTTTAAACCGAATGGCATTACCCTATAACAAAATATACCCCATGTAGTAATGAAAGCAGGTTTGGTTTTATCCTCTTGGGCCATTAACACTTGATTGTATCAAGAAAATCTATCTACAAACGAGTGTAGCACGCTAGAGGTTGCACTATCAATGAGGACATCTATATGAGGTAGAGGAAAATCATCCTTAGGGGAAGCCTTGTTCAAATCTCTATAGTTCACACAGACCCTTATCCTCCCATCTTTCTTTGGCACGGGAACTATGTTGGCTAACCAATCTGGATATTCTATCACTTCAAGGAACTTCACTTGTATTTGCTTAGTGACCACTTCACTTGTATTTGCTTAGTGACCTCTTCTTTAACCAGTTCAGCCCACTCAGGTCTTAATCGCCTAAGCTTTTGTTTGACAGGTTTCATGCGAGTGTAAGTAGGAATATGATGCTCGGCTATGTCTCTATCTATTCCAGGCATATTCTCATAAGACCAAGCAAACACTTCTTCATATTTTTTGAATATTTTTTCAAATCTCTCTTTCATCAGGAGTAAGGTTGGATGCTATGCTAATGTTTTTAGGATTTTTAGTTGTTCCCAAATTTAATGATCGTGTATTAACATAATTAATATTAAAGATTCTCATATAACTGCTATTTGAATGTATGCAACTATTAAGAGAAACATCACACAAGTAACAAAATTAGACTTTATTGCATTCATTTCGGAAAAGAAAACATCATCATCCTCATACAAAGCAGACAAATTAAAATCAAAATCAAAATCATTGTTCTCAGAATCATAAAGCAGGATGTCTTCAAACTTCTCTTCAACCAGGGTAGCAATCTCTTTCGGAGTCTTCTCGGCTTTCAGGGTAGCTTCATTCTTCTCTTTTGGATTGGATTCTTTGTTGGTTGACAGGGTGAGCTCTTTCTTCACTTGCTCAACTAGCTCGGCAACATCTGCAAAAATTTCAAAACCTAGGATTAACTTACCCATGAACATGATTGGCTCAGGCCTTCTTTGGAGTGGTCCCATATCTGGAGCTTTGACAAAGATCTCTTAATTTGGTGGGAAACTCATCTTGTTACTTTTCTTTGGCTGGACATCAATGTCTTCATCATATCCTAACCCCTTATTGGATGTTTGAGTTCTAAAATCCGGCAACTTTGTCAAATCGGCCTTACCTTTTCCTAGACCAGCTCCGAGAAGGTAATTCATGTTCTTCATCATATTCAAGACTTTGGAATCCATTACTTCATCATCAGAAATTGCAGCTACTTGAAAACCATTGAGAGGCCTTTCAATCATTAAAGTATTAACAATCTCATTATCTTCAGCTTCAATGACCACTGTCCCATCTCCGTTGGGGAACTTGATCTTTTGATGAAGAGTGGAATGAACTCCACCAAGAGGATGAAACCATGGTCACCCCAAGAGTAAGGCAAAGGTGACTGGTATGTCTAAAATAACAAACCCAACAATAGATTCAATTGGACCAACCTTGACAGCAACTTTGAAAGTCCCTTCGGCATGCCTCTTAGTGTTGTCATAAGCACGAATCGTTACCTCTGTCGGGTCTAGATCTCTTGTTGACATAGCTAGCTTTGGTAATATCTTAAGTGGACAAACATTTATGGTAGACCCATCATCGACCATTACACATGGAGTCCTCTTCCCCTTGACTTCTATTTTGATAAAGAGAGGGCGGATGTGGTCTCTCCCTTCCTCCGGTAAGTCCGCATCCGAAAAAGAAACTACTCCCATATTAACTTCACTCTTTTCTTGAACCTCTTCACCTTTCATTACTTCCCCAATTTTTATGAAGTTGATCAACTCCTCTGGTGTTGTGGAGGTAGAAATTGGCATGCTAGCCAAGGCTTTGGTCATAGTTTCTCGATGCTTTTTAGAAGTAGCTAATAAGTCCCAAATACTAACACTTGCTTGGGTTCTTTTCAATTGCTTGAGCACAGCATCATCTTCTTATACTTCAACTTCCTTTCCCTTATTAATTTCTACCTCCTTAGGTGGTGGCCTTGCATAAGGCTTACCGGATCTAGTGGTCATTACCTCATCTTCTTCGGGCTAGGACCAAGTCCACTCCTCCTTCTTGGGTACAATATCATCCTCACTATCACTTGAATCCCAAAACTTGTTGACAACACAAATTGCTATTTCTCCACCCATCATAGCTTGTTTAATTCCATCAAATACCTCCTCTTTTTTGGTTGCTTTTCCATCCACATCTTGAAAGGAAGACATGACAAAGTCCTCATGCAAACCTCCTCCAATCATGAAGGTTGCCGGTGGTGGTACTCTATTGAACTTTGGTAATGGGTTGTCTTTGGTGTTTGGCTTGTTGGGCTCGGGTAGCTTCCCATTATCAATTAGATTTTGGATCTCATGTCTCAACCTTACACATCTATCCGTGTCATGCCCTTTCATTTGGTGAAATTGACAAAATGCTTTGGTGTCAAAATTAGGTGGGAGAGGGTTAAGCAAAGGACGAGGATTTAAGGGTTGTAGTAATCCCTTTCTTTGAAGCTTATTGAGAACCCAAGACATCGGTTTTCCCAATTCCAAAAATTGTCTCCTCATTCCTTGGTTAGTAGCGTTAACACCGACGGCCTTTTGCATGCTTTGGCTACCAGGTTGATAGTTCCCTTTCTCATTCCTTTTTGTTGAAAAACGGCTCTTCTCCCTTTCCCATTCTTCAATTTGCAAACCAGCTTAGAGAAGGTCTTTGAAATCACGAATGAGTGTATGAGACATCCTCTCACGAAGATTAGGCAACACCCCTCTTACAATCATCCTTATTTGATCAGATTCATCGGGCCTCTTCTTGAGTAAAGCGGCCTTGTTTCTCCACCTTTTCACATAGTCCACAAAATTCTCATTTGGCCTTTGCCTAATGGACTCCACTTCCATTAAGGTAACTTCCAACTCCACATTATATCCATATTGTTGGATGAAGGCTTAGTAAAGTAGATCCCAATTCTTTTGTGTTCCATCATCTAAGGTATTGAACCAGTTTTGGGAGCATAAAGTACCTTAGGGTTTGAGCCTTAGTAGCTCGGGCAGACTGCATGGCAGTGATATACTGCTTCACAAGGAGATGAGGATTTTCGGTGCCATTGTACTTAGCAAAGGAAGGCATCTTGAACTTATAAGGGACCTCATCATCTTGTTCAAATAGTTTGTTGATCTCAGACATCTCTTCAGTTTTCAACTTCTTCTCAAATTTCTTTTCTAAATCAACAATCATTTTTTCAACATCAGATGTCTCGGTCTTTTCAATAGTGGCTTTCTCAACAACCTTCGGTTCTTTCTTCTTCTCTTGAATATCTTGGTAGTATTGAGCCCAATCATCATCATCATCAATGATCACCTTTTCATCATCAAAACCCACTTCACCAACTTTAGTCTTCCCTTTGTCCTTTGGCTTCTTAGTGCTAGCAGATGCCTCGACATGATTCTCTAAGATTGCAGTCAACTGGTTCTTCATAGTCTCAGCTGGGGCCTCTTTGATTTCTTCCATCTTGGCGTTGAGAGCCTCATCCACCATCCTTTGAATTTGTTTTGGCTCCATTGTTTTTTGGTGAGCAAGTGATTGAGTCGTTGTTAGATACTTCATCTTCGGCGTAGGTCGGATTGTTGTAAGCTTTTGAGCTATCGTAATCCAGGGCTGTGAGCCAGAGATGATCAATGAGATGCAAACGTATGCATGTATGCATGTATACACAAACAATTAACAAACAAGGACAAATAGGATGTTCCTTCCGACCTTATAACATCCACACATGAATGGAGAGTCTCTTTTCCTAGGTATATGGTTAACAAAATACCAACATGGGGTATCTTGTTTTTGAATAATTCTCTTGGATGTTTCAACCAATAGTTATTTTTTGAAAGTGAAAATCAACTCATAATAATTCCCATTAATTAGGTTTTAATCCATTCAACCAACTACAGTAGCTTTTATGCTATGTTGGATTAAACTAATTGATAGGTTTATTATAGATAGATTTCTCACTTGAAAAAGTTAGCTAATGGTTCATGCCAAAAACAAATCCATGGCTAATTTATTCTTAGTGTAAACTAGGCCCACAATTGATTTTTGGTATTTCATAACTGACCTAAATATTTTGCAAGCTCTTTGTAAGAAAAGGTTGGGTGAACATAATTTTGTTTCTAAGCCCATTTAGAAAAATGGATTTTGGGCTTAGTATTTGGGCCATGGGCCAAAGAATTTTTTATTTGTTTTTAGAAAAGTCTTATGTCCGAAGATCATCTTGAAGAATTTTGAAAATAGCTTTGATCTTTTGGGCTTTAAAGAAAAATTTATTTTGAACTTACAATATACTTAGGTCATATTAGAAAGAGGACAAACCAAATAACCCATGATTTAAGCCAAGATAAATGAACCATAGTCAAACAACATGCATTTGGGGTAAAACCTAAGGAAAGTAACTAGGCCAATTACATGAGCTTTAGTCTTTGGGTTAAAAGGCTTAGGTTCCCATAGCAAGTATATACCAAATGGTACGAGGCTATGAGTGGTTATGCCATGCTCGATCTCCATACCTTGAGTGAAAGTATGGTATCCCTCACATAACACAATACGGGTAACACGGGCGTCCTAACTCACGCACACGATGCAATATAATATGATGCAATCGATAATATCATTATAAGAAAGAATAGAATAATATAAAGACCAACGGAATCAACTTCTCTTATCCCCAGTGGAGTCACCACTGTGAGCGGGGATTTTTGCTTCCACTCCTGGTGGAATGGTTCTTGCGACTTCGGCACTATTTAGGCTCGGGGCCTTAGAGAACACGGACCTAAGTCCGGAGAAAATGGAGTCGCCACCCGGACGGGCTAGGAAAAAAGAAAGGGGTGGATGACTCGATTCCTAAGGAATTTCCAACCCCCTAATGGGTTCGAAAAGTTGGGTACGTGTGGGGAAGGTAAGAAATGGCCCAGCACCCCCACAACGCCCGGTTCATTGGAACCGGCCTCCTTTACAGGTCTTAATATTATAAAATTCTTAAATATAATAACACTATCCATATTACACACAATAATTAAAAGAAAGCATCAATATATCAAAGCAAGGTCCAAGCAAAACAAATAAGTGGATATCCATCCAAAGATGGAAACATGTCCTTACATCACATGCCTAAATAGGACACCCACCGAAAGGCAGAAACATGCCTCTTTACATAAGTTCTAAAATAGAAAAGCAAATTAAATTACATAAATTTAACTAATGAGGTACCCACCAAGTGGAAACATACCTCTTACAACATTTGGAAATCTAAATAAGTTGATAAATGTAAATAACCATTCATAATAAATAAATCATTCATCAAAGGTACTAAATATCAATAAAAAGTAAACATCCATCCATGATAAATAAAATAAATCAAGCATTGAATTTAAATAAATTAAAGCATAAGAAATAAATTAAGGCATAATCAAATATAGAATAAAATAAATGTCCAATTATAGCTACTGTTTTCCATTTAGGATCCTTTATTTCCTATGTTTAAGGTTTTGGATTTTTGAATTTAAGCTACTGTGACTTTTTAAAGAATTAAAATAAATTAAGGATTTTATGTTTTAAAAGGTTGGTAAGATACTTTGATTAAACAAATTAAGGTTTGAATGGTGAAATCATGAAACTAGGGTTTTGGACACTTTAAAATACTTTTAATTTGTGGTTCTAAATGATGATTTTAAGCTTACTGTGTAAAATTAAACATTTGTGTTTTTATGGTTTTTTAAAGTTTTAAAGAATTTAGGGTTTAGAAAAAATTAAGGTTTAAGGTTTTAAGGGGTTAGGGTTTACTATTTTGAGTTTAGGAATTGAATTAGGGTTTTAGAAGCTTTGAATTAGGGTTTCGGGTGATCTTAGAATTTTAGAAATTGAAAAAAGCAATTTGATAATTTTATGAAAGAAGACCAATGATTTAAAGTTTATAAAACAAAAAAAAAGAAATTTTGGAGTTTTTAGAGAGAAACAGAATCAAATTTAAAATTTTGAAAGAAACAGAATCAAATTTTGGTTTTGTTGAAAAATATGTTCAATTGGGGTTTTAAGATTTTGAAGAAGTAAAAATAATAATTTTAAACCTTTTTGGAAAATAAAGCAACGGATTAGTGTTTTTAACTCTAGAAAAACTAAATTAAAGTTCTAAGGTTTTTAATTTTGAAAAACACAATTTCCTAGTTTTAGCTACTGTGAAAAAATAACCAAAGAATTTAATACATACCTCCTTTTGTTGATTCCTCCAAAAATAATTCTTCTTGGATGAACAAGGTCAAAAACAAGTCTTTTTGCCTTTGAATTGCTTAAGTTGTTTTTCTGCTCCCTCAAAAAATCAGCTTGATTCAAGCTGATTTCCTTCACAGATTCGGGTTCACTTTTGTTCCCTCTAATTTCTCCCAATTTTTCTCCTAATTTCTGAATCCTTTTCCTCCCTTTTGTGTTGTTATTTATAGAGGTTTTTTTGTTGGTTTTTCCTAGTTACTCACGGCATATTATATTTAATAAAAAAAGGAAATCGAAACCTAATTGCATTAGGTTATGGAAAATTTGCGTCAAAAAATATTCGCTGGCAAAAAAAAAACTGCCGCAGTTGGCTGCTACAGTGGGCGGGGAGTAGGCCTACCAGCCATTTCGCCTGCAGGAAACTCCTGCTGGCGAAATGGCCCATGGCCAAGCCCGATGGAATTTTCGGCGATATTTTTTTCGTCGCCGATTTTTTCGTTACTGATTTTTATTTTTATTTTTATTTTTTCTATTTTTATTTGTTTATTTTTATTTTTTATTAATAAAAATTAGATAATAAAGCAAAAATTATTTAATTAAAATAACAAAAAATTATTTTGGACCAATTAAAATATATTAGACAACACAAATTATTTTGGACTAAACCAGACTGGGTCAAAAATTAAGGGTCTACAGTTAGAAATCAACAAAACCTCTCTTTTCCTTTGGCAATGGTGATGGCCGGCTAACCAAGAGAAGAAAGAAGAAGATGATAAAAGTCAAACCACTCACAAACCTCTTAAACCACACAAAAACTCTCTTTTAATTTCCACCAAGCAATTAATATATATAATAATACAAATATCATCTTCCACCATCACTTAATTTTTATTTTAAATAATTAATTATCTCATTGACCAAATCAACTTGTTGACTTGTATATATACAACATATACATACTTCCCTTTTCCTTTCTTTCCACTTAATCAAATATACACACTTTAAATTATTTAATTCAATTTCAACAATAAGCATTTCTAAAATTTTAAGGTATCATTTGGCATATTACAAAAGGGGAAAGGGATGGCCAAAATTAACAAAAAAAAAAAAGCAAAAGAACTGGGAGCAAAAACACAACAACCAAAAAGAGAGGCAGAAAGTAATTAAAACAAAGAAGAAGCAGTAGCTAAACGGAATTGATCCTTAAAAGATTGAAACAACAACCAAGACTTTAATTGATCCAAGCTCTCCAAACAATTGTAGACAATAGACTTGGTTTAATAGAATCACCTTAGCAGAATTGACAATGCAGGTATGATTTACTTGGTATCAATTATCGATTTACTTGGTATCAATTATCGATTTACTTTTTATCAATTATCTTTATTAGTTAATGAATTGCCTTTTTCTTGCATGTTAATCCAATTTTGCAAATTTCATCCAGTAACCATGGCTTTGAGATCCAAACCTTAATTGCATGCTTTTAATCTTAGTTTGATAATTCAATCTTTTATGACATTAACTTAAGATTAAAACCTAATTCCAAATACCAAAACCCTAATTCCTAAATACCAAAACCCTAAATTTCAAAACCTTAAATCCTAATTCCAACCAGATCCTAATTCCACAACAAAACCCTACCTTATAAATGATTTACCTTTTAGGGATACTACCCCCAATCCCCGACAAGGGGTGCTGCCCCCACGACCCTGGCAGCTAACTTGCTAGCGGGATCACCATAGGTGCGACTCGCGTCATCGCACCCTATATTTCATTAATGGGTTAATATTAATATCTATTTGAAAATTATAATTTTTATTTCATTAGTTTAGCAATAATTTATAATTATTTGAGCAATGATTGGTTATTAGTTTGATTACTTGTTTTACCATGGATGATTATTAAGTATTTATTGGTTATATTTTTAAGAGACTTGTAAAAGGCATATTTCCACCTTGTAGGTGCCTTAGTTATTTTTAATTATGTAATCTATTTTATGAACTTTGGGACTTTGTAAAGGACATGTTTCCACCTTATGGTGGGTGTCCTATTTTATTTATTCTCATGGATTTTGGATAGTTGTAAGGGCATGTTTCCATCCTTGGATTGGTGTCTATTTTGATTTGTTTGTCTAAATTAATAATATGATGATTTTTTTTAATTGCAAGTAATATGAATGATGTCATAATGATGTAAGAGTTTAATAATATTTAAATATGAAAAGGAGGCTGGATCTAACGAACCGGGTGTTATGGGGGTGTTGGGTCATTATCACCTTTTCCATATGTACCTAACTTTTTGAACCCAATAAGGGGGTTAGGTATTCCTTAGGAATCAAGTCATCTATCCCTTTCTTTTCTTTCCTAGCCCGTCCGGGTGGCCACTCCAATTCTCCGGGTTTAGGTCCGTGTTCTCTAATGTCTATAGCCTAACATTATTGAAGTCGCAAGAACCATTCCACTGGGAGTGGGCACAAAAATTCCTGCTCACACATTGATAATCAACCAGTTGAGAGGAGAATGGGAAACTAGAGATTCAAAATTGGTTCCTTATCAAGAATACATTCTTGATTCAGTTTAGAGCTTCAAATTCATAAGTTTCTATCATGTTTCCCGAATCAAAAACCAAATTGCAGATGCATTAGCCACACTAGTTGCAATGTTTTGACTGTATACTTTTGAAAAGATGCCTCCCATCAAGATTGAGACCAGAGGGGTCAATGCTTATTGTACAAACCTTGAAAAAGAATGTGATGGTAAGCCATGGTTTCAGACATACCCTCCAGAAGCCTCATACACTGATAAAAGAATAATTATGCGAATGGCAATGAATTTCTTTTTTAGTGGCGATATCCTATACAAAAGAAACTATGATATAATGCTGATTAGATGTGTAGATGAAAGAGAAGCTCAAAGATTGATAGAAGAAGTTAATGAATGATTTTTTGGTACACATTTGAGTGGGCATCTGTTGGCCTATAAAATTTTCAAAATGTATTACTTCTAGCTAAAATGGAATTAGACTGCTGTGAGCGGGGATTTTCGCCCCCCACTCCCGGTGGAATGGTTCTTGCGACTTCGGCACTGTTTAGGCTCGGGGCCTTAGATAACATGGACCTAATCCGGAGAAAATGGAGTCGCCACCCGGACGGGCCGAGAAAAAAGAAAGGGGCAGATGACTCGATTCCTATGGAATCCCCAACCCCCTAATGGGTTTGGAAAGTTGGGTACATGTGGGAAAGGTGAAAAATGGCCTAGCACCCCCCACAACTCCCGGTTCATTGGAACCGGCCTCCTTTATAGGTCTTAATATTATAAAATTCTTAAATATAACAACATTATCCATATTACACACAATAATTAAAAGAAAGCATCAATATATTAAAATCAAAGCAATGTCCAAACAAAGCAAATAAATGGACACCCATCCAAGGATGGAAACATGTCCTTACATCACATGATTAGATAGGACACCCACCAAAAGGTAGAAACATGCCCTTTACATAGGTTCTAAAAAAGCAAATTAAATTACATGATGTTTAACTAATGAGGTACCCACCAAGTGAAAACATACCTCTTACAACTTTTGGAAATCTAAATTAATTGATAAAAGTAAATAATCATTCATAATAAATGAATCATTCATCAAAGCTATTAATCCAAATATAAAATAAACATCCATCCATGATAAATTAAATAAATCAAGTATTGAAATTAAATAAATTAAAGCATAAGAAATAAATCAAAACATAATCAAATATGGAATTGAATAAAGCAAATAAAAGTCCAATTATAGCTGCTGTGATTTTTTATGGAATTAAAATAAATTAGGGTTTTATGTTTTAAAAGGTTGGTAAGACTCTTTGATTAACTAAATTAATATTTGAATGGTGAAATCATGAAACTAGGGTTTTAGACACTTTAAAACACTTTTAATTTGTGGTTTTAAATGGTGATTCATTGTGTTTTTAAGCTACTGTGTAAAATTTATGTTTTTTATGTTTTTTTAATGTTTTAAAAGGATTAGGGTTCATAAAAATTAGGGTTTAAGGTTTTATAAGGGTTAGTGTTCATTATTTTGAATTTTGGAAGTTGAATTTGGGTTTAGTATTTTTAGAATTTAGGGTCACGGGTGATGCATGGAACTTTTAGGATTAAAAATCAATTTGATACTTTTATGTGATTTATGAAAATAAACCAAACAAATTAAAGTCTATATAAATAGAAAAGATTTATATAATTGGGAAAAGTGTTTTTAGGGTTTTTTTTTGTGAGAAACAGAACATGTTTTAAGATTAAAGTTCAAAGGTTTTTAATTTAAAAAACCTAAATTTCATAGATTTGCTACTGTGTAAAAAACAATTAAAGAAAATTAATTAACACATACCTTCTTTTGATGATTCCTCCAAAAACAATTCTTCTTGGATGAACTAGCTCCAAAGACAAACCTTTTTTGCCTTTGAATTGCTTAAATCGTGATGCTGCTCCTTTAAAAATCAATTAAATTGAATTTATTACTTTTCCTTCAATGATTTGGTTTTCCAATTTCCAAGCTACTGCCAAAAATTTTCCTCCCCAATTTGGTTGCTTTAGATTCTTATTTATAGAGGTATTTCTATATTTATAGAGGTATTTCTATAAATAATCCTAATTAATCACGGCAAATAATCTAAATAAGAAAAGGAAACCAAAACCTAATTAAATTAGGTTTCAAAAATTTTGTGTCGGAGAAAATTGCGCTGCCGAAAAAAATTGCCGCAGGAAAAAATGCACTGGAGAAAAAAAAACTGCCGCAGAAAACTGTGGCAGTGGGCGGGCTGGGGCATCGCCCGCAGGAAATTCCTGTGGGCGAGCTATTTCGCCCGTAGGATTTTCCTATGGGCAAGCTATTTTGCTCGCAGGAAAATCCTGCGAGCGAAATAGCACAGTGATTTCGCCCGCAGGAATTTCCTGCGGGCAAAATAGCCTAGGGGCCCGTGCGACTGTTTTTTCATTGTCGATTTTTTCGAGTCCGATTTTTATTTTTATTTTTTTTATTTTTTATTTTTATTTTTTATTAATAAAAATTAGATAATAAGGCAAAAATTATTTAATTAAAATTATTTTGGACCAATTGGACAACAAAAATCATTATGGACTAAATAAAACATATTGAACCGGATTGAGTCAAAAATTAAGGGTCTACAGTTTGCCCCCTGCTTGAAAAATCTGAAACTTTAGTGAAAGAGAGTGAAAAGCAATAAGACTTAATTTTTAAGATGTTTGAGGTTTTGGGTTCTGGACCCGGTTTGAGTTCTAGACTCAAGGATGATTCGAGGTTTTGGACTTAAGAAAAATTTGGGTTCTGGACCCGGTTCGAGTTCTGGACTCAATGGATGATTCTAAGTTCTGGACCTAAGAAAAATTTGGGTTCTGGACCCGGTTCGAGTTCTGGACTCAAGGATAATTCTAGGTTCTCGACCTAAGGAAAAATTTGGATTCTGGACCCGGTTCGAGTTCTGGACTGAAGGATAATTCTAGGTTCTGAACCTAAAGAAAAATTTGGGTTTTGGACCCAAGGATAATTCTAGGTTCTGGACCTAAAGAAAAATTTAAGTTATGGACCCGGTTCGAGATGTGGACTCAATGAGGATTCTAGGTTCTGGACCTAAAGAAAAATTTGGGTTCTGGACCCGGTTCGAGTTCTGGACTCAAGGATAATTCTAGGTTCTGGACCTAAAGAAAGTTTTGGGTTCTTGACCCAAGAAAAAATTTGGGTTCTGGACCCGGTTCGAGTTCTGGACTCAAGGATAATTCTAGGTTTTGGACCTAAGGAAAATTTGGATTCTGTACCCGAGCTAATAAAAAAGTTTGGCTAATTTTTAGACATGTGTCTTCTTATTGCCCCCTGGGTGTAAAAATATTTATATACCTGCAATTATTTGAATGATTAAAATGAATAAATAAATTTACTGTTTATTTACTGTGTAGTCACTGTTCATGCACTATTCACTATTTATAAATAGTAAATTTACTATTCGTAAATAGTATCAAATAGTATTTACTATTAGGAAAGTAATTTTACTATTCACCAATAGTAATACTATTAATGAACAATAACATTTACTATTTATAAATAGTAATACTGTTTATAAATAGTAATACTATTTATAAATAGTAACATTTACTATTCATCAATAGTAATACTATTTATAAATAGTAATATTTACTATTTATAAATAGTAAAATTTACTATTCATGAACAATTTTGAGTTTGTTTTCTTTTGCTTGCCGTCCCTCTATAAAAGGCCATCAATTCTTCACTTCATTTCACAATTTCAATTTCAATTTTATAATTCTCTCAAATTTCTTTTCAATTTCAGCATATATTTTTCAAAAACCATGCATGCTTCGAGGTCATGGACTCATTCTAATGCCGAGTTATTGGAGTTTATTCGGCATCATGAAGACGAAAATCTAGATATACTGGCCGGGATGCCGCTCTATCGCAGTTCCAACCAAAAGAGCGAGGTAATTACTTTTCCCTTTCTCTCTTTTTTTTATTTTTTTATTTTTATTTTATTATTTTATATTTTTTCTCTTTTTATTATTATTATTATTTTTTTTTGTTATTATGAAAAATAAATTAATTTAAATAGATAGAATAACACGTACTTACCTGGTATTAACTTACCTGAGTCTGTGTTAGCATGATCGTTGTGTCATTCGGGCCGGAGGGTATATTTATAAAGCCCGACAATGGTATGATGTAGTGCCTTCTCGGGTAAGAAGGATTATCCGAGATTGCGGCTTTGAGCAGTTCATCTTACAATTGCAGTCCGAAGAATATCAGATAGATAGAAGCGTAGTCCAGGCGCTGGCAGAGCGATGGCTGGATACAACTCACACTTTTCACTTGCCCATTGGGGAGATGACAATTGGTCCGGTCGATTTTACTGCCATAACCGGCCTTCTATATGATGGTGCTCCGGTTCCTCTGACCAATGAAATTTTAACATTTGAAAAAATTCAGGAATTAATTGGTATGGAACCGTCATATAAAGGGCCTTTTAAGATAAAATCGAGCCGATTTGCAGTTATTGGATTAACTACGAAGGTCGGATTGGCAGAAACAGGGTCGAACAGTATGCTCGAGGATTTTTGTTATATCTGCTCGGATCTACCATCTTTGGCAGCACTGAATCGTCCATTCACTTGTTAGTGTTGAGTGCCCTTTCTTATCTCAGAATGGTACCATCTTCTGGCTGGGGTGAAGCTGGTCTCGCATGTCTTTACCATGGCCTTGATAAGCTTTGCCGAAATAAGAATTCTTTCTTCGGCTTGATGGCGATTGTCGAGGTATTCTTTCTTCCATCAATGTCTTTTCCCCTTTTCTCTTGCATGAATGTGATATTCATTGTTATTGTAGATATGGACATATGAACACAACCTCGTGAGAGTACCCGGCATTTCCCGAGAGAGAATCAGGTATCCTAGATTAAATTACTGGTTGTCCAATCGTGTGAAAGTTCCCGGCTCTCACCACGTGCATACCCATCGCTTTATGTTGAGCCGCTTAACCTAGGACCAGGTAAAATAACATTAGTATGCTTGAAATTTTATGTGAAAGTTTTACTTACCTTATGTTATTTTGCAGGTGAATTTGGCCTGGTGGAATCCAGAAGAACTAGCAAATTGGTCTCCTTTGATGAGGGCTGCACTATTTTTCCAACATTCTCGCCGAATTATTGCTGGCCCTATGTCTAGTGGCTGGTTTCTCGGCCCAGAGCAGCGGAGGTTTCCGATGCAAATCCCGAAATACACTTTAAATATTATGTCGATGCCGGAGGATGCTTGGTGGTCGTCCCGGTATGGTTATAATTTTGAGTCATTTCTCCATTTACCGGGTCCATTTTATGCCCGTTTTATTCAAATGAGACTCTTGCACTTTGATGTATCTCCTGTCGGTGTGCGGGAGATTTCCGATGGAAATGAGGGTAGAGATGAGAAGGAACATTACGAAGATACAGGAGAGTCTGTTCCACATCTCGGGGCCAGTACTTCTCAGGTAAAACTTTTACCACTTTTCCATTGCAACTGCTTTTTCTTTCTTTGATTCTTTAATGATTGTTGCAGGTTGTTGGCTCATTTGATCATGAAGCTGGACCGTCTTTCACTGCCCCTTCGTTTGCTCATTCTAGTCCCCGCCAGATATGTCATCTCATCCACAGGGTATTGATATGAACTACCTGGTACGTTCCTCATTTCATAATAGTTTACGCTATATGTATGCATGATTATGTATGCTCTTACCTTTTCTCTCTTGGCTCACAGCGGATGCTTGAAGAACAAAATAAGAAACTTCAAGAAGAGTTGGCTGCAAGTCGTCAGCAAGCTTCTCATTTTGAAAGTTTATATCATCAATCCGGACAAAATTTCCGTGACTTCCGATTTCAAGGAATGAGGGATCCCGGTGCTTCTTCATCGAGAGGCCCCCCAGATTGATGACCATGAGATCCTTTCGTCTGCTTCTGATGAGGACCATGACAAATAGGAACTCCAAGGCAATAGGGATTTTAGTGCTTCTACTTCGAATGATCCCGGGACGAGTAACAGGCGACGACCTTTTCAAGTCTTTATTTGGTGACCTACCACCACCCTCTTAGTGATATGTAAATATTGTAGCAATTGTAAAACATTGTACAATAATGAAAAATATACAATTTTCCTCTTTACTGTAATCCTTTTTTTTATGCATATTTTTTCATTACTGCCAAATTTTCTCTTCTTTTTTTTTTTCGTTACTGCTAAAATTATTTATTTTTTTATTATTATTATTTTTATATATATAGTACATCATAATTAATATCCACTTCTTTTGTTAAACCAAATCCAAAGTTGAAAAAGAAATTGTGACCACTTCCTTTCCTTATGCCATATGGTCTTATCCTTTCCCATCATCTTTTCCATTTTACTTTTGGAAAAGGTTTATTTTCTTCTATATAAATCACCTTGCATGCCATATTTCAATTCATAAACCAAAAATCTCTCTCTTTCAACGTGAAGACTCCCTTTAGCAATTTTGGTTCTCCTTTATTCATCAACCATGACCGAGCACCATTTAAAGAAAATAAAAATTCTATTTAAGAATATGGATGCCAACCATTGGAAGCAAATTTCATGGTCAAAGCTTGATGTTTTAAAATGCTTTCAAAATGTCAAATTGGACCACTCCTTCTTACATGCCGTGGCTTCCTTGTGGGATACGGATTCTAGGGTATTTAGAATTAATGGATTTGAAATGTGTCCCTTGATTGAAGAATTTGAGGCCATCCTTGGACATCCTAATAATCAGCAAATGATGTTACCCACATTGATTTCCAAAACTCAACAGAAGATGCAGATGTTATTTCAAATTCCAAAACCCGAGATTCTTCGGTTGATGAGAGGTGAAAAAATTCTACTTGCTCCTTTGATTGACTTGTGTTTCTCTCATTTGGCTCCTACTAAGGCATGGGGATGCATGCTTTGTCTTTGCTTGCTCGGCCAATTCTTGCTTGTTTCTTCAGACGGCGATATTGATCCACGAGTATTGGATATTATGGACCAAATGGAAGGAGGCTTGTCGCCGGTACCTGTGATTTTAGCCGAGACCTTAGTTGGATTAGACCGATTTAATTCAGGATTGTCAAAGAGACTGACTGGCAGTCTGTTGCTGTTTCAGGTAATTACCTAAATTGCCCTTTCAGGTTTTCAATTTAGGCTTTTTTTATTGCTCTAACTTTTGCCTAGTCTGCCCATGCGGGTTTTCGGAGCTGTCCTAATTTTTGCCTAAGCTGCCCTTGCAGGTTTTCAACTCAGCGGACTTCTCTCTTTTTTTTTTAACTTAATTCTTTCTTCACAGATTTGGCTTCAGGAGCGTCTTTGTTTACTTGATACTCCCTCCATGGATTTTGCCATATATCTGCCATGTCATCATTCTGCTAGGAAGCTACTCCATCCTGCTTCTTCATATGCTGACTGGTTTGACTGGATCCATTCATGCTCTGAAGTCAATATCCGTTGGTTGGTACCTTGGTGGAAGATTTCTCGTATCACCATACGGATATACTTGATGTACGTTCCTCTTGCTGCTCTTCGTCAAGGTACATGCTATGATCCTCGCCGACTTGGGCGTCAGTATGGAGCTGAGCCTCGTGATTCTGACTTTGCTCATGACCTAGACATGCCTTGCTTGACTGAAGCCTACTTGGATCGGCTGAGGCAAAGCTGGCCTGCACGTTACACTTATCGACTGCCATAGCTTTTACATTTGTCAATTCAGAAAGTGTTTTGTTAGGATGAAAAATAACTAAAGTAATAAAAGATGCTTCTTTTTCATTTATAATTTTTCATCACCTTTTGCAATTATGATTTATTTATTTCATCTGTATCTGGTCAAATACTTATAACAGTGCACATATGACAAATTTAATCATTAATTCTTTTTTATTAAATTGGGGAACAACCAAACATAAAGCTAGCATACACAAGATCACTCTTGTTGTCAATTAGCCCTTTCGGGTTTTCTAATTGACGATTTTCTCTCATTTAGCCCAAATTGTTGCCTAGCCCGCCCTTTCGGATTTTCGAAACTAGCGAACTGCTCTAACTTTTTCCTAGGCTGCCCTTTTTGGATTTTCAACCTAGCAAGCTCTTTTTCTTTTATTTTGATTTTTATCATACATAAAACTTCTTCAACCTGTCAATGTTTACTGGCTCACTAAATTCATTCCCATCCATGTCTGATAACTTCACCGCACCTTTGCTCATGACTTGTTTCACGACATATGGCCCTTCCCAGCTAGGTCTGAACTTCCCTTTTGGATCAGATACATTAGACTTACATTGCTTCAACACCAAATCTCCAACTCTGAATTTTCTAACCTTAACTCTTCTATTGTAGGCCCGAGCTATCTTCTTTTGATACAGTTGGTGATGATACAGTGCTTTTAACCTTCTCTCTTCTAATAGAGCTAATTGTGTGTATTTGCTTGCTACCCATTCTGCTTCAGGCAGTTCCGCTTCTAAGACTACTCTTAATGACTTGATCTCGATTTCAATTGGCAATATCGCTTCCATCCCATAAATCAAAGAGAACGGTGTCATCCCAGTAGGTGTTCGCACACTCGTCCTATATCCCCATAAAGCAAAGGGAAGCATTTCCGACCAATCCCTGTAAGTCTTAGTCATCTTGGACAAAATTTGCTTAATTGTCTTGTTCGTTGCTTCTACTGCACCATTAGCTTTTGGTCTATAAGGAGAGGATCGATGATGATGGATTTGGTACTTGGAGAATAAATCCTTAACTGCTCCTTGAAACTGTACTCCATTGTCTGATTTCACACTATGCGGGACCCCATATTTGCATATGAGATTCTTTTGAATAAACCTAGCCATTTGACTTGCACCCAGCTTGTTGAAGGATTCGGCTTTGACCCATTTTGAAAATTAATCTACTGCTACCACAATAAAACGGTGCCCGTTTGAAGCTGTCTGATGTATCTCTCCTATAATGTCAATACCCCAGGTGGCAAATGGCCAAGGTGAAGACATTGAATGTAGTTCTTCAGGAGGCATATGATTCAAGTTACCATACATCTGACATTGCTGGCACTTCTTTACAAATTCAATACAGTCTTTCTCCATGGTCAACCAATAGTAACCTTGTCGAATAATCTTCTTAACTAAGGCCAAACCACTCATGTGCGGACTGTAACTTCCCGCATGTATTTCAGACATGATACGCTCCACTTCAGGCTTTCTTAAACATCTCAAATGCACTCCATCAGGCCATCTTCAGAATAACTCTCCATGGAAGGTGATGTATTGCAATGACCACCTCCTTATGGCTCTTCTCTCTTTCTTTGTTGCCCCTGGCAGATATTCTCTTTCCTCCAAAAATTGCCTTATAGTATCATACCATGCATCATGGTCCGTATCAACTTCCATGATTATCTCATATTCATAGCAAGGAGTTGATGAACTGGTCAAGATCAGAGGCTTAAGGAATAAGCTGGCAGGATTTTCCCATATCGAAGCCAATGTGGCTAGGGCATCAGCCATCTGATTTTCTTCTCTTGACA
Organism: Garcia nutans; assembly: GCA_947685225.1. Taxonomy (NCBI): domain Eukaryota; kingdom Viridiplantae; phylum Streptophyta; class Magnoliopsida; order Malpighiales; family Euphorbiaceae; genus Garcia; species Garcia nutans. The sequence goes on along the minus strand of CANTUV010000103.1, from coordinate 244,158 downwards.
AGTGTATAAACCTACACTCCTTAAAATTCTTCTTCATCATGATCAAATAATGGTGGTATGGCTTCAATTTTTCCTCTTTCAACTCCCACTCTCCATTTACTTGGGATACTACTAGCAATGAATCGCCATAAACTTCCACCTTATCCACCTTCATAATCATTAGGGTTTCCAAACCGAAAATACACGCTTCATACTCCACCATGTTATTGGTTGCCCTAAATTTCAACTTCTTGGCTAAAGGGATAAGTTCCCCTTCGGGCGATTCTAGTATAACTCCCAAACCTGCTCCTTTCCTGTTTACCGCTCCATCAAAATACATTTTCCACCCTTGTACTTCAATTACTTCTAAATGTTCATCTGGAAATTCCAAGATTACCTCTTCACTTTCTGGTAATGGTTGTTGAGCCAGGAATTCTGCCACCGTTCTACCCTTGATTATTTTCCTGGTTACACACTCGATCTCAAATTCTTCTAATATTATCAACCATCGACCATATTTTCCAATTAAAGAGGGTGTCTCCCTTAAGTACTTCATTGGATCCAACCTGGAAATTGCTTGCACACTATACGATTGAAAGTAATGCCGCAACTTCTTAGAAGACCAAACCACGACTATACATGTTTTTTCGATGATACTATACTTAATTTCATAAGGTAGGAGCTTTCTACTCAAATAGTAAACGGCATGCTCAATCCCCGACTCATCTGCTTGGGCTAGCATGGCTCCTATCGACTCTTCTTCAACTGCTAAGTATAGTAATAGAGGTTTTCCGGGTTTAGGTGGTTTCAAAACAGGTGGATTCAACAAATACTCTTTTATTCGGTCAAAGGCCTTTTGACATTCTTCATTCCATATGACCGACTGATTCTTTCTAAGCAACTTGAAGATAGGCTCACAGATTGTTGTGAGCTTTGCTATAAATCTGCTAATGTACTGCAGTTTACCAATGAATCCCCAAACTTCTCTCTCTGTCTTTGGGGCTAGCATATCTCTGATTGCTTTGACTTTATCAGGATCTATCTCAATACCATTCAGACTAAGTACATGTCCCAACAATTTGCCTGAAGTAACATCGAATACACACTTCTTCGGGTTTAATCTTAGCTTATACTTCAAAGCTCTATCGAAGAATAATTCTAAGTTTTGGAAGTGTTGCTCCCTTGTATCCGACTTCACCATCATATCATCAACATATACTTCAACTTCTTTATGCATCATGTCATGAAATAGTGTGGTGGCCATCCTTTGGTAGAGCCGAACGATATCACCCTATAACAAAATATACCCCATGTAGTAATGAAGGCAGTTTTGGCTTTATCCTCTTGGACCATTAACACTTGATTGTATCCGGAAAATCCATCTACAAACGAGTGTAGCACGCTAGAGGCCGCACTATCAATGAGTACATCTATATGAGGTAAAGGAAAATCATCCTTAGGGGAAGCCTTGTTTAGATCTCTATAGTCCACGCAGACCGTTATCTTCCCATCTTTCTTTGGTACTGGTACTATGTTGGCTAGCCAATCTGGGTATTCTATCACTTCAAGGAACTTCACTTGTATTTGCATAGTGACCTCTTCTTTAACCAACTCAACCCACTCAGGTCTTAGTCGCCTAAGCTTTTGTTTGACAGGCTTAATGTGAGTGTAAGTAGGAATGTGATGCTCGACTATGTCTCGATCTATCCCCGGCATATCTTCGTAGGACCAAGCAAACACTTCTTCATATTTTTTGAATATTTTTTCAAATCTCTCTCTCTCATCAGGAGTAAGGTCGGATGCTACGCTAATGTTTTTAGGATTTTCAGTTGTTCCCAAATTTAATGATTGTGTGTTAACAGAATTAATATTAAAGATGCTCATGTAATTGCTATTTAAATGTATGCAACCATCAGGAGAAACATCACACAAGTAAGCAAAATCAGACTTTATTGCATTCATTTTGGAAAAGAAAACATCATCATCCTCATACAAAGTAGACAAATCAAAATCAAAACCATTGTTCTCATAATCATAAAGCAATATGTCTTCAAACTTTTCCTCAACCAGCGCAGCAATCTCTTCCGGAGTCTTCTCGGCTTTCAGGGCAGCTTCATTCTTCTCTTTTGGATTGGATTCTTTGTTGGTTGACAGGGTGAGCTCTTTCTTCACTTGCTCCACTAGCTCAGCAACATCTGCAAAAATTTCAAAACCTGGAATTAACTTACCCATGAATATGATCGGCTTGGTCTTTCCTTGGAGTGGTCCCATATCTGGAGCTTTGACAAAGATCTCCTCAAGTGGTGGGAAACTCATCTTCTGACTCTTCTTTGGCTGGACATCATTGTCTTCATCATATCCTAACCCCTTCTTGGAAGTTTGAGTCCTAAAATCTGGCAACTTTGTCAAACCAGCCTTTCCCTTTCCAAGAGCAGCTCCAGGAAGGTAGTTCATGTTCTTCATCATATTCAAAACTTTGGAGTCCACTACTTCATCATCAAAAATTGCAGCCACTTGAAAACCATTGAGAGGCCTCTCAACCATTAGAGCATTAACAATCTCATTATCTTCAGCTTCAATGACCACTGTCTCATTTCCGTTAGGAAATTTGATCTTTTGATGAAGGGTGGAAGGAACTCCACCAAGAGGGTGAAACCATGGTCGCCCCAAGAATAAGGCAAAGGTAACTGGTATGTCTAAAACAACAAACTCAACAATAGATTCAATTGGACCAACCTTGACAGCCGCTTTGAAAGTCCCTTCGGCATGCCTCTTAGTGTTGTCATAAGCACGAATTGTCACCTCGGTTGGGTTTAGATCTCTTGTTGACATGGCTAGCTTTGGCAATATCTTAGGCGGACAAATATTTATGACAGACCCATCATCGACCATGACACATGGAGTCCTCTTCCCTTTGACTTCTATTTTGATAAAGAGAGGGCGGATGTGGTCTCTCCCCTCCTCTGGTAAGTCCGCATCTAAAAAAGAAACTGCTCCCATATTAACTTCACTCTTTTCTTGGACCTCCTCACATTTCATTACTTCCCCCATTTTTATGAAGTTGATTAACTCCTCTGGTGTTGCAGAGGTAGAAATTGGCATGATAGCCAAGGCTTTGGCCATAGTTTCTTGGTGATTTTTAGAAGTAGCTAACAAGTCCCAAATGCTAACACTTGCTTGGGTTCTTTTCAATTGCTTGAGCACAACATCATCTTCTCCCACTTCAACTTCCTTTCCCTTATTTGTTTCTTTCACCTTAGGTGGTGGCCTTGCGTAAGGCTTACCGGATCTAGTATTCATCACCTAATCTTCTTCGGGCTCGGACCAAGTCCACTCCTCCTTCTTGGGTATGATATCATCATCACTATCACTTGAATCCCAAAACCTGTTGACAACACAAATTGCTACTTCTCCATCCATCATAGCTTGTTCAATTTTGACAAATGCCTCTTCTTCTTTGATTTATTTTTCATCCACATCTTGAAAAGAAGACATGACAAAGTCCTCATGCAAACCTCCTCCAATCATAAAAGTTGCCGGCGGTGGTACCCTATTGAATTTTGGCAATGGGTTGTCTTTGGTGTTTGGATTATTGGGCTCAGGTAGCTTCCTATTATCAATTAGATTTTGGATCTCATGTCTCAACCTCACACATCTATCCATGTCATGTCCTTGCATTTGGTGAAATTGACAAAATGCTTTGGTGTCAAAGTTAGGTGGGAGAGGGTTAGGCAAAGGACGAGGATTTAAGGGTTGTAGCAATCCTTTTCTTTGAAGCTTGTTAAGAACCCAAGACATCGGTTTTCCCAATTCCAAAAATTGTCTCCTTGTTCCTTGGTTAGTAGCATTAACATCGATGGCCTTTTGCATGCTTTGGCTACCAGGTTGATAGCACCCTTTCTCATTCCTTTTTGTTGCAAAGCGACTCTTCTTCCTTTTCCATTCTTCAATTTGCAAACCAGCTTGGAGAAGGTCTTTGAAATCACGGACGAGTGTATGAGACATCCTCTCACGAAGAGTAGGCAACACCCCTCTCACAATCATCCTTATTTGATCAGATTCATCGGGCCTCTTCTTGAATAAAGCAGCCTTGTTTCTCCATCGCTTCACATAGTCCACAAAATTCTCATTTGGCCTTTGCCTTATGGACTCCACTTCCATTAATGTAACTTCTAACTCAACATTATATCCATATTGTTGGATGAAGGCTTTGTAAAGTAGATCCCAACTCTTTTGTGTTCCATCATCCAAGGTATTGAACCAATTTTGGACGACGGGGTCCAATGAGAGCATAAAGTACCTTAGGGTTTGAGCCTTAGTAGCTCGGGCGGACTGCATGGCAGTGATGTACTGCTTCACATGAAGATGAGGATTTCTGGTGCCATTGTACTTAGCAAAGGAAGGCATCTTGAATTTATAAGGGACCTCTTCATCTTGTTCAAATAGTTTGTCAATCTTAGACATCTCTTCGGTTTTCAGCTTCTTCTCAAATTTCTTTTCTAAATCAGCAATCATCTTTTCAACATCAGATGTCTCGATTTTTTCAATAGTTGCCCTCTCAACAGCCTTCAGTTCTTTCTTCTTTTCTTGAACCTCTTGGTAGTATTGAGCCCAATCATCATCATCATCAATGATCACCTTTTCATCATCAAAAACCACTTCACTAACTTTAGTCTTCCCTTTGTCCTTTGGTTTCTTAGTGCTAGCAGATGCCTTGGCATGATTCTCTAAGATTGCAGTCAATTGGTTCTTCATGGTCTCAGCTAGGGCCTCTTTGATTTCTTCCATCTTGGCATTAAGGGCTTCATCCACCATTCTTTGAATTTGTTCGGGCTCCATTTCTTTAGGTGAGCAAGTGATTGAGTCGTTGCTAGATACTTCGTCTCCGGCGTAGGTTGAATTGTTGTAAGCTTTAGAACTATCATAATCCAGGGCTGTGAGCCAGAAATGATCAATGATATGAGATGCAAATGTATGCATGTAAGCACAAACAAATCCACAAATAATGATAAATAGGATGTTCCTTCCAACCTTATAACATCCACACACGAATGGCGAGTCTCTTTTCCTAGGTATATGGTTGACAAAATACCATCATGGTGTATCTTGTTTTTGAATAATTCCCTCGGACGTTTCAACCAATAGTTATATTTTCGAATATGGAAATCCATTCATGATAATTCCAATTAATTAGGTTTTAATCCATTCAACCAACTAATGTTGGATTAAAACGAAATTAAGAGGTTTATTATAAATAGATTTCTCACTTGAAAAAAGGTAACTAATGATTCATGCCAAAAATAAGCCCATGGTTAATTTGTTCTTAGTGTAAACTAGGCCCACAATTGATTTTTGGTATTTCATAATTGACCTAAATATTTTTGCAAGCTCTTTGTAAAAAATGGTTGGGTGAAAATAGTTTTGTTTCTAAGCCCATTGTAAAAGATTTTAGAAAAATGGATTTTGGGCTTAGTATTTGGGCTATGGGCCAAAGAATTTTTTATTTGTTTTTAGAAAAGTCTTATGTCTAAAGACCATCTTGAAAAAATTTTAAAAATAGCTTTGGTCTTTTGGATTTTAAAGAAAAATTTATTTTGAGATTACAATATACTTAGGTCATATTAGAAAAAGAACAAACCAAATAAGCCATGATTTAAGCCAAGATAAACTAACCATAGTCAAACAACATGCATTTTGGGTAAAAACCTAAGGAAAGTAACTAGGCCAATTACATGAGCTTTAGTCTTTGGGTTAAAAGGCTTAGGTTCCCATAGCAAGTATATACCAAATGGTACAAGGCTATGAGTGGTTATGCCATGCTCGATCTCCATACCTTGAGTGAAAGTATAGTATCCCTTACATAACACAACACGGGTAACATGGGCATCCTAACTCACGCACACTGTTCAATCTAAGATGATGCAATGGATAATATCATTATAAGAAAGAATAGAATAATATAAAGACCAATAGAATCAACTTCTCTTATCCCCAGTGGAGTTGCCACTGTGAGCGAGGATTTTCACCCCCACTCCCGGTGGAATTGTTTTTGTGACTTCGGCACTGTTTAGGCTCGGGGCCTTAGAGAACACGAACCTAAGTCTAGAGAAAATGGAGTCGTTAGAGAACACGGACCTAAGTCCAGAGAAAATGGAGTCGCCACCAGGACGGGCTGGGAAAAAAGAAAGGGGTGGATGACTCGATTCCTAAGGAATCCCCAACCCCCTAATGGGTTCGAAAAGTTAGGTACGTGTGGGGAAGGTGAGAAATGGCCCAGAACCCCCCACAACGCCCGGTTCATTGGAACCGGCCTCCTTTACAGGTCTTAATATTATAAAATTCTTAAATATAACAACATTATCCATATTACAAACAATAATTAAAAGAAAGCATCAATATATTAAAATCAAAGCAATATCCAAACAAAGCAAATAAATGGACACCCATCCAAGGATGGAAACATGTCCTTACATCACATGCCTAGATAGGACACCCACCAAAAGGTAGAAACATGCCCTTTTGCCCTTTACATAGGTTCTAAAAAAGCAAATTAAATTACATGATGTTTAACTAATGAGGTACCCACCAAGTGAAAACATACCTCTTACAACTTTTGGAAATCTAAATTAATTGATAAAAGTAAATAATCATTCATAATAAATGAATCATTCATCAAAGCTATTAATCCAAATATAAAATAAACATCCATCCATGATAAATTAAATAAATCAAGTATTGAAATTAAATAAATTAAAGCATAAGAAATAAATCAAAACATAATCAAATATGGAATTGAATAAAGCAAATAAAAGTCCAATTATAGCTGCTGTGACTTTTTATGGAATTAAAATAAATTAGGGTTTTATGTTTTAAAAGGTTGGTAAGACTCTTTGATTAACTAAATTAATATTTGAATGGTGAAATCATGAAACTAGGGTTTTAGACACTTTAAAACACTTTTAATTTGTGGTTTTAAATGGTGATTCATTGTGTTTTTAAGCTACTGTGTAAAATTTATGTTTTTATGTTTTTATATTTTTTTAATGTTTTAAAAGGATTAGGGTTCATAAAAATTAGGGTTTAAGGTTTTAAAAGGGTTAGTGTTCATTATTTTGAATTTTGGAAGTTGATTTTGGGTTTAGTATTTTTAGAATTTAGGGTCACGGGTGATACATGGAACTTTTAGGATCAAAAATCAATTTGATACTTTTATGTGATTTTATGAAAATAAACCAAATAAATTAAAGTCTTTATAAATAGAAAAGATTTATATAATTGGAAAAAGTGTTTTTAGGGTTTTTTTTGTGAGAAACAGAACATGTTTTAAGATTTTATAAATTTAGAAAACAAATTTTGGTTTTGAGGTTTTGAAGAAATAAAACTAATAACTTTAAATTTTTTGGGAAATAAAGCAACGGATTAATGTTTTTAACTTTAGAAAAACTAAATTAAAGTTCAAAGGTTTTTAATTTAAAAAACCTAAATTTCATAGATTTGCTACTGTGTAAAAAATAATTAAAAAAAATCAATTAACACATACCTTCTTTTGATGATTCCTCCAAAAACAATTCTTCTTGGATGAACTAGCTCCAAAAACAAACCTTCTTTGCCTTTGAATTGCTTAAATCGTGATGCTGCTCCTTTAAAAATCAATTAAATTGAATTTATTACTTTTCCTTCACTGATTTGGTTTTCCAATTTCCAAGCTACTGCCAAAAATTTTCTCCCCAATTTGGTTGGTTTAGATCCTTATTTATAGAGGTCTTTCTATGTATAATCCTAATTAATCACGGCAAATAATCTAAATAAGAAAAGGAAACCAAAACCTAATTAAATTAGGTTTCGGAAATTTTGCGTCGGAAAAAATTGCGCTGCCGAAAAAAATTGCCGCAGGAAAAAATGCGCTGGCAAAAAAAAAAACTGCGGCAGTGGCCGGGCTAGGGCGTCGCCCGCAGGAAATTCCTGCAGGCGAGCTATTTCGCTCGTAGGATTTTCCTGCGGGCGAAATAGCATAGTGATTTCGCCAACAGGAATTTCCTGCGGGCGAAATAGCCCACGGGCCCGTACGACTATTTTTTCATCGTCGATTTTTCCGACTCTGACTCTGATTTTTATTTTTATTTTTATTTTTTTGATTTTTATTTGTTTATTTTTATTTTTTATTAATAAAAATTAGATAATAAGGCAAAATTTATTTAATTAAAATTATTTTGGACCAATTGGACAACAAAAATCATTATGGACTAAATAAAACATATTGAACCGGATTGGGTCAAAAATTAAGGGTCTACAACTGCATTAACTATGTCTGAAAATGTCACAAGTGTCAAATATATACTAATGATATTAACGCTTCCCCAGCACCCTTGCATGTGATGGTCTCCCCGTGGCCTTTTTCAATATGGGGAATGAATGTGATTGGTCCAATAGAACTTAAAGCTTCTAATGGCCATCAATTCATTTTGATAGCACTTGATAATTTTACCAAATGGGTAAAGGTGACCTCTTATGCCAATGTGACAAAGAATCTTGAAATTCATTAGATATAACATCATATGTTGATATGGCATGTAACACCCTTATATCCTATGTACGTATAATACATACACCCAACATATGAATATATGATATAAGAATGTCACAACCCATTTTAATATAAAAAAAAAACCTTACTTTTTGAATCTTTATAAACTTGAATCATTTAGCTGATATAATGTAAATAATAGATAAAATATTACTTGCTAAAACACATACATACCTTCATTATAAATTTTTTATCCAAAACATTCTTGATAGTTTGAGATATATATACACATCAAAATACAATATAATATACATGAAATCAAAATATACAAAAATAAAAAATATGTACATGCTGGTAGTTTATCTCTAATCTTGATGTCCAACAATCAACTCTGCACTCAAGATCTCAAGCCTAGACCCGGCTTGGTCTAGACAAACTCTCTGCCTCAACCGAATTTATCATGTCACTTGCGCGATGAATCACAATCGCGCTAAGCCAAAGGCCTAGTAATACAAACTTTGATAACAATAAAGTTCAAATGCAATACCAATGCACAATGCATAAGGATATTATATCTCAAAACACTTTATCTTAATATATTTCTCAATTGTTCCACAATTCATAATTCACATAAAAATAAACACAAGCATGGGCCCAAAGGATCTAATATGCCATTCAAATTCCAGAGTTACTGTTTTGGTCCAAGTTGACACCATGTGTCTAGCCCCGAAGGCAAATCAAGTAATTGCTTAAAAGCTAGCCCCAAAGGCAAGTTTGGTTCATAATGAGGATAACATCCTATGTAACATCCCAACTAGGCTTCAAGGGCTAGGCCCAACCCAACTTCAAGGGACTGCTACGTCATAGGCATGCCGCCAAATATAGAACTCTGAAAATTGAATAACATACTAGGCACACAATTATTTCATATTTCCATTATCAATCTCTTTCTTATTTTCTCATGATCAAGCTAGGCACATTGCCTCATTTATATTAACATCATCATACAATCATAATGTATCTCATTTTATACAATATAGCTGTCACCAATGGCTTTACATAATATCTTTAATATATACACAACAAACTACATTACCCAAACATTTTGGGTCATTATCATATCTTGCACATAGTTCACATTTCATTCAATTTAGCCATTAACAATGGCTTCTCACATTACACATAATGCATTTATGACATTACACAAGTCATAGCATATTACTCATACATAAACAATGTAGCAAGTAACTTAACACATTTTCTAACCAAAATGTGTTAAGTCCAAATATCATGCAAATATAATCAATTATTCAAAGTTTTTACTTACCTTTAAAAGCAACAAAACAAGCTCAAACACCACTTTCAAACTTCTCTTCCAAGATATCTCTCAACACTTGGATTGGGTAACTCAAATCTCCTCAAAGCGTAAATTAAATGTGATTATAAATAATCGCTTAGTAACACATTTAAAGGCATATACAAAACCTCTCAACACAAGGATAAGAAACACAAAGAAAAATAAGGAAAAGAACTATATAGGGCAAAATCTATAAATGACATGCTCAACAATATTGGTGTGTCAATGACAGTGCCCTAAACCCACAACAAAAAAACTTTGACACGCTCGGTATCATGGGTGTGTCAATGACCGTGTCCTTAGCTCTGTATTATAGCAGATAAGACACGTCTAGAGACATGGGCGTGTCACTGCACATGTCAATACTATAACATTACAGAAGTTGTGACATACTCAGTGACATGACCGTGTCATTTTACGTGTCACCAACACTGAAAATAGAGCAGTGTCACAGGCCGTGTCAGGCCAAAATCCCGATATCACACATAATTATCACATCCAAAGTTATCTTTCTTTTCCCTTTTTCAACTCTATTAAAACTCAACCATATCCATCATTTTACCATAAAATACTTGTATATACATCAAAACAACTCAATTAAAAGTAAAATACATAATTTAAAACCATGACTTCACAACTCAAAAGTTACATAACCTAAAACTCTTATTCTCTTCACCAAAATTAACCATTGCTTCAATTGAACCCTAAAATCATAGTTAACTACTCAAAACAACTCCATACATACCAATACCAACCATTAACACATATTACATCAAACATCCAATTCACACACATACCAACTTTCATGGAAGAATCAAGGAAACAAGTTGGAAACTTACCAAATATGGAAAAAATAGCCAAAACTCCAACTTGAACACTTGAAATCCTTCAATTACTTGAGATTGGAAGAAGCAAATTGTAACATCCTAAAATTTTTGAAAATTTCTAATTTTTGGAAAATTGTATAAAATAAATTATAATTTAAAAGGATAAATTAAATTAATGGATTTAAATGAAAAATGAAGGGATTTTAAATAAAAAAAAAAGTGGAATATATATGTGATATATATGCAAAATATACATAACATATATAAAAGTCAACACTTTTTAAAAGAAAAGGGTATTTTGGTTATTAAATCTTATAAATTCAAAATTAATAAAATAATTCAAAAACAAATTATTTTTAAATGGAAGAGGGAAATTAGGACTTTTAATTTATTAAAAAATAATTAAATTATTAATTATTAAATTATTTTAATATATATATATATGTGGTTTAAAAAAAAGATGAAAGGAAAAGAAATATTAAAGTCTTCATCATCTTCTTCTTCTTCTTCAAGGGACGTTTTCCATGGGAGCTTGAAGCCAAGATTTTGATTCTTACATACTCCATAAATTGAAGAAATTAACAAGTTTCAAGTGGATTTTTGGTGGTTTCCACCAAAATTAGTAAGTTTCCATCTCTTTTCATTGAATTCCTTGGAAATTTGGATTATGTGAGAATTTGGATTTTTATGTAGTATGTTATAATTGTTGGAATTAGTGTGTATGATGTTATTTTGGGTAGTTAACAAAGATTCTAAGGTTAGATTGAAAAGATGATGGAGTTTGGTAAAAGAATGGTGAAGAGAGAGAATTTAGAGTTATGGATTTTTGGGGTTTTGAAAACATGAACTTTAATTGTGAAAATTGGTTCTAAATGAGTTGTTTTGATACATAAACAAGTATTTTAAAGTCAAATATTGGTTTGGTGGTGTTGAGTTGGAGTTTGAGAATGGAAGTGGAGATTTAGGGTTTTGAAAAAGTGATTTTTCAAAGTGGTTGAATTATGTGATTTCATTTGTTTAAGCATGTTGTTTAGTGTTAAAAGTGATGAATAAAAGCTTGGAATGAGTAATAGATTGTGTTGGAATGGAAAACCTTCAATGGGGGAAGGTTATGCCATTTTTGAGATTTTGTGTATAAGAGTGCATTTTTATAATGTAAATGATTTAAATGTATTAAAATATATTTTTAATAATATAAATAAACTTAAAACACTAATTTAATTGTAGTAGAATGGAATTCCAATGTTGAAGTAAGGAAAGGCTAAATTTTTGAAAATTTGTAGGAGTGATGTGTAATTATGGTTTAATGTTGGAAATGTCATTAAATGTGATACTAAATGATTATTTGTTATCACATTTGGTTTAGGCTTTGAGGGAGGTTGATTTGCTTCATCCAAGTGGTGAAGGGCGAGTTGGAAAGATTGGATTAAAGGTTATTTTTAGATTGCTTTGGGTTGCTAGTGGAGGTATGTACAAACTTTGAATATATTGTTTATATTTGCATAACATTTGGGCTTAACACATTCTGGTTGAAAAATGTGTTAAGCTACTTGGTTTATTGATTTTATATGAATAATATGCTATGACATTTGTAATGTCATATATGTGTTAAATGCATTGTGAAAAGCAATTGATAATGGCTAATTTGTTTAACATGTGAAATATGCATATTATGTGAAAATACCCAAAGTAATTGGGTAATGTGTTGTGAATGCAAAAAAATGAGATATGTGTAATAATGAAATGAATTGATATTGATTAAAAGTGAGAAAAGTGAGAAAAGTGAGAAAAATGAGAAAGATGTGAAAAATGAGAAAAGTGAGAAAAAATGTGAAAATAAGACAATGTGCCTAGATTGAATATGTGAAAATGAGATAGAGATTAATAATGAGAAATATGAATTAAATTGTGTGCCTAGTATGTTATTCAATTTTCAGAGTTTTGGATTTGGTGGCATGCCTATGATTGCCTATGGGCTAAATGCTGAAATGGTGAAAAGACTGGTCATAAGCCAGGCCAGCTGATAAATATGATGCTTTTGGGGTGAAAAGACTGGATCGTAAGCCTCAAAAAATGTAGTAGTCTAGCGGGGTTAAGGACCAAGATACCAGAGCCTAAGGGTCTAGCCGGTTTGAGGTCCAAGAGACTAGGGCTGTTACATTATCCATGGATATATTGCCTGCGGGGCTAGACACATGATGTCATTATGGACCAAAGCAGTAACTCTGGAATTTGAATAGCATATTAGATCCTTTTTGGGCCCTTGCTTGTCTTTGTTTTAATGTGAATTATGAAAAATATAAGAAAGTGGAATCATGTGACATCTATATGCATTGTTCATTTGGTATTGCATTGAGTTATATTGTTATTATCAAAGTTTGTACCACTACGCTTCAGCTTAGCGCGATTATTTCTATCGCGCAGGTGACAGGGTAGACCCAGCTGAGCCAGAGAGTTCTTCTGGACCAGGTCGGGTCTAGACTTGTAGTTGAGCTTGTTGAGTTGCTATCGAGATTAAAAACACTACCAGTAGCATGTATTTATTTTTATGTTATTGTACATTTTTGAGTTTTATGCATAATATATTATGTTTTGGATTTTACGTATTGTATATTATAAAGAATGTTTAGGTCAATGTATTTGAAATGGGAGAGTAAGTGTGATTTAAATTATATATATCTATATATATAAATGTTTGAGAAACTTGCTGAAATTGAGAAGTATGGTTGAGATGGTGATTGAAAATTATTTGGGAGTGTTTTCTTTTTGCAGGTTGAGTAATTACTAAATTTTGGGATGTTCAAAATACAGACAAAACTCTGGCGAATTCTTTTCAAAGATTTTTATATATATTATTTATTTTGGGTTCTTATAACAAGTAAATAATATTTATATTCGATTTAATTTTTATATATTTAGAATTTGAAATTTTAAATTGGAAATGTGAAAAAAATTTATTAAATCGGTCTGTGATATTTTTGTACCGTATATGCATATTTTACATATGCTGGAAATATGTATTGTATATATATAGGGTATAAGAGTGTTATATTTATTTTGGTATCAGATCCTAGGCTTGAGGATCTCAACCTAGGTGGGATGATAGAGAGAGAAAATGGGGGATTTGAAAATAGTTTTTAATTGTAATACATGTATTGGCACTGGCAGTTTCTGATCTCTGATATAGTATTTGCTGCTTTGTTTACATATATAGGTAGTTATGGCGTCTCGGCCACATCAGGCTGCTGAGGGTAGTGCAGAGAGTGTGGCTCCAGATGAGGGTAGAGGTGGAGCTAGAGTTGTATCTACTGGTGAGGCGTCTGTTTCTATGCCTGTGAGACCAGCAGCTGATGAGATTCCGCCTGGCTGGGTATGGCATATGGTAGAGTTGTTGAGGCAGGCTCCAGTTCCACAGCCACCAGAGCCACAGCCACAGTTACTGGTGAGGCAATATGATAAACTGAGAAAGTATGGAGCTGAGGACTTTGTTGGTACTACAGATCCTGCTGTAGCAGAGCAGTGGCTAGACCAGGTTTGGAGGATATTTATTCAGTTTTAGGCTAGTCTAGAAGAGAAGTTTGATTATGCCAGATCTCTTCTGCAGAGAGATGCATATGATTGGTGGAAGACAGTTCAACATGCTTTGGATGATCCACCATTCCTGACCTATGATGATTTTCTGTGGGAATTTGAGCAGAAGTATACTCTGAGAGAGTATAAATATGCAAAGAAGATGGAGTTCCTGAGTCTGAGACAGGATACCAGGACAGTGACCGAGTATGAGATCGAGTTTATCCGGTTGAGTCACTATGCTGGTGGGATCATTTCTGACGAGTTTGACCAATGTAGGAGGTTTGAGGAGGGACTGAGACCCTCTATCATGTGCATCATTGCAGGCTCTCAGTATCAAAATTTTAGTTACAGCCGCCAGGAGTGTTGAGAGGGCACAGAGTCTTGCAGCAGCTGTTAAGGTTGAGGAGACTAGAGTTAGGAGACCCCAGAGTAAGGCAAGGTCTTCAATCAGTGAAGAGAGGCCAAGGGGGATATTTTCAGAGGTTTAGTAGGAGTCAGGGGCAGTTTGGCAGGTCAGTACGGCAGCAGAGACAGAGATAGAGACCTGCAGTTTTAGTGGCTAGTGCTCCGACTCCAGTGGCTCAGAGACCTACTCCACCTACTTGCGTTCATTGTGGTAGAGTACATGGAGGTGTCTGCTGGGGAAGAGGTGCTTCGGGAGTGTGTTTTAGATGTGGGTCGTCAGACCATTTTATCAAAGATTGTCCCGAGCCACCAGAGGTTAGGCAGGCAGATACTGCAGTTTCTCGACCTAGAATCAGAGGGGGTCATGGTGGCAGAGGTTTTAGTAGAGGTGGTCGACCTGGGTTTACTCAGAGATGAGGCTCTACATCCGGAGGCAGTAGGCCAAATGAGGCTGGCCATCTCAACGGGTTTATGTGATGCAGAGGCAGCCGGATGCTTCAGCCGTCATTGCGGGTAGATTTTCTTTATTTGGTATTTCAGTCATTGCTCTATTAGAACCTAGATCTACGAATTCATACATAAGTGCATCTATCTTATCTGTGACTGAATTGCATTTTGAGTCCCTAGGATTTGATGTCTTGGTGACAAATCCTTTAGGGCATAGTGTTGTGGCGAGCAGGGTGCACCGAGATAGTCCAGTTTCAAGATGAGGAGTTTCTCGATGACCTGATTGAGATGCCTTTCAGGGAATATAATCTGATTTTGGGCATGGATTGGTTATCCAAGCATAGGGCTGTGGTAGACTGTCAGAAGAAATGTGTTTCTTTGAGAACATGTAATGGTAGGGATGTGATGGTATCTGGTGAGCAAAGGTATCTTCATCTATGTTTGTTTCAGTTGTTTCAGCAGGAAGGATAATTCGGAAGGGATGTGAGGCTTATCTTGCTTATGTTGTAGATACTAGAGTAGTGGGATCCCTGCTTGAAAGTATACCCACAGTTGCCGAGTTTCCGGATGTTTTCCCTGATGAGTTGCCAGGGGTACCTCCTGAGAGAGAAGTGGAGTTTGGTATCGATTTGTTGCCTGGTACCACTCCTATCTCTATTATCCCTTATCGGATGGCACCTGTTGAGTTGAGAGAGTTGAAGGTGCAGTTACAGGATTTATTGGATAAAGGGTTCGTCTGCCCTATTGTGTCCCCGTGGGAAGCGCCTGTGTTGTTTGTGAAGAAGAAGGATGGCACCATGAGATTATGTATTGATTATAGGCAGTTGAATAAGGTGACCATCAAGAACAAGGATCCTTTGCCTCAAATAGATGATCTCTTTGATCAGTTGAAGGGAGCAGTAGTATTCTCTAAGATTGATCTGAGATCAGGGTACCATCAGTTGAGAGTTAGAGATGTGGATGTACCCAAGACAGCTTTTCGTACGAGGTATTGTCACGACCCAATTTGTACATATGTACAGTATATCCATGTACAGTACATCCGCGTACAGTCAGAGGAACCATCCCGAGAAGCTACTCAAGAGCGCGAAGTGAAGGGAAGTTCTATAGATTTGAAAGGACCTATTTGAAAAGATTACAAAGTTTTGGGGAGGTGACTGTAATTACCAAAAGTTGTTCCGGAGGTTCTTAATAGTGCACATAACAGACTCCAGAAATGGGAAGTAGAGAAAAATCGGACAGTAACGGTGCGACACGGTTTTTCCCGAAAAAGCACGGTTTGGAAGATATAGGGGATTTTGACCAGGGGCATCATGGTCATTTTTAAAAGTGTCTCGAAAGTAATAAAGGATCTCAAAAATAAAAAGTAGAGGAAAAACTGAGTCAAAAAGTGTACCACAGCATTCGGCGAAAGTGCGCGGTTTAAAAGTTACGAACGAGTAACCGCCGGAGGGTATTTTGGTCTTTTCACACCTTAGACCATAAAATTACAGCACAATGAGGTTGAGGGGCCAAAATATAATTAAGATGAAGTCCAACGGCTTGGGTTGTAAATAAATTAAAGAAGGAGACATTTGGACCAATGAGAATTGGCCATTTTCTCACATATGTGTACCAATGGGAAATCAACATCTACACCATGACCTATCAACCTCTCTTGGCTGCCATTTGGAGGAGAGAACACCACAAAAATAAAGCCAAGAACTCTCTTTGTTCTTGCTTGGCCGAAAATAGGAGGAAGGGAAAAGAGAGAGAGATTGTTTTTTTTCAAGTAGCTAAATTTGGAGAATTGAGAGAGATTGCAAACTTGGGTGGAGAATAAGATTTTGAGGTAAGGAAATTCATCTATGGTTCTATTTCTTTCATTGGTTATAGTATTTGTAAGATAAAAATGAAAGAATAAATATGATGATTATAGAAAATTTAAGAAGTTGAAGAAAAGTGAAAGAGGTGATTTGCACATATAAGATTAAGGATAAAAAGGATGACTAGTAGTTTAGTTAGCAAAAGAAGGCATGAAGCACTTAAATTTTATTATGTTCTTGACATGGATTTTATGAAAATTATAGGAAATCAAGAAGTGAGAGAGAAGGAAGCAAAGAAGACATAAAAGAACTAGAAACAAGTGAAAAGAATTAAGGTTTGGTACTTAAATCATTGCCCTTTTCAATTAATTCACATATTTTGCATTATGGGACTTTTGAAATGGTTTTGAAATAATGTTATTATGTGTGGTAAATATGTGAGAAAGTGCTCTTGAACCATTTGTAATCAATTGATTGTGAAAAGAATGAAAACAAAACAAACTAGCTAAATTTGTTCAATTATTCATAAACTTTGATGAACTTTTAATCACTTCTTTGGTTTGATTTTTGAAAGAGGGACCCTTAGTCCTTCAATGGTATCACAAAAGGAGTCTAAAAATCAATTTTGCAAGAAAAAAATGAATTTCCCTCAAGTTTTGAAATTTTGGCCGAATGGTCCCTTTTGGGGCACCATTCTGCAGCTTTCATTTTGGGCAGTCCGTTGAAGGGGCAAACGAAAGAATTTTTTGACGAAATTTTACATGCATTTAGTTAACTTATGAAAGTGTTTTCCTGTAAAAATTCATCCAAAAATAAGGTTGTTTACTTAGTCAAAACTGTTGCCAAAGTGGACTGATTTTCAGCAGTAAAAACAGATTTTACTATTTAGTTGTCGCGCCCCATTGCGTTGTCGATTTTACGCACCGCGCTACTATTCATTTGGTCATTTTTCTAAATGTGTTAAAACTTGAATATTATGATATATATTGATGTTATATCATTTAAAATGACACGAAAGGGGTTTGGAATAATCAGAAAAGCATCATGAGAAGTTATCCTAGTAATATATGCATTATGGAAAAATCATGACTTATTGAATACCATGACCAAAGTAATTTAATAAATTATTTATGCTCTACTCGGTATATCAGAACCCTTGAGATAAGGGTATGATGCATCATACTATTACTGCAGTACTGCTTATGACATGATATGATATTCCGGCTGAAGGCCGATGATTACAATGATATGATCAATGATGCAATGATAATGGCCATTGGCACATGTGCAAGAAATATGATGAAAGATAATGAAATATGATCATGACAAGATATGTTTATCATGACCCTTCCTTATCCGCTGATGTTCTGTTAAACCAATAGAGCAACCAAAATGATAAAAGCGAGAAAAATGATTTAAATTCAAATTATTCAGTCAAGCCTTTTTACCTTTTGTGTTTTGTATTTATTCCTTTCAATTATATAAAGTATATAAATGTATGTTCAAATCATTCTTTCATTTTATTTATTTATTGCAATGATTTAAGTACCCACTAAGCAATTGCTTAGCGAGTTTAGTTTCTCTCTAAACTCGTAGGTTAAACGAGGAGACGAGATTTCAGCATGTCCTGCGCAGCTGGCCTTGACTACTACTTTGGGTAGGAGTTTGGATATGATTGATTGTAGCAATATGGCATGTACATAAGCTTGTATGATCTAGCAAATAAATGTATAATAATGAAAAGCTAGAACACGTACACTACTAGTAATCTAATAAATCTTATTTGGGTTTAGCACTTATGTATGCAAGTATAGAAGTGTGAATTCTTCTTGCAGGATTGTAGTTGAGGTTATAAGGGTGGATTATTGGGAGTGTGCTTGAGTTGAATTGTGAAACAAAATGTTTTTCAAAAAATTAAAGAATCAGTTTTGGCGACACTTGGGACCTCCATTTTTAGGGGAGGTTATGTAAAAAAAAATTTTAAATTTTGCACTTAAAATTGGCTAAGTAAAATATTAAGACACAACCACCATGAGTTAACAGTCCATCTTGGTCTATAAACATAGGCTAAGATGGGGTGTTACATTTAGTGGTATCAGAGCACCGGTTTAGCCGGTCCTGGAAAATTCAACATAGGAGGATACACATTTTATGTTGGGAGTGGCCATTACCAATGTAAAATGGGATATCCTATAGTAGATAAGAAATGAGAGCATATATCATTTAGGTACGAAATGTCGGTATAGTAGAAGAATATTATAAATACATAAGTATATGAGGTACATGTGATAAAGGAAAATCTAATAGTGATTACGTACATGCCATATAGGAAAGTTAATATGTTGAGTCAAGCCAGCTGCTAATTCTTATCATGATATATGTATATGGTATAAGGTTGCAAGAGGCAGAATCACAAAGAGTTATAGATCAAGAGAAGGAATCACATGCTTTCGTACCCAAAAATGTAGAAATGGGTCTTGGACTTATGCCACGACCCGCAACTGTGGCTGTGGAAGGCCCCGAAGTTTATTTAAGATAGATGACAGTACCATTGCAATAAACGACAAGAATGGTACCTGTTGCTACCAAAAGAGAAAGGAAGTCCCCAATTGAGAAGTTAAGGAAATATGGGGCTAAAGAATTTAAGGCTAGTAGGGAAGAAGGATTTGAAGAAATTGAGTACTGTTTGGACAGTACCAGTAGGGCATTGGAACAACTGAGATGCACGCCAGATAAAAGATTTATTTATGCCATGTCCCTTTAGGTAGAAGAAACATACACTTGGTAAAACATACTTAAACGCAAGGAGAAATGAGTTTATATATCTACATCAAGGAAGAATGACAATATCTGAGTATGATAGAGAGTTCACCCGCCTCAGTAAGTATGCAAAGAAAATGATAGAAACAAAGCAAGAAAGATGTCAAAGGTTTTGGAAGGATTAAATAATGGAATTAAAGTACAATTAGTAGTCATGGACGTGTTTGAATTTTCAAGATTAGTTGTGAAAGTTTTAGGTAATGAGAGGGTATACATAGATTAGAGAAGTAGACACCAATGCATGCAACAAAAGAGAGTACAAACTTAAAGCTTAGGAAGATTTCGACAAGTTGAGAAGAAGTTTAGAAGTGAAGATAGTTTTGCACAGTAAAGCTGGCGATCGCAAAGCCAAGGATCCGGCCGAGGTTCAAGGCGCCAGACATCCGTAGCCAGTATACCAGGGTCCTTATAAGGGGGTTCCAGGAGAAGGTTAGATAGGTGTATATGAATATGAAAATGTATATAAGAAAATGAAATTTGAAGAATGGAATAAAAAGAGGAACAGAATAAGTGGATAAAAGAAAAGTACGTAAAATGTTAAAACCAGACAGTAAGAGATAAAATAGATAGAACTTAGATAACAAAGATGAGTGAACAGAAATAAGTATATGAGAAATTCTCATGTCCGACCATTAGAGAATATGTACAATAACCCCATGTACAAAATTCACATAAGCAGATGAAGTAAGCGCACTAAGGAGATACTGCTGACCCGACACCGTCGTGTTGAAATTTAGCAGGAAACCGGAGTTAAATGTGCTCGACCAATGATGATGGGTGACCATCCCGTGAAGTCTTAATAAGGTAGGTGACAGATTATATGAGTAGAAACTAGATGAAACCTAATCAAAACACAGTATTGTGATTTTTCCTGAAAATGCCCCAATGTAATCATCAAAATTAAGAAATTATAAGAAGAAGATATATGAGATTTATGAATTCAGGAAATGATGGAAAAAAAAAGAGAGAGAGAGAAGAGAAAGATAGAAATTAAGAACCAAAGAGGTAGAAAGTGCAGAATTAAAATCAGATTAAAAAGGAAAGAATGAAAGTAATAACAACCCAAGGACTAGGTAAAGGAAAAAGGAAAAAGTAACAATTCAAAAATTACTGGAGGATTGGAAAGAAATATAGATTTGAAGGATATATTACTCCTCTATGCAAACACTGTGGATGAAGACATAAGAGTGAATGCTGGTATTTAACAGATGGATGCTGGGAATGCGGGGCACCAAATCGTGTTAGGGTAAACTACCAGAAAGACAAGTGAATGCACCCGCACCGACAGAAAAATCACGGCCCGCTTTTGGCCGAGGATGAAGCAGGGGAAAGGAAAGTGATTCGAATTTTCAAAGAGCACAATCAGAGACCGTTGACTAGCTCAATTCAAGTACACCAGCCAGAGCCTATGCAATGAAAATTTAGAAGAATTACCAGTAGGATATGTTAAGTTTGAAACATTAGTTATAAATCCGTTAAGAGATGAGGTAGTTACACACAAGTGATTAAAGAATGTTCTATAGAGTTACATGAAAATGCATTTCCAGAAAATTTAATAGAGTTACCATTCCGAGAATTTGACATAATGTTGGTATTGGATTGGCTAACAAGGCATAAAACAGTGGTCAATGATAAGAAGAAAGAGAGTAACACTTCATACTCCCCATAATGAGGAAGTGACGGCAGTAGGAAAGAGAGCCGATTACCTAAACAACGTAACAACAGCAGTTACAACAAGGCATTCCATACAAACGGATGTGAGGCACACTTGATAAGCACTATGGAAGTAAAGAAGAATGTGATAAAGATTCAAGAGGTATCAACAATGTGTGATTTTCTCGATGTTTCTTTAGACGAGCTACCCGGATTATCACCTAAGAGAAAAGTAGGATTCACTATAAATGTATATCCGAGAACTGCACCGGTGTTGGTTGCCTCATACCGAATGGTACCAGCGGAACGTAAAGAAATGAAAATGCAATTATAGGAGCTACTCAACAAGGGTCTTATACGGCCAAGTGTTTCTTCATGGGGCACGCCAGTACTCTTCGTCAAGAAGAAAGATAAATCCTTAAGGTCATATGTGAACTATAAGTAGTTGAATGAGCTTACGATTAAGGATAAATATCCATTACCGTCCATCGATGATGTATTCGACCAACTTAAAGGAACCAAGGTCTTTTCAAAAATATATATATATATATATATATCACCGACTGGGATATCAGCAGCTGCGGATCAAAGGAAAAGACATTCCAAAGACTACATCTAGAACTCAATACGGACGTTATAAGTTCCTTGTAATGCCTTTTGAGCCCACAAATGTGTTAGTAGTATTCATGGATTTAATGAATCATATCTTTCATCCATACTTTGACCAATTTGTAAATGGTGTTCATAGATGACACCTTCATTTATTTAAGGAACAAAGAAGAATACGATCGATACTTTTGCATAGTATTGCAAATGTTGCGAGAGAAGCAGTTGTATGTCAAACATGACAAATGCAAGTTTTGATTGGAAAAAGTGACATTATTAGAACACACCATATTAGCATAAGGCATTAAAGTAGGTCTTAAGAAAACAAAAGCCATTTTGTAATGGAAAACACCAAAGACAGTAATAGAAGTAAGAATCTTCTTAGGACTAGCTGGGTACTATTAATGTTTTATAAAAGGGTTTTCCATTATTATCATCCTAATGATAAGGTTGTTTCAAAGGAATGCCAAACTCCAATGGACTGATAAATGTTAGAGGAACTTTGAGAAACTAAAGGAAAAGTTAACGAATGCTTCAATACCCATACGGCCGTGTCCAGCAAAGAATTTGTGATATATAGTGATGCTTCACACATCGGTTAAGGTTATATGCTTATTTAAAAGGATAAAATAGTCGCATAAGTCTTTTAATGATTTAAACCATACGAAAAAATAATAATAATAATAATAACCCGGCACACTGTTTGGAATTAACAGTTATCGTATTGGCTTTCAAGATTTCGAGATATGAGTTATATAGAGAAAAGTGTTATATTTATACAGACGCAAAAGTTTAAAATATCCGCCAACCCAAGAGGACCTCAATTTATGGTAAGGAAAGTAAGCCCAAGTTTTGGAAATAACAGCTAAGTTATAAATTATCATCTAGGAAAAGCTAACGTGGTGGCCGACGCACTTGGTGGAAAATCGATACCAGCCTTAGGCGCTATAAAGATCAGTTTAAGACCAATGGAAGAGGAAGTACTAGTAGTAGAAATGCAATTATAAACTATGTTTCTTTTCAAGAAATTCATCAAGTGCAAAAGGAAAATGAACAAATATAAAAATGGATCAAGCAAGTGCAAGGAGGAAAGGATATAAAATTCTAAATTTCTAAGAACAGTAGTTTGTATTATGACAATAGAGTAATGATACTAACAATAGGAGACATAAGAAAGAAAATTTTTTTTTCGAAAAGCATATAGTAGTCTCTACGCAATGAATCCAGGAGTTACAAATGTATCAATATTTAAAGAAGTTTTAATGGTAGCCTGGAATGAAGAGAGATATTGTTGATTTTATGACCAAATGTTTAATATGTCAACAAGCAAAAGCGAAATATCAAATACTATAGGGACTGTTACAACTAATTCCCACTCTGGTATGGAAATGGGAATATATCACTATGGATTTTATCATAGAACTACCAATGACACGAGGCCAGCATGACGTTGTTCGGATAATCGTTGACTGCCTAACTAAGTTAGCTCATTTTCTACTTTTACTAATGGATTATTCAATAGATAAGTTGGTGGAAATGTACGCCAAGGAAATTGTACGATTACACAAGATTCCAATGTCTATCATTTTAGGCAGAGGTCCACAGTTCACCATGAATTTATAAAAGAAGTCGCAAACAGCTTCTGAAACCCAAACAAATTATAGCACTGCCTTTCACCCGTAAACAGATAGACGATTTGAAAGAGTAATCCAAATTTTTGGAGGACATATTAAGAGTATGTGTTATAGAATTTAAGGGTGGCTAGAATAGGTATTTGAGTTTAATTGAATATGCATATAACAACGACTATTAATTCAGCATACGGTGACGCCCTATAAAGAATTATACGAAAGAAAACATGGAACACCAGAGTGTTGGACCAAATTAAGTAAAGACAAGATAAAATCATATGCGTGTAGGTAGAAGCAAAATCATATGCCAACTCGAAACGAAGGGACATAGAACTCTAAGTGGAAGCCAAGGTTTTTCTTAAGACTTGCCCATGAAAGAAGGTATTAAGATTTAAGTAGAAAAGTAAGTTAAGCCTTAGGCTTATTGGACTATACGAGATCATTGAACGCATATATCAATAGCCTATCGGTTAACTCTATTACCAGAACTGAACAAAATACATAATGTTTTTCACGTTTCAATGATAAGGCAATATCGTTGAACTTCACACACGATATAAAGACACAAAACATCAGAGTCCAATCTGACCTAAATTATGAAGAAGAACCAATAGAAATTTTAGCACAAAAAGTCAAAGGATTAAGAAATAAGAGAATTTCCTCCAGTTAAAGTGCGGCGAAGGAACCATAGAATGGAAGAGATAATTTGGGAAAGAGAAGGAATAATGAGGATGGGAGCCTAAATTTTATACCCGATCGGCTTCGAGACGAAGCCTAAATTTTAGAGGGGAAGAAATGTCACGACCCAATTTGTACATATGTACAGTATATCCATGTACAGTACATCCGCGTACAGTCAGAGGAACCATCCCGAGAAGCTACTCAAGAGCGCGAAGTGAAGGGAAGTTCTATAGATTTGAAAGGACCTATTTGAAAAGATTACAAAGTTTTGGGGAGGTGACTGTAATTACCAAAAGTTGTTCCGGAGGTTCTTAATAGTGCACATAACAGACTCCAGAAATGGGAAGTAGAGAAAAATCGGACAGTAACGGTGCGACACGGTTTTTCCCGAAAAAGCACGGTTTGGAAGATATAGGGGATTTTGACCAGGGGCATCATGGTCATTTTTAAAAGTGTCTCGAAAGTAATAAAGGATCTCAAAAATAAAAAGTAGAGGAAAAACTGAGTCAAAAAGTGTACCACAGCATTCGGCGAAAGTGCGCGGTTTAAAAGTTACGAACGAGTAACCGCCGGAGGGTATTTTGGTCTTTTCACACCTTAGACCATAAAATTATAGCACAATGAGGTTGAGGGGCCAAAATATAATTAAGATGAAGTCCAACGGCTTGGGTTGTAAATAAATTAAAGAAGGAGACATTTGGACCAATGAGAATTGGCCATTTTCTCACATATGTGTACCAATGGGAAATCAACATCTACACCATGACCTATCAACCTCTCTTGGCTGCCATTTGGAGGAGAGAACACCACAAAAATAAAGCCAAGAACTCTCTTTGTTCTTGCTTGGCCGAAAATAGGAGGAAGGGAAAAGAGAGAGAGATTGTTTTTTTTCAAGTAGCTAAATTTGGAGAATTGAGAGAGATTGCAAACTTGGGTGGAGAATAAGATTTTGAGGTAAGGAAATTCATCTATGGTTCTATTTCTTTCATTGGTTATAGTATTTGTAAGATAAAAATGAAAGAATAAATATGATGATTATAGAAAATTTAAGAAGTTGAAGAAAAGTGAAAGAGGTGATTTGCACATATAAGATTAAGGATAAAAAGGATGACTAGTAGTTTAGTTAGCAAAAGAAGGCATGAAGCACTTAAATTTTATTATGTTCTTGACATGGATTTTATGAAAATTATAGGAAATCAAGAAGTGAGAGAGAAGGAAGCAAAGAAGACATAAAAGAACTAGAAACAAGTGAAAAGAATTAAGGTTTGGTACTTAAATCATTGCCCTTTTCAATTAATTCACATATTTTGCATTATGGGACTTTTGAAATGGTTTTGAAATAATGTTATTATGTGTGGTAAATATGTGAGAAAGTGCTCTTGAACCATTTGTAATCAATTGATTGTGAAAAGAATGAAAACAAAACAAACTAGCTAAATTTGTTCAATTATTCATAAACTTTGATGAACTTTTAATCACTTCTTTGGTTTGATTTTTGAAAGAGGGACCCTTAGTCCTTCAATGGTATCACAAAAGGAGTCTAAAAATCAATTTTGCAAGAAAAAAATGAATTTCCCTCAAGTTTTGAAATTTTGGCCGAATGGTCCCTTTTGGGGCACCATTCTGCAGCTTTCATTTTGGGCAGTCCGTTGAAGGGGCAAACGAAAGAATTTTTTGACGAAATTTTACATGCATTTAGTTAACTTATGAAAGTGTTTTCCTGTAAAAATTCATCCAAAAATAAGGTTGTTTACTTAGTCAAAACTGTTGCCAAAGTGGACTGATTTTCAGCAGTAAAAACAGATTTTACTATTTAGTTGTCGCGCCCCATTGCGTTGTCGATTTTACGCACCGCGCTACTATTCATTTGGTCATTTTTCTAAATGTGTTAAAACTTGAATATTATGATATATATTGATGTTATATCATTTAAAATGACACGAAAGGGGTTTGGAATAATCAGAAAAGCATCATGAGAAGTTATCCTAGTAATATATGCATTATGGAAAAATCATGACTTATTGAATATCATGACCAAAGTAATTTAATAAATTATTTATGCTCTACTCGGTATATCAGAACCCTTGAGATAAGGGTATGATGCATCATACTATTACTGCAGTACTGCTTATGACATGATATGATATTCCGGCTGAAGGCCGATGATTACAATGATATGATCAATGATGCAATGATAATGGCCATTGGCACATGTGCAAGAAATATGATGAAAGATAATGAAATATGATCATGACAAGATATGTTTATCATGACCCTTCCTTATCCGCTGATGTTCTGTTAAACCAATAGAGCAACCAAAATGATAAAAGCGAGAAAAATGATTTAAATTCAAATTATTCAGTCAAGCCTTTTTACCTTTTGTGTTTTGTATTTATTCCTTTCAATTATATAAAGTATATAAATGTATGTTCAAATCATTCTTTCATTTTATTTATTTATTGCAATGATTTAAGTACCCACTAAGCAATTGCTTAGCGAGTTTAGTTTCTCTCTAAACTCGTAGGTTAAACGAGGAGACGAGATTTCAGCATGTCCTGCGCAGCTGGCCTTGACTACTACTTTGGGTAGGAGTTTGGATATGATTGATTGTAGCAATATGGCATGTACATAAGCTTGTATGATCTAGCAAATAAATGTATAATAATGAAAAGCTAGAACACGTACACTACTAGTAATCTAATAAATCTTATTTGGGTTTAGCACTTATGTATGCAAGTATAGAAGTGTGAATTCTTCTTGCAGGATTGTAGTTGAGGTTATAAGGGTGGATTATTGGGAGTGTGCTTGAGTTGAATTGTGAAACAAAATGTTTTTCAAAAAATTAAAGAATCAGTTTTGGCGACACTTGGGACCTCCATTTTTAGGGGAGGTTATGTAAAAAAAAATTTTAAATTTTGCACTTAAAATTGGCTAAGTAAAATATTAAGACACAACCACCATGAGTTAACAGTCCATCTTGGTCTATAAACATAGGCTAAGATGGGGTGTTACAGGTATGGGCATTATGAGTTTCTGGTGATGCCCTTTGGATTGACGAATACACCAGTAGCTTTTATGGATTTGATGAACAGGGTATTCAGACCATTTTTGGATCAGTTTGTGGTAGTCTTTATTGATGACATCTTGGTGTATTCGTATAATGAGGAGGATCATGATAGGCATTTGCGGATCGTATTGCAGACTCTGAGAGAGAAGCAGTTGTATGCTAAGCTGTCTAAGTGTGAGTTCTGGCTCAATCAGGTAGCTTTTCTTGGTCATGTGGTTTCAGCAGAGGGTATTAGAGTTGATCCAAATAAAGTTGAGGCTATCTTGAATTGGAGTCCACCGAAGACTGTGACAAAGGTTAGAAATTTTCTGGGATTGGCAGGCTATTATCATCGATTTGTGAAGGGTTTTTCTATAATAGCTACACCACTCACCAAACTACTTTGAAAAGGAGTTAAATTTATGTGGACAGATTGGTGTCAAGCAAGTTTTGAGTAGCTGAGGGAGATGTTGACTCAAGCTTCTGTCCTTACCCTGCCTGTAGAAGGTAAACCATATGTGATATACAGTGATGCTTTACATAGTGGTTTAGGTTCTGTTCTAATGTAGGAGGGTAGAGTCATTGCTTATGCCTCTCGACAGTTGAAACCGTATGAGCTGAATTATCTGACGCATGATTTGGAATTAGCAGCAATAGTTTTTTCCTTGAAGATTTGGTGGCATTATTTGTATGGGGAAAAGTATTTCATTTATACGGATCACAAGAGTTTGAAATACCTGGGTGTTCAGAGAGAGCTAAATCTTCGGCAGAGATGGTGGTTAGAGTTGATTAAAGACGACGACTGCTTGATTGATTATCATCCTGAAAAGACAAATGTTGTTGCCGATGCCTTGAATCAAAAGTATTTGGCAGGTTTGACTGATTATTCGCTCTCATTGCTTGTTGAGTTAAGAGCGTTGCACACTAGATTTGAATCTTCTGATGATGGCGCTGTGATGGCTCAGTTGCAGTTGAGGCCAGTCTTGTTGGATCATATTAGGGATGCTCAGTTGGCAGATAAGAGAATTCAGAAAATTGTGTTGGTTTTTCAGAAGGGGGAAAGTCGAGACTTTTATGTGAGGGATGATGGCGGTCTATGGCACAGAGATAGATTGTGTATTCCTGATGATGCAGAATTGAAAAGAACGATATTAGAGGAAGCACATCAGTCACTTTTTGCTATGCACCCTGGAAGTACCAAGATGTATCACGACTTGAAGCGACATTATTGGTGGTAAGGAATGAAGAGGGACAAAGCAGAGTTTGTATCTAGATGTCTCACTTTTCAGAAAGTGAAGGCTAAGCACCAAGTTCCTTCAAGGTTGCTCCAACCTTTATCAGTGCCAGAGTGGAAATGGGAGCGAGTGACAATGGATTTTGTGACTGGACTGCCTTTGACTCAGAAGAAGCATGATGCAATCTGGGTGATAGTTGATCGGATGATGAAGACAGCTCATTTTCTTCCAGTTCGGATGGATTATTCTCTTGAGAGGTTGGCCAAGCTGTATATCAATGAGATAGTGAGGTTGCATGGAGTCCTAGTTTCTTTGGTGTCGGATCGAGATCCCCAGTTTACTTCGAGGTTTTGAAAGAGTTTGCATAATGCTTTGGATTTTCGATTGCATTTTAGTACTGCTTTCCATCCTCAGACAGATGGACAGTCAGAAGAGTGATACAGATTCTGGAGGATATGTTGAGGAGCTGTATCATTGATTTTATCGGGAATTGGGACAGATTTTTGCCATTAATTGAGTTTGCTTATAACAACAGTCATCAGTCGAGTATTGGGATGACTCCTTATGAGGCTTTATATGGCAGGAGATGCAGGACACCTTTGTGTTGGGATGAAGTTGGAGAAGGTAAACAGGTTGGTCCCGATTTGATTAAGGAAACAGAGGAGAAAGTGAAGGTGATTTGAGGTCCTTTGAAAGCGGCTTCAAATCGACAGAAATTCTATTCAAATTTAAAGAGAAGAGACATAGAGTTTAGTATGGGAGATAAAGTGTAACACCCCTATACCCCGTATACGTACACAGCATGCTTATACGATCGTAATATACGTATACTGAATATAGAAATGACACAGTTTACAAAACACACAAACCATCCCTTTAATATAATATGAACAATTTTAAAACATTTAAAGGAATTTGTAAAACACAATAGACAAAATGTTTACTCAAAACGCAGCGGAAAACATAACAAATATTTTCAAGTACATATACTTCAAAACTCAAGTTTTACAATATATAAAATAAGAATACATGATTAGCAGTATGTCTTTGATCTTTAAACTCCACTATCAACACCTCAAAAATCTTGACTCTACTCGGTCTAGAGGAACTCTCCGGTTCTTCCCTGTCACCTGCGCGATGAATCACACTCGCGCTAAGCCAACGGCTTAGTGGTACAAACTACAATAATATTATGCTTTGATGCAATGCCAATGTCACTCAATCAAGTTTCATAAGCAATTCATGAAGTACTATTCATAATTTCCACATCCATAAACAAATTAAAGCAAAGACAAATATATATATAAACAAAGACAAGCATGGGCCCAAAAAGAAATCTAATATGTTATTCAAAGTTCAGAGTTACTGTTTTGGTCCATAATTACAATCATCAAGCCCGTAGGCGATATATATATATATCTCTATCCATGGATAGTGTAACAGACCCAGTCTCTTGGACCTCAACCCGGTTAGAACCGAGGAAATCCTCAACCCGGCTAGACTGTTACTGTTTTTGAGGCTTACGACCCAGTCTTTTCACCCCAAAAACATCACATTTCACATTTATCATTTCACATTTTTCAACTGGAATCGGCTTACGACCCGGTCATTTCACCTATCCAGTGATTCATAGGCATGCCGCCAAACTCAGAACTCTGAAAATTGAATAACATATTAATCACACAATTATTTCATTTATCTCTTTATCAATCTCTTTCTCAATTCATTTCTCATTTCATATTCCATAATCAAATAGGCAACCATGCCCCAATTATTTCATTTACATTATCATAGCCAACCACAATGGCTTCATGTCACATCATATCTCAATTCACATTAAGGCAATTCATCATTAAAGTATTCATAATCAATTTCATTGAACATACATTTTGAATGATTATCATAGCTTTCACATTTCATATTCAATCATATCATTATATATTTAAAATCTTCAAGATACACTCCACCAAGTTCACATTATGCCAAAACATAACATTATTCATATGCATCAACAATGCAATAAGTTACTTAACACATTTAATCATATAATATATGCAATAATGTATGGTTTGTACTTACCTCAAGGACAACTCTCACCAAACTCCTCTTCCAAGAATCCACAACACTTGGATTAAGGCAACTCAACCTTCTTCAAAATCTAAACCTTCTTCCCAGTCTCTTGGACCTCAACCCGGTTAGAACCGAGGAAATCCTCATTCCACATAAGATAATAAGACTAAGAACTAACTAGGGCAAACTCTACACATGACACGCTCAACAACACGGGCGTGTCCCTGACCGTGCCCTAACTCCACAACACAGAAGCTTTGACACGCTCAGAACCATGGGCGTGTCACTGGACGTGTAATACCTTCTGTCTCACAGAAACATTGACACGTCCAACAACACGAGCGTGTTCATGGCCTTGTCAATTCTCCAACATCACAGTAGCTATGACACGCCCAGTGACATGGGCATGTCACTGCTCGTGTCACCCATCCAAGAACACAGACCTAATGACATACCTAAAAACCTGGATGTGCTCATGGGCGTGTCAGGCCAAAAATGCAGATTCCGGCCACAACAACACTACCTCTAACAAATCTCTTCTTTCCACCATTTTCCACTTCAAACAACCTTAATTAAACTCACCCAAAAACCATAACAAACTTGCAAAAATACCAAATCAACTCAAAACATACATCAAACACAAATCATAATTATCACCTCAAACCCCAAAACACAACCACAATACCTTCACTTCCAACAAACTTACTCTTTCCTTCAATCCAACCCCAAAATCCACAATCACTTGAACCAAACACTCTTAAACACACACACAATCAAACAAACACATATCAACCCCAATCTTGACTCACAAACTCAAAGAAATCAAAGAATCAAGTGGAAAACTTACCAAGGATGAAGAAACTCTTAAATTTCCAACTTGAATACTTGAATACTTCCTTCAATCTTGAGTATGAAATATCAAATCTCTCTCTTGCTCTCTTGCTAGGGAGTGCCGGCCAAAACCAAGAAAAGAAAAGGAAAGGAAAGGAAGGCACACAAAGAAGAAGAAGAAAAGAAAGAAAATAAAGTCAAACACTCAACCTTCTCTTTCCTCAAAACCCTCTCCTCCAAGCATTTAATATTAAAATACTTTAAATATCTCCATGCACTTCCACTCACTTAAATCCCACTTAATTAACTTAATTAATTTAAAATCATTAACTAATCATCTTTTGACTTTACATTTGACTTGTATATGTTGTATATATCGCTATATATACAACATATACACTCTCTCTTCACTTCCTTTCTTTTTCCAATTAAACACATATACAATTAATCCAATTACAACAATTATTATACAAAACTTCTAGGGCATATTTTGGGATATTACATAAAGTGTTTCTGAAGGTGTCTCCATGGAAGAAGATTTTGAGATTTGGCCGCAAAGGGAAGTTGAGTCCTCGTTTCATAGGATCATATGAGGTGTTGGAAAGAGTTGGTCCAGTGGCTTATAGACTAGCTTTTCCACTTGAATTGAATCGAATACATAATGTTTTCCATGTCTTAATGCTTCGAAGATACAGGTCTAACCCATCTCATATCTTTTCAGTGGAATCCATTGAGGTGAGTCCAGATCTGACTTATGAGGAAGAACTAGTGATGATTTTGGCACGAGAGGTTAAAGAATTGAGGAATAAGAGGGTGTTACTTGTGAAAGTCCTTTGGAGGAATCATGCCACTGAGGAGGCAACCTGGGAAAGTGAGCAGGCAATGCAGAGTCAGTTTCCACATTTGTTCCAGACTTGAGGACAGGTAATTTCGAGGACGAAATTTGTTTTAGGGGGAGAGAATTGTAACATCCTAAAATTTTTTAAAATTTCTAATTTTTGGAAAATTAGATAAAATAAATTATAATTTAAAAGGATAAATTAAATTAATGGTTTTAAATGAAAAATGAAAGGATTTTAAATGAAAAAGTGGAATATATATGTGATATATATGCAAAATATACATAACATATATAAAAGTCAACACTTTTTAAAAGAAAATGGTATTTTGGTAATTAAATCTTATAAATTCAAAATTAATAAAATAATTCAAAAACAAATAATTTTTGAATGGAAGATGGAAATTAGGACTTTTAATTTATTAAAAAAATAATTAAATAATTAAATATTAAATTATTTTAATATATATATATATATGTGGTTTAAAAAAAAGATGAAAGGAAAAGAAATATTAAAGTCTTCATCATCATCTTCTTCTTCTTCAAGGGATGTTTTCCATGGGAGCTTGAAGCCAAGATTTTGATTCTTCCATACTCCATAAATTGAAGAAATTAACAAGTTTCAAGTGAATTTTTGGTGATTTCCACCAAAATTAGTAAGTTTCCATCTCTTTTCTTTGAATTCCTTGGAAATTTGGATTATGTGAGAATCTGAATTTTTATGTAGTATGTTATAATTGTTGGAATTGGTGTGTATGATGTTATTTTGGGTAGTTAACCATGATTCTAAGGTTAGATTGAAGAGATGATGGAGTTTGGTTAAAGAATGGTGAAGAGAGAGAATTTAGGGTTATGGATTTTTGGGATTTTGAAAACATGAACTTTAATTGTGCAAATTGGTTCTAAATGAGTTGTTTTTATTCATAAATAAGTATTTTAAACTCAAATATTGGATTTGGTGGTGTTAGGTTGGAGTTTGAGAATGGAAGTGGAGATTTAGGGTTTTGGAAAAGTAATTTTTCAAAGTGGTTGAATTGTGTGATTTTATTTGTTTAAGCATGTTGTTTAGTGTTAAAAGAGATGAATATAAGCTTGAAATGAGTAATGGATTGTGTTGGAATGGAAAACCTTCAATGGGGGAAGGTTATGCCATTTTTGAGATTTTATGTATAAGAGTATATTTTTATAATGTAAATGATTTAAATGTATTAAAATATGTTTTTAATAATATAAATAAACTTAAAACACTAATTTAATTGTAGTAGAATGAAATTCCAATATTGAAGTAAGGAAAGGCTAAATTTTTGGAAATTTGTAGGAGTGATGTGTAATTATGGTTTAATGTTGGAAATGCCATTAAATTTGATACTAAATGATTATTTGTTATCACATTTGGTTTAAGCTTTGAGGGAGGTTAATTTACTTCATCCAAGTGGTGAAGGTCAAGTTGGAAAGATTGTATTGAAGGTTGTTTTTAGCTTGCTTTGGGTTGTTAGTGGAGGCATGTACAAACTTTGAATATATTGTTTATATTTGCATAACATTTGGACTTAACACATTTTGGTTGGAAAATGTGTTAAGCTACTTGGTTCATTGATTGTGTATGAATAATATGCTATGACATTTGTAATGTCATATATGTGTTAAATGCATTGTGAAAAGCAATTGATAATGGCTAATTTCTATAACATGTGAAATATGCATATTATGTGAAAATACCATAAGTAATTGGGTATTGTGTTGTGAATGCACAAAAATGAGATATGTGTAATAATGAAATGAATTGATATTGATAAAAATGAGAAAAATGAGAAAAATGTGAAAAATGAGAAAAGTGAGAAAAAAAAATGTGAAAATAAGGCAATGTGCCTAGATTGAATATGTGAAAATGAGAAAGAGATTAATAATGAGAAATATGAATTAAATTGCGTGACTAGTATGTTATTCAATTTTCAGAGTTCTGGGTTTAGCGGCATGCCTATGATTGCCTACGAGCTAAATGCTGGAATGGTGAAAAGATTGGGTAGTAAGCCAGGCCAGCTGATAAATATGATATTTTTAGAGTGAAAAGACTGGGTCGTAAGCCTCAAAAACTGTAGCAGTCTAGCCGGGTTGAGGACCAAGATACTAGAGCCTAAGGGTCTAGCTGGGTTGAGGTCCAAGAGACTAGGGCTGTTATATTATCCATGGATATATTACCTATGGGGCTAGACACATGGTGTCATTATGGACCAAAGCAGTAACTCTAAAATTTGAATAGCATATTAGATTCTTTTTGGGCCCATGCTTGTCTTTATTTTAATGCGAATTATGAAATATTTGAAAAATATAAGAAAGTGGAATGATTTGACATCTATATGCATTGTGTATTTGGTATTGCATTGAGTTATATTATTATTATCAAAGTTTGTACCACTAGGCTTCGGCTTAGCGTGATTGTTTCTATCAAGCAGGTGACAGGGTAGACCCAGTTGGGCCAGAGAGTTCTTCTAGACCAGGTCGGGTCTAGATTTGTAGTTGAGCTTGTTGAGTTGCTATCGATATTAGAAACACTACTAGTAGCATGTATATATTTTTATGTTATTGTACATTTTTTAGTTTTATGCATAATATATTATGTTTTGGGTTTTACGTATTGTATATTATAAAAAATATTTGGGTCAATGTATTTGAAATGGGAGAGTAAGTGTGATTTAAATTATATATATCTATATACATAAATGTTTGAGAAACCATATGAAATTGAGAAGTATGGTTGAGATGGTGATTGGAAATTATTTGGGAGTGTTTTCTTTTTGCAGGTTGAGTAATTGCTAAATTTTTGGATGTCCAAAATACAGACAAAACTCTGGCGAATTTTTTTCAGAGATTTTTATATATATTATTTATTTTGGGTTCTTATAAGAAGTAAAGAATATTTATATTCTATTTAATTTTTATACATTTAGAATTTGAAATTTTATATTGGAAATGTGAAAAATTTTTATTAAACCTGTCTGTGACATTTTTGTACCGTATATGAGTATTTTACATATGCTGAAAATTTGCATTGTGCGTATATAGAGTATAAGGGTGTTACACAAATCTCTCCTTTCCTCTAATGGAGATAACCGACCTTCAATGGAGAATGAAGAAGAAGAAGATCCCAAACTTATCTCTATCCAACCACTACCCTTATAGCCACACAATTTTTCACTTTAAATTTTCACCAAGTAAAATATATATTACTTAATTAATATATAAAAAAATCATCTTTCACTAACTGCACAAATAATTTTTCAATAATTTAAAATAACATTTGACCAATTTAAAATATTGACTTGTATATATTATGTATGTCTATATATATAATATACACATTTTACATTTTTAATTAAATATTATTTTATTATTATTATTTTTTTTTAATCATTGATTTAATTTTCAAAAATTAAAATTTTTAAAATTTTGGGATATTACAATTCGCTCCCTCTAAAAAATAAATTTCGTCCTCGAAATTACCTACTTTCAAGTCTGGAACAACTGGGGATACTGACTCTGCATCATCTGCTCACTCTCCCATGTTGCCTCCTTAGTGACATGATTCTTCCAAAGAATTTTCACAAGTGGAACCTTCTTATTCCTCAACTCTTTCACTTCCCGTGCCAAGATAGCTACTGGTTCTTCCTCATAAGTCAAATCTGGACTCACCTCATTTGACTTTACTGACAAGATGTGAGATGGATCTGACCTGTACCTCCGAAGCATAGAGACATGGAAGACATTATAAATTTGATCCAACTCAGGTGGCAAAGCCAGTCTATAGACCACTGGACCAACTCTCTCTAGTACATCATAAGGTCCTATGAAACGAGGACTCAACTTTCCTTTGCTGCCAAATCTCAAAATTTTCTTCCAAGGAGGCACCTTCAAAAATATTTTTATCTCACACACTGAACTCTATGTCTTTTCTTTCTAAATCTGAATATGATTTCTATCGTCTGAGGCTGCTTTCATACGATCCCAAATCACCTTTACTTTTTCTTCTATTTCCTTAATCAAATTGGGATCAATCAACTTACCTTCTCCAACCTCATCCCAACATAGAGGTGTCCTGCACCTCCTACCATACAATGCCTCATAGGGTGCCATCCTAATACTAGACTGATGACTGTTGTTATAAGCAAACTCAATCAGTGGTAAGAATTTATCCCAGCTCCCAGTGAAATCGATGATACAGCTCCTCAACATGTGCTCTAAAATCCATATCACTCTCTCTGACTGCCCATCTGTCTAAGGATGAAAAGCAGTGCTAAAATATAACCGAGAGCCTAAAGCATCCTACAAACTCCTCTATAATCTCGATATAAACCGAGGATCTTGGTCAGATATCAAAGAAACTGGGACTCCATGCAATCTCACTATCTCACTGATATATAGCTCAGCCAATCTCTCAAGAGAATAATCCATCTGAACTGGAAGAAAATGAGTTATCTTCATCATCTGATCAACTATTATCCAAATCGCATCATGCTTCTTCTGGGTCAAAGGCAATCCAGCCACAAAATCCATTGTCACTCGCTCCCATTTCCATTCTAGCATTGATAAAGGTTGAAGCAATCTTGAAGGAACCTGGTGCTCAACCTTCACTCTCTGACAAGTAAGACATTTGGATACAAACTCTGTTATGTCCCTCTTCATACCTAACCATCAATAATACTACTTCAAAACCTGAAACATCTTGGAACGCACAGGATGCATAACATAAGCTAACTGATGTGCTTCCTCTAAAATTACCCTCTTCAATCCTGCATCATCAAGAACGCACAACCTATCTCTATGCCACAAACTGCCATCACTTCTTGCATAAAAGTCTTGACTCTCCCTCTTTTGGTAATTCAATATAATCTTCTAGATTTTCTTATCTATCAACTAAGCCTCCCTAATATGATCCAATAACACTGGCCTCAACTGCAACTGAGCCATCAAAGCACCATCATCACAAGACTCAAATCTGGCATGCAACGCTCTCAACTCAACAAGCAACAAGAGCGAATAAGTAGTCAAACTTGCCAAAGACTTCTGACTCAAGGCATCAGCAACAACATTTGCCTTGCCAGGATGATAATCGATTAAACAATCATAGTCTTTAATCAGTTTTAACCACCGTCTCTGTCGAAGATCAATTCTCTTATATTTCAAACTCTTATGATCCGTATAAATGAAACACTTCTCCCCATACAAGTAATGTCGCCAAATCTTCAAGGAAAAAATATGGCTGCTAACTCCAAATCATGAGTCGGGTATTTTAGCTCATGCGGCTTCAACTGTTGAGAGGCATAAGCAATGACTCTACCCTCCTACGTCAGAACATAACCTAAACTACTATGTGAAGCATCACTGTAAATCACATAAGATTTACCTTCCACAGACAGGATAAGGACAGGAGCCTAAGTTAACATCTCCCTCAGCTACTCAAAACTCACCTGACACTGATCTGTCCACACAAATCTAACTCCCTTCCGAAGTAATCTGGTGAGTGGAGTAGCTATCATAGAAAAACCTTCCAGAAATCGAAGATAATAGCCTGCCAAACCAAAAAAACTTCTAGCCTCTGTCACAGTCTTCAGTGGACTCCAATACAAAATAGCTTCAACTTTACTCGGATCAACTCTAATACCCTCTGTTGAAACCGCATGATCGAGAAAAGTCACTTGATCAAGCCAAAAACTCACATTTAGACAGCTTAGCATATAACTGCTTCTTTCTCGGAGTCTGTAATACAATCCGCAAATGCTTGTCATGATCCTCCTCATTACGTGAATATACCATAATATCATCAATGAAAACCACCACAAACTGATCTAGATAGGGTTTGAATACCCTGTTCATCAAATCCATAAATGTTGCTGGTGCATTCGTCAATCCAAAGGGCATCACTAGGAACTCATAATGCCCATACCTCATGCGAAAAGCTGTCTTAGGTACATCTCCACCTCTGACTCTCAACTAATGGTACCCTAATCTCAAATCAATCTTAGAGAATACTGCTACTCATTTCAACTGATCAAGAGATCATCTATCCGAGGCAATGGATACTTGTTCTCGATGGTTATCTTATTCAACTGCTGGTAATCAATACACAATCTCAAGGTACCATCCTTTTTCTTCACAAACAAAATGGGTGCTCCATATGAGGAAACACTAGGACAAATGACCCTTTATCCAACAACTCCTGCAACTGCACCTTCAACTCTCTCAACTCAGTTGGTGCCATAAAAGAAGGAGTAATAGAGATGGGAGCGGTACTAGGCAACAAATTGATACCAAACTTAACCTCTCTCTCAAGGGGTATTCCTGGCAACTCCTCAGGAAAAATATCTAAAAACTTGGCAACTATGGGTATACTGTCAAGCTGGGATCCCACTACTCTGGTATCTACAACATGAGCAAGATAAGTCTCACATCCCTTTTGAATCATCCTTCTCGTTGAAATAGCTGAAAAAAACATGGATAAAAGATGTCTCTGCTTACTAGATACTATCACATTTCTACCATCACAAGTTCTCAGGGTAACACACTTTTGCTGATAGTCTACCATAGCCTATGCCTGGATAACCAATCCATGTCTAAAATTAAATCATACTCCCTGAAAGACATCTTAATCAGGTCACCGAGAAACTCCTCGTCTTGAACTACAACTAGGCTATCTCGGTGCATCCTGCTAACCATAACACTATGCCCTAAAGGATTTGTCACCAAAACATCAAATCCTAAGGACTCTGAATACAAATCACTCACGGGAAAGATGGATGTACTAATGTATGAATGAGTCAACCTAGGGTCTATCAAAGCAAGAATTGAAGTACCAAAAAAAGAAAAAGTACCAGCAATAACGGCTGAAGCATCTAGCTGCCTTTGCATCACATATACCCATAGTGATGGCCCTGCCTCATCTGGTCTACCTCCTACTATAGAACCTCCTCTCTGACCGGACCTAGATCAATCACCCCTACCAAAATTTCTGCTACTATAACCTCCTCTAACACTGGGTCGAGAAGCTGCAGTATCTGTCTGTCTATCCTCTAGTGGCTCTGGGCAATCTCTAAAGAAGTCATCTGGTGACCCAAATCTATAACACACTGCTGGTGCACCTATCCTCCAGTAGGCACCCCCGTATGCCCTACCATAATGGACACGTGTATATGGAACTGGTCTCTGAACTGCTGGGTTCGGAGCACTGGCTACTGAAACTGTAGGTCTCGATCTTTGTCTCTGCTGCTGTACTGACCTGCCAGACTACCTCTGGCTCCTACTAAATCTCTGAAAATATCCTCCCCAGCCTCTCTTCACATATGAAGACCCTGCCTCACTCTGGGATCTCCTAGCTTTGGTCTCCTCATCCTTAGCAGTTATTGCAAGATCTTGTACTCTCTCAACACTCCTGGCAGCTGCAACCAACTGGAAAAAATTCTGATACCAGGAACCTGCTATAATTTATATGATACAGGGTCTCAGCCCCTCCTCAAACCTTCAACACTGGTCAATCTCATCAGAAATGATCCCACCAGCATACTGACTCAACAGGGTAAACTGTATCGTATACTCCGACACTGTCCTGGTATCTTGTCTCAAACACAGGAACTCTATCTTCTTTTTATCCTTATACTCTCTCAAAGTATACTTCTGCTCGAATTCCCGCAGAAAA
This sequence comes from Garcia nutans, assembly GCA_947685225.1. NCBI lineage: Eukaryota > Viridiplantae > Streptophyta > Magnoliopsida > Malpighiales > Euphorbiaceae > Garcia > Garcia nutans. Next base: position 204,143 of record CANTUV010000103.1, on the reverse strand, counting down.
TTATCATAGGTCAAGACTAATGGATCATCCAGAGCATGTGGAACAGTCTTCCACCAATCATATGCATCCCTCTGCAGAAGAGATCTGGCATAATCAAACTTCTCCTCTTGAGTAGCCTGCAGCTGGATGAACACTCTCTGAATTTTGTCTAGCCACTGCTCTGCTACAGCGGAGTTTGTAGTGCCAATAAAGTCCTCAGCTCCAAACTTCCTCAGCTTATCATATTTCCTCATCAGCAACTGCGGCTACAGCTGTAGCTGTTGCTGTGGTGGCGGCTGCTGCTGTACTGAAGCTTGCCTCAACAGCTCCAACATATGTCATACCCAGCTTGGCGAAATCTCATCAACTGTTGGTCTCTCTGGCACAGGAGCAGGTGCCTCTCCAGCTATCTCAACTCTAGCTCTAATTCTACCCTCAACATGAGCCACACTCTCTTCACTACCCTCTGCAGACTGATACGTCTGAGATGTCATTACTACCTATATCTGCAAATACAGTAGAAATTGCCACATCAGAGATTAGAAACTGCCAGTGCCAATGCATGTATCATAATTAAAAATCATATTTAAAAATCTCCATTTTCTTTCTCTCACAACCCACCTAGGTTGAGAATCTCAATCCTAGGCTCTGATACTAAAATAAATGTAACACCCTTATACCCTATATACATATAATACACACATCCAACATATGTAATATACGAATGTACGATATAAGAATGCCACAACCCATTTTAATAAAAAAAAAAACCCTTACTTTTTGAATCTGTATAAACTTAAATCATTTAACTGATATAATGTAAATAATAGATAAAATATTACTTGTTAAAACACATACATACCTTCATTATAAAATTTTTATCCAAAACATTCTTGATAGTTTGCGATATATATATACACATCAAAATATAATATAATATACATGAAGTCAAAATGTATAAAAATATAAAATATGTACATGTTGGTAGTTTATCTCTGATCTTGATGTCCAACAATCAACTCTACACTCAAGATCTCAAGCCTAGACCTAGCTCGGTCTAGACAAACTCTCCAGCTCAACCGGATCTACCCTGTCACCTGCGAGATGAATTACAATCGGGCTAAGCCAAAGGCCTAGTAATACAAACTTTGATAACAATAAAGTTCAAATGCAATGCCAATGCACAATGCATAAGGATATTATATCTCATAACACTTTATCTTAATATATTGCTCAATTGTTCTACAATTCATAATTCATATAAAAACAAATACAAGCATGGGCCCAAACGATCTAATATGTCATTCAAATTCCAGAGTTACTGTTTTGGTCCAAGTTGACACCATGTGTCTAGCCCCGAAGGCAAATCAAGTAATTGCTTAAGCTATCCTCGAAGGCAAATCATATCAGAATGAGGACAACCTCCTATGTAACATCCCAACTAGGCTTTAAGGGCTAGGCCCAACCCAGCTTCAAGGGACTGCTACGTCATAGGCATGCTTCCAAACATAAAACTCTGAAAATTGAATAACATACTAGGCACACAATTATTTCATATTTCCATTATCAATATCTTTCTCATTTTCTCATGATCAAGCTAGGCACATTGCGTCATTTATATTAACATCATCATATAATCATAATGTATCTCATTTTATACAACATAGCCATCACCAATGGCTTTACATAATATATTTAATGTATACACAACAAACTACATTACCCAAATATTTTGGGCCATTATCATATCTTTCACAGAGTTCACATTTCATTCAATTTAGCCATTAACAATGGCTTCTCACATTACATATAATGCATTTATGATATTACACAAGTCATAGCATATTACTCATGCATAAACAATGTAGTGAGTAACTTAACACATTTTCCAACCAAAATGTGTTAAGTCCAAATGTCATGCAAATATAATCAATTATTCAAAGTTTGTACTTAACTCTAAAATCAACAAAACAAGCTCAAACACCACTTTCAAACTTCTCTTCCAAGATATCTCTCAACACTTGGATTGGGTAACTCAAGTCTCCTCAAAGCCTAAACCAAATGTGATTATAAATAATCACTTAGTAACACACTTAAAGGTTTATACAAAACCTCTCAACACAAGGATAAGAAGCACAAAGGAAAATAAGGAAAAGAACTATCTAGGGCAAAACCCACAACACAAAAGATTTGACATGCTCAATGACATGGGTGTGTCAATGACAATGTCCTTAGCTCTGTATTACAGCAGATAAGACATGTCCAGAGACATAGGCATGTCCCTGCCTATACCAAAACTCCTGCAACACAGTAGCTGTGACACACTCAGTGACATGGACATGTCACTGGACGTGTCAATACTATAATATTACAGAAGTTGTGACACGCTCAGTGACATGGGCATATCACTTCACATGTCACCAACACTGAAAATAGAACCATTGACATGCCTAAAAACATGGCCGTGTCACCGGCCATGTCAGGCCAAAATCCTGATATCACACATAATTGTCACATCCAAAGTTATCTTTCTTTTCCCTTTTTCAACTCTATTTAAACTCAACCATATCAATCATTTTACCATAAAATACTTGTATATACATCAAAACAACTCAATTAAAAGTAAAATACACAATTTAAAACCATGACTTCACAACTCAAAAGTTACATAACCCAAAACTCTTATTCTCTTCACCAAACTTAACCATTTCTTCAATCCAACCCTAAAATCATAGTTAACTACTCAAAACAACTTCATACATACCAATATCAACCATTAACACATGCTACATCAAACATCCAATTCACACATATACAAACTTTCATGGAAGAAATCAAGGAAATAAGGTGGAAACTTACTAAATATGGAGAAAATTCCCAAAACTCCAACTTGAACACTTGAAATCCTTCAATTACTTGAGCTTGAAAGAAGAAAATCCCTCCTTTCCTCTAATGGAGATAACTGGCCTTCAATGAAGAAAGAAGAAGAAGAAGAAGAAGATCCCAAACTCATCTCTATCCAACCACTACCCTTATAGCCACACAATTTTTCACTTTAAATTTTCACCAAGTAAAATATATATTATTTAATTAATATACAAAAAATTCATCTTCTACTAACTACACAAATAATTTTTCAATAATTTAAAATAACATTTGACTAATTTAAAATATTGACTTGTATATGTTATGTATATCTACATATATATATAATATACACATTTTACTTTTTTAACTAAATATTATTTTATTTTTATTTTTTAATCATTTATTTAATTTTTAAAAATTAAAATTTTTAAAATTTTAGGATATTACATGGCGTACTCGAGCATATATTCACCGACAATGCAAAAAAAAATCAAGAATAAGGATGTGACAAAGATGTGCTCAAAATTCAAAATTAAGCACCATAATTCCTTCCCATATCCTCTAAAGATGAATGATACAGTTGAAGCAGTTAATAAGAATATTAAGATGATTTTAGATGTACTATGAACCTTAAATTTTTTTTTCTATTTCGAGCACTGTATTTTTATTAAAAATTTTAGATATGTGATTTTTAAATACTAAAAAAATTATTTATTCATTATTTTTGGGATAAGTTTATTATTATTATTATTATTATTATTATTATTATTATTATTATTATTATTATTATTATTATTATTATTATTTTAGATCCGGATCATGCATTTATTGTTTTCGTTATTTGAAGATTTATATTTTTTTACTATTTTTTTTGTTAACCTTTTCTTTTGCTAAAGCTATTTATGCATATAATTTTTTAATATGCCAAACTTGTAATATTTAAGCATGAAATCGTGTATAGATGTGTGTGTTATTTCTATATGCTTTTATGTTTTATTATTTAATTAATATTTTTATGACAATTATTTTGCATGTATGTGTATTCTGTTTATATTAAATTTGTATGTTTTATGAATGATATAGATAATTCAGTCTTAGTTGTGTATATGTGGTTATATGCCTTGCAAATCATTAATTTCCTTTTTTTTAGATAATGGAGTCACTTCCTAGCTACATTATTATTAAAAATCACATATCTAAAATTTTTAATAAAAATGCAGTGCTCAAAATAAAATAAAATAAGAATTTAAGGTTCATAGTATATTTACCTAACTAAAAAGTATAACTATACATTTAAAAGCATCAATAATTTATTTAAAAATACTAATATAAGAAAAAAAATATTGGTAATTTATTTAAAAATACTCACGCTTAATAAATGACGCTAGAGAATGAATTATCTTTTATTATATTGCTAACATTATTAGATAAACGTTAGAAATTTTTCCAACGCTTTATTTTAGTGTAACAAAATATATAATGATACTTATATAACTCTCCCAACACTTTTATAAAGCGTAAGCAAAATTGTGTCTTGAATAATAAAAATATAACTACACATTTATAAAAGCATAAGTAAGTTATGAAATATGCCAACACAAGAAAAAATATTGGTAATTTATTTAAAAAATAATAACGCTTAATAAATAACATCGGAGAATATATTATTTTTCATTATATTGCCAACACTATTGGATAAACGTAGATAATTTTGCCAATATTTTATTTTAGCATTAGAAATTATATAATGACATTTACATAACTTCCAACGCTTTTACAAAGCATCGGCAAAATTATGTTTGGATTGATAAAAAAAAATATAACTACACATTTAAAAAAGTGTCGGTAAGTTATTAAATATGTCAACACAAGAAAAAAATGTTGCTAATTTATTTAAAAATACCAACGCTTAATAACTATCGTCAGAAAATATATTATTTTTCATTATATTGTCAATGCTATTAGATAAATGTTGGTAATTTTGTCAACGCTTTATTTTCTCATCGGAAATTATTAACATTTATAAAATCTTCCTAACACTTTTATAAAGCGTTGGTAAAATTGTATTGGTATAGATCCCTTTTCTTGTATTGTGTTATCCACATCTTTGCTTTGATTTTTGTTGTATTTTTCAAATAAACTCCCTGTATTTATTAAATTTTGAATTTCTTTTACCAAAAAATTCTAAATTTTATGCTCTGAATTTTCTATCTTTTTCTCTGTATAAAATTTTCAGTATTTATTTATCAGTTTTTTATACAAATTTTTCTGTCTCCCATCCCCCTCCCCCCTCATTTATGCTTCCCCTCTTATACTAGAGGAGCTTTTATTTTCATGTTTTAATATTTTGCCACTTTTTTTTCTTTTTGCGGACAAAGAGGAATTATTGCAAGAAAACATTGCAGAAAATGAGGATCCCTTTTTTTTTCCTTGTTTTAAGTTATTTTTGTCTATGTAATTAGTATATATTGATATAAAGAATATGGATGAGAGTATAAATATTATATCAATAATTTGTTTATTTATTTTTTAAAAAAAATTGGGTTATTATAGTGCCATCCCCCACCCCCTGCATGCTTTAAATAATTAATGTTGTGAAAAAGGTTAATAATTAATTATTTTCTAAGGCTTGATCCGAATAGTACATAAAGCTTGATTTTCTAATTTTTCAGAAAGGCAATGGAACCTAAGGCTCAACTTAAAGAGTACCTAAAATTTGTTTTTATAATTTTCTTTTATAGAAAATGAAGAAAAAGGTCTTAAGGCTCGATCTTAGGATCACATAAAATTGGGTTCTAGGAAAATTTTGTAGAAAACAAAGAGAAAAACTAATGCTTTATCTTATTAGTGCTAAAGTTTAACCCTTGAAATTTTCTTTTTTTGGAAAACAAAGAGGACCTAAGACTCGATCTTAAGAGTGTTTAATGCTCAATATTAGAGACTTTTTAAAAAAGATGAGAGGGAATATAAGGTTTGACCTTAGGAGTGCCTAATGTTTGATCTTAGGAATTTTTTATTTTTTATTATTTTTTAGAAGAAGATTAAGATTAAGAGAGCATAAGGATTATGAATTTGTGAAAAGGGAACCTAAGGCTTGACCTTAGGAATACCTAACGCTCAATATTAGGAATTTTTTTTTTTAGAAAAAGGAAAAGGGTACCTAGGGCTTAACCCTAGGAGTACTTAATGTTTGACACTATGAACCCTTTTTTTAAACGAAAAGGAAATCTAAGGCTCGACTTTAGAGATTTAAAAAAAAAAAAAACCTAAGGCTTGGTCCTAGGAGTGCCTAACTCTTGACATTAGAGACTTAAAAAAAAACCTAAGACTTGACCCTTGGAGTGCCTAATGCTTGATATTAGGCACTTTTTTATAGAAAACAAAAGGGAAATATAAGGCTTGACTCTATGAGTTTTTAATCCTTGACACTAAGGACTTTTAGAAAGAATGCTAAAGCTTGACCCTGCGAGTATCTAATACTTAATATTATGGACTTTTTTTCTTAGCAAAATAAAAGAAATATAAGACTTAGTTTTAGAAATATCTAAAGTTCAATCTTAGAAAATATTTTTAAAAAAATGAAAAGAACCCAAGGTTTGAACCTGAGTGTATCTAATGCTTGATATTAGAAACCTCCCTCCCCCTTTTCCCTTTTTAAAGAAAAAAAAATAAAGAGAAATTCAGAGGTTAACCCCTTTAGTTTGGTCCCCTTCTAGTCGAGGTATGGTTACTTGAAAAGCAATTATTATATGCAGACTCTTTTAATTGTATTTAAAAATTTGAAAACCTCTTTTTTTAAAAGAAAAAAATACTTAAAACTTATATGCCATATTTATTTGTTTGTATCTAAATGCTCAGACAAAGTGTTAATTTTCTTCCAAAATCATCCATTTGCATTAAGAATTTTCCTTTTTGAAAGAAAATATAACATCGAAACTACAATAATTTCTAAATCTATAACAAATATGGTATTTAACTTTAGTTGCGTGATCAGTAAAATATCTTCTTGGATTTTGTTCAAGCAACAACTCTAGATCTTAGAATAATATCATTTGGCATTGCCTGTATAAGTATCTTGTTAGCAATTATGTAACCCATCATGGCGTGTCCTTTTCATTCCTTTATAATTTTTTGTCTCCCTTTCCAATGTTTTAAGAACAATTTTCAATATAATATATGCTTTGATGCATGGTTTGAGTAGGAATATTGCTTTATCAAGTCTCTCAATATTCATTTTATCAATTTTTTCTTTTCATGGTCACTTATTTTCAAAAGGTGAAAATATATGCACGGAGAAAAAAAATTGTTAAGAAAAGCCAATGAATCATACAATCCTAACGATCATAAGTCTGAATTGACTTTGAATAATCCCTAACTATGCTTCTCGCATCTTCTTTTCTTCTCCTCCTTGCAACTTCAGGCATAATATCTTTTCACAGCATCTGAGTTCACCGGATTAGGAAAATCTTCTCCATCTATATTAGTTAAATTGAGTGCTCCACTGGAGAATGCTCTCTTCACAATGTATGGACCTTCATTTTTAGGAGTCTATTTTTTTTTAGGGTCTTAATGCTTAAGAATAATTTTTTGAGCATCAAATCTCCTTCTTGAAACTCCCTTACCTTCATCTTCTTTACATGGGACTTGATTAGTCGTTTCTGATATAGTTGACCATGACACAAGGTTGTCAATCTTTTTTCTTCAATAAAGTTCAACTGATCATAATAACTTTGTACCCATTCAGCATCATCAAGGTTAGTTTCCATATTAATTCTGAGAGAAAGAATCTCAACTTCAATGGGCAATACTGCCTCCATGCCATATACTAAAGAGAATGGTATTGTCCCCATAGATGTATTGATTATGGTCTTGTATCCATAAAGAGCATAAGAAAGCATCTTATGCTAATATGTGTACGTCATTGCCATTTGCTGAAATCTTTTTAATATTCTTATTGGTTCTTCAACTGCACTGGTATGGAGAGGATTTATAGTACTTAATTTTGAATTTTCTATAAATAAGTACTATTTTTATATTAATTATTGAATATGTGGTGCGCGCGAGCCTAAATGTTGTAGCAATACCGCAAGTGCACGGGTCGCCCAAGTAATAAAGTAGTGAGTGAGTTATTGTTTCACTGAGGACAAGGCCAAGTACTAGTGCAAATCTTAACTGTTGTTTAGCAAATTAATATTTTTTGTGTGAAGTTTTGTAATTAAAGACAATTAACTTAAATAAATGAAAGTAAAGATAAATTGAGTGTTGTGTAAAAAGGATTGATGATAATGATACTATCTAGATATTGAATCCCCCTAGCCACAATTACATCACATAATAGAGTTGAATTAGCATTCCTCTAACTTAGAATAAAACCTGTCTCAAGTGAATTAATCCCTAATCACTAAGTAGAGTGCCGGAATCTCTTCTCAAATACAATTAAATAGATCTTGCATTAAGAACAAGGAACTATAGACCAAAAGATCTTGTAAGTCTATCTCTAGTACTCCAATCAATCGTCAACCCTTATGAGTATTCAATTCATATCAAGCTTTCTCAAGTCAATAATATGAAAATGGAAACCAATCAATAAGCATGCTATTATCAATTGGAAATAAATCATTAAGCATCATAAGAATAAAATAACTCCATCAATTAAAATTATTCAATCATACAAATGAGCTAAGGTTCTTCAATATCTAGATAGAGAATGAATTAGTTCATATTCAATACTCTTAATACAACAACAACAATAATATTAAAATGAATTAAAGGAGAAAATAGAAAAACCCCTTTCAATGTAGCTTCTTCAATCTCCAGGAGCTTGCCAATGGAGGATGGAGATGGTGGAGAGGATGGAAATGGAGGATGAAGATGAAGAGTCAAGGAGAGTGTCACTCCCTCCTTGCCCAAACCATGTATGCCCAAGCCTCCTCCTCTCAAACCTCTCTTCTCTGTCTCTGGTCTCTATCTCATGCAAAAACCTCCTCCCAAACTTAACTCCCTCAAGCTTCCTCCTCTTCTCTTTTTAAATCATTCCAAGCTCATACCCATGCCTTCCAACTCACTTCCAACTCACACCACTCTCCCTTGTCTCCCACATTCCATTTGTTTAGTATTTCTTTTGGCAAGCACAATGTCTTGTTCCCCACTTTGTCTCCCAACTCGTACAAGAGAAGTCAATATTCCATAGGTGACACGGCCAAGCCATGAGTGGCTTGGCCGTGTCTCTCATCTTTCTTTGGGACACGGCCAAGCTAGCTGGCCATGTCCATCACTGCCTTTCTTCCTTTCTTTCTTTTCTCTTTGGTTTCATGGGGTGACACAGCCAAGCTCCTGGCCGTGTCATGTGACACGGCCAGTGGCTTGGCCGTATGGTGTCAGCTCCTGCTTCTTTTCTTTCACTCTTTGCTTGGTCTTTGGCTTAGGATGGGACATGGCCAAGCTTGTGGCCGTGTCATGTGACACGGCCACTGGCTTGGGCGTATCACCTGCCAGTGTCAGCTTCTGCCAAATTTTTCTTTCTTTCTTTGGTTTCTTTGGGTTTGCTCCTTAGGTGAGACACGGCCAGTGGCTTGGCCGTGTCTCCTGGCTGTGTCAGCTACTGCCTTGAAGTTCATTTGAGGGACACGGCCAAGCTTACTTTGACTTGGCCTTGTCTTGCTTGATTCATGTTCTTTCTTCATTATTTTGATCATCCAAGGGAGTTTTTGCACTTTAACCTAAAACAAATACTTGAAACAAACTTTAAACAAAAATCAAATGAAACATTAACTAAAAACACATTAAAATCATACAAAAAAATTAGGTATAAAATGATCTCATCAATATGTAACAACTTTAAATATGCTTGAAAATTATATATGATTAATATTAATTAAATCATTCTTAACATACTAATCTTTAAGGGTTATTTCATATACTATATCATTTATATTGATAAAACTAAATTAAAAGAATATAAAAAATCAGTTATTATTCTGATTCTTCAGCTCGATACAGTATGGTTTGGTTCGATTTGGTACAATTCTAGGTCTGGATATAGCTTAATATCCAGAACCATTTCATATTATAAAAACTTAGTTTGGTTCGGATTGGTTCGGAGAAAGTAAAAAAGTCAACAAATCTTTTCAGTTTTGAATATTTTGATCCGGATATTAGAATTAGTTCATATATCTTCATGATACGTGCTCATCCCTAATAATTACTATAGAATACTAACTTGTTATTCCTAAAAAAAAAAGAATAATAACTAGTTACATATTAGATATTTCTAGCTACTACATATTATAGCTATTATATATAAATAACATATAAATTTTAATAAAGTTTACTTTTACAATGTTAGATATTAGATTTTTTTATAAATAAATTAAAAAAAAAAGCATATGATGACATGGCTTTTAAAAAAATATTATAGCTGCAAAGAATTGAACCATGTATCTCCTACCACACATATGAGTACTCTATCATTTGATCTATATACAATTTCATATTAAAATATAACACATATAATTAAGTGTAAGTAATTAAATTTGCTTCACCTATTACTTTTTTAAACAATTTGAATGTCAATTTAATTTATATGTATTTACTTTTAATAAATGATATATAATTAGTATATTCAATAAATACAATAAAATAATAATTATTATAAAAAATATATTGTTCAATTATAATAAAGGCTTAATACATGTATTGCCCCTTAAATTTGTCAATTTTAGTCATTTTCCCTCCTTTGCTATTTAATTAACTATTTTGCCCTTTAAATTTGTCTTTTTCATAATAATTTAACTCTGGCAAAATACGTGTAATATACTTCCTTCCAGTGTGTGAAAAAATTAAAATTCATTGTTATAAGAACTAAAATTATTTCAAAAATAGGAAATTGGCTATTCACAAAAGAAAAAAACCATAATTTAAAAATCACAAATTAATAAAAAAAAATAATTTAAAAATCACAATCATCGCCTTTGTAATTTCTTCAATAAGAGATTTTAGTTCATATCCTATAACCAAAAAAAAGTAAAAAAAAAATATAAATTGAAAATTAATTAAACAAGTAAAAAAATGATAAGTTAAAAATTAATTTAAATAAAAACTGAAAAAAACAAAAGAAAATCATCGCCATTGAAGACCTGCAATTTCTTCAACCATGCTTATCACATTCTAATTCCAAATCTAGCACTTATCCTCTTCGTAAACCATCCCCAAAATCTTTCTAACCTCGTCTACCCTGAAACAGCTAAGAAATTTCCTTTCTTTTCCTTTTCTCGTGCTTTCCAAGATAAACATTAATAAGAACCAATTGCAAAGAGAAAAAAAAAATACACAGTAAGCTTCCTAAAAGGGGAAAGTTTGAGTACATATTCACATAAGATTCAAATCCAAAATTTAACACTTTCCCACTTCCTAACAAAACACAAAATAGCAAAGGACCATGATAAACTTTTGACTTTTGCAGAGAATTTTTTTTTCCAATTATTACAATGCACATCCCCCCCCCCCCCCCCCCCCCCCCCTAAGATCTTCAAAATGCAGCACTTGTGTTTCTTAGATTATTGAATACGTTGTCATTTTCCTTTTTTTAATATTTTTCTAGCTTTTCTTTTGAAATCTTCATCACCTCCATAATATTGTGCTCCCGTGAAATGCAGCAAAAAGAGAGAAAATAGAGAAAGAAAGCAAAATGGTGGTGGTATTTGTTAGAATTAATTTTATATTGATTAAAATTAATTCTAAATGTGGGCTAAATATATTTAATATTTAAATGTGTATTGCAGTCAAATTAAGATAGTCAAATTAAAGTTGTGATCAAATTAGGATTGTTGACTATTGAGGTTTCCTATTCGTAATAGGATTATAAGTGTAGAGATCGTTAAGAATTTCTATTTTGTTGAAGGACCAAAATAGAAATTAATCAATTTATTCAGTTATAAATAAGGGGTCGTGGTCTCCGAGGGAACATAACAATTTTAGAGAATATTACGTTCCTTCAGTAGTGCTTCCGCATAACCTAAAGTGTGTATCCCCTAGAAGGCGACAAACTCCAGAATCGTCTTCAGCATCAACATACGATGATATCAGGTACGCAATTCTGCCCTTTGCAATTTAATTTGAATAATCTAGTGATCTATGTATATTTTAGGTTTTAGGGGAATTAAGTTTTCTTCCCCTTTCATTTAGGGGAATCAGGTTTTCTCCCCCTTTCAATTGGTATCAGAGCCCTATGCTAGGTTACTAGATTTTTCGATTAAATTGCGGTATTGATTATTGTTTTGATTCTAGAAAATTAATTCGGTGATTGTAATTTTCTAGAATTAATTTGGAATCGAATTTGGTAATCTGAAATCAATTTTGGTTTGATTTATTTTTTGGATTAAATTACTGAGATTATTTAATTAATTCTAGAAAAATCAAATTTCTGGACTTGAATTTTGGTTTGTAATTTTTCTGGAATTAATTAATTTTTGGTTAATTAATTATGTAAATCAATTAATTAAAGATTAAAAAAAATTGTTTTCGTAAATTTGGGATTTTCGTAAATATATTCCAATATAGCCCAAAACAATATACAGTTTCAAAAATTTCCAAAAAGAAACTGTATATTGTAAAATTGCAACTTTTGAAAATCGAATTTCCAAAAAAAAAACAGTTTCGAAAATCAAATTTCCAAAAAGAAACTGTATATTGTTTCGTAAATTAAATTCTGGTTTTATCCAGATTTTTTTTTGGATTAATTTTAGCCCAATTTTATAATTTAGCCACTAAATTAAGTTTATTGGGGACTAAATTATTTTTCCGGGGGCAAACTTATTCAGTGTTTAAAAATTAAATTTTTTAAATTTGCAACTTTTTGATTTTTTAATTGTAATTTAAAAAAAATTATTAAATTGAGTTCGAATTTTGGAATTTTAGTCCTGATTGTGTCTAATATTTTCGGATAAATTGGTTGAAGCAATATGTCGCCAAAGTGACCTCCATTGTGTAGATTACTTTATTTGGGGTATTAGACAGGTGTGTTAAAATTAATTGCAGGTAGTATATCGGCCCAAAGGAAGGTTGCTATCTGGCTGAATTGAGAATACATTGCGGTAATAAATATGTGATAATTATTATGTGTTCATCCATGTGGATAATAAATCGGCCCAAAGGAAGGTTTATTATTTGACAGGACTGAATTGTCAATATTTGATTACTGCGTTGAGATACCAATTACAGTTAATATTCTATGTCCAAATATGAGAATATTAATGTTGTGCCCGGTATCTTGTTTCCAATATTTGAACTCTACTTTTGTGATTTGTTTCAATTTTTGTGGATTGTGAGCTTATGTCATTTATTTATTATTTATTTTCTCTGAATTCAGCTAGCATGTCTTATAATCCTAACACTGTCCCTATGCTTGAGGGGTCAAATTTTGGTTCATGGAAATCAAGCATCATGATTTATCTGGGTTGTATGGACTTAGACCTTGCATTCAGGATGGACAAACCTACTCCTCTTACTGAAGAAAGCACAGATGCTCAGAGGGTTTAGTATGAGAAGTGGGAGCGTTCTAACCGCTTAGGTCTTATGATCATGCAGCAGGGAATCCCAGAACATGTTCGAGGAGCCATTTCTGCTGAAAAAAAGTAATGCTAAAAACTATCTTGCTGAGCTGGAGAAGGTCTATGTCAAATGACAAGGCCGAAGTAGGGACGCTTTTAGCGAAACTCACATCCATAAGGTATGCTGGCAACGGTAGTGTTCGGGAGCATATACTGAGCATGTCCCAAATAGCCAAGAGACTAAAGGTCCTGGATTTGGTTTTACCAGATGACCTATTAGTCCATCTAGCTTTGAATTCTCTTCCACCACAGTATGGGCAAATCAGGACTTCATATAACTGCCAGCCGAGCAAATGGACTCTTAACGAGCTCATTGCTCATTGTGTGGATGAGGAGGAAAAGTTGTTAGCTACTAAGAGGGAGAGTGCTCATCTGGTCTCTTCAGCAGATAAGGGCAAGAACAAGAAGAGAAACAAGACTGCTGAGAATAAGACTACTAATAAAGGTCCTGTGCAAAAGAAGCCTAAGGAATTAAAATGCTTCTTCTGCAGCAAGTCTGGACACTTAAAGAAGGACTATCCTAAATACGCCACATGGCGTGTCAAGAAGGGTAAGTCCCTTGTTTTAGTCTGTTCTGAGGTTAATTTAACTTCAGCTCCTAGAAACACTTATTGGATGGATTCTGGTGCTACCGCTCACATAAGTGTTTCATTGCAGGGTTGCCTGAACTACCGAAAGCCAACTGACGGTGAAAGATACGTCTATGTGGGAAATGGCGAGCCGGTGGAAGTGGAGGCAATTGGGCATATTAGATTATGTTTAAGAACTGGTTGCTTTTTGGATCTTGTAGATACTTTTGTTATTCCGACGTTTAGACGGAATTTAATTTCTGTTTCTTATTTGGATAAATCTGGTTTTACTTGTTCATTTGGAGACAGTTTATTTACTTTATCTATGGATTAAAAAATTTTTGGTACTGGCTTCTTGAATGCATGTGATAATCTATATATGTTGGATATTAATGATTCTTATAATGAAACCCTGCAGGTAAGTACTATATGTACCAAAAGGAAGCGGAATATAGATAATTCAGCTGAACTTTGGCACAGACGTTTGGGTCACATATTCAAATCTAGAATAGAACATCTTGTGTCAGATGGTATCCTAAACACACTTGATTACACAGATTTGGACTCCTGTGTTGAGTGTATTAAAGGCAAACAGACTAAACAAAAGAGACTAGGTGCCAACAGATCATCAAACGTCTTAGAATTGATACATACGGACATTTGTGGTCCATTCCCTACAGCAACAAGGAATGGCCAAAGATACTTCATATCATTCATAGACGATTACTCACGTTACGGGTACCTATATCTCATTCATGAGAAATCTGAGTCTCTGGACATTTTCAAATCTTATAAGGCCGAAGTTGAAAACCAACTAGGAAAGAAGATTAAATCTGTTAGATCTTACCGTGGTGGTGAGTACTACGGTAGATATGACGGTTCAGGTGAACAACATCCAGGACCATTTGCTATTTTCCTACAGGACTGTGGTATAGTCCCTCAATACACCATGCCTGGTACACCCAGCATGAATGGTGTATCTGAGAGATGTAACTGGACTCTTATGGATATGGTTAGAAGTATGATTAGTCATTCTTCTTTACCTGAGTCTCTATGGGGAGAAGCATTAAAGATAGCAGTCTTTCTTCTTAACAGAGTACCAACTAAAGCAGCTACAAAAACACCTTATGAGCTTTGGACTGGACGCAAGCCCAGTCTAAAACACCTTCATAATTGGGGATGTCCTGCTGAGGCTAGGCCTTATAGGCCTAATGAGACAAAATTGGACTCCAAAACTGTTAGTAGCTACTTTGTTGGTTATTCTGAGCGATCTCGGGGTTTTAAGTTTTATAATCCTACTTCCAGATCTATTTTTGAGACGGGAATTCCAACATTCTTTGAGGATGTTAAGTTTGGGGGGAGAAATAAGGTTAGAAACATTGTCTTTGAGGAGGGATTGAGTTAGGAACACTCAGTGTCGATTCCTATCTTTGCTCCTGGGACTGTTCAGGTTTCTAGAATTGTTAATATCCCAAAAGCAATTCCGGATCAAGACAATGTTGATCAACTTCCCTATCAGGATGAAGAAGTTGTTCTTCCTCAAGTACAAGCTCAACAACCTCAAGAATTTGAGCCAGAACCTGTGCCTTTAAGAAGGTCTACTAGAGAGAGAAGAAATGCTATTCCGGATGACTATGTAGTATATCTTCAGGAATATGAGGACATTGTAGACATGGTGGAAGATGATCCTATCAGCTTTCATCATGCCATGCAGGATTCCAACTCTCAGAAGTGGATTGAAGCAATGGGTGAAGAATTTAAGTCCATGCAAGACAATCAAGTTTGGGATCTTGTTCCATTACCTGAAGGAAAGAAACCCATTGGTTGAAAATGGATATTTAAAACCAAGAGGGATTCTAAAGGTAATGTGGAAAGATATAAGGCACGTCTTGTAGCTAAGGGCTTCACTCAGAAGGAAGGGATTGACTATAAAGAGACCTTCTCTCCTGTTTCTTCGAAGGACTCTTTTAGAACAATCATTGCTCTAGTTGCTCATTTTGATCTTGAGATTCATCAAATGGATGTGAAGACTGCGTTTCTCAATGGAGACATTGATGAAACTATCTATATGGTGCAGCCAGAAAACTTTGTGTCTGGAGACCCAAAGCGACTGGTATGCAGATTAAAGAAATCCATTTATGGACTCAAGCAGGCTTCTCGTCAGTGGTACTTCAAGTTCCATGAAGTAGTTGTTTCTTTCGGTTTTGAGACAAATGCTGTGGAAGATTGTGTGTATCACAAGTTCAGTGGGAGTAGGTTTATCTTTTTGGTTTTATATGTGGATGACATATTGCTTGCTACTAACTGTAAGGACTTGCTGCACGAGACCAAAGTCTTTCTCTCAAAACACTTTGAGATGAAAGATTTAGGCGAAGCTTCTTTTGTATTAGGGATTCAAATACATCGAGACAGTACTCGAGGTATTCTTGGATTATCACAAAAGGGCTATATTGAGAAAGTGCTCAAGAGATTTAGTATGCACAACAATAGAGCAATTGATACCCCTGTTGGTAAAGGAGATAAATTCAGTCTTGATCAGTGTCCAAAGGGTGAACTTGAGATTCAGGAGATGCAGAAGATTCCTTATGCATCAGCAGTTAGGAGTCTTATGTATGCTCAAGTTTGCACTCGTCCAGATATTTCATTCATAGTTGGCATGTTAGGGCGATATCTCATTAATCCAGGAATGGATCATTGGAAAGCAACCAAAAGAGTCTTGAGATATCTTCAGAGAACTAAGGGACATATGCTCACATACAGGCGATCAGATCAGCTTGAGATCATTGGGTATACTGATTCTGATTTCGTGGGATGCCAAGACAGTCGAAAATCCACTTCAGGCTACATATATCTCTTGACTGGTGGTGCTATTTCTTGAAAGAGTGTGAAACAAACTCTAGTAGCTACCTCCACCATGGAAGCGGAATTTGTAGCAAGCTATGAGGCATCCAATCAGGCAATCTGGCTGAGGAACTTTGTCACAGGGTTGCGCATTGTGAATGGCATTGAAAGGCCATTAAAGTTATACTTTGATAATAACTCAGCAGTTTTATTCTCCAACAACAACAGAAGCTCTTCTCGATCGAGATACATTGGGATAAAGTTTCTGGCTGTGAGGGAGAGAGTACAGAGTAGACAGATATCCATAGAGCATATTGGAACGAACTCCATGATTGCGGATCTGCTCACTAAGGCTGTGATACCGAAAGTTTTTTATGAGCACACTGCTCATATGAGTGTCACATTATTTGAGACTATTTAGTTTCAGTAGGATTTTGTTCATTATGGTTACATTATATTTTTGTATGCTCTGTTTTGTAATGGATATATTTTGTTATGCACATTAAGTTTCTGCAGAAAAATGAGTTTTTCTTTCATTTTATTATGTGTTTTACACTCTGTATTATATTTATGTTTGATCTCACTTAAGATTGACCAGTTGGAAACAGGCATGATTAGATCACAATGCATGTAGTTTCCATGCTACACTCCTATTATTGATCTATATCATTTGAGAGTATTGGTAATGTGATTGATGGTGGTTTGAGTCACGATGAATGTGGCGACTGACCCTTCAGTCCTTTATCGATATAATCAATGGACAAGATTGTTTGAGGCGCCTTCAGTATGACTGCTTTTATGAGCTCATTAAGGTATAGACATTTACATTTAATATATGTTAGCCCAAGTGGGAGATTGTTATAATTAATTTTATATTGATTAAAATTAATCCTAAATGTGGGCTAAATATATTTAATATTTAAATGTGTATTGCAGTCAAATTAAGATAGTCAAATTAAAGTTGTGATCAAATTAGGATTGTTGACTATTGAGGTTTCCTATTCGTAATAGGATTATAAGTGTAGAGATCATTAAGAATTTCTATTTTGTTGAATGACCAAAATAGAAATTAATCAATTTATTCAGTTATAAATAAGGGGTCGTGGTCTCCGGGAGAACATAACAATTTTAGAGAACATTACGTTCCTTCAGTAGTGCTTCCGCATAACCTAAAGTGTGTATCCCCTGGAAGGCGACAAACCCCAGAATCGTCTTCAGCATCAACATACGATGATGTCAGGTACGCAATTCTGCCCTTTGCAATTTAATTTGAATAATCTAGTGATCTATGCATATTTTAGGTTTTAGGGGAATTAAGTTTTCTTCCCCTTTCATTTAGGGGAATCAGGTTTTCTCCCCCTTTCAGTATTAACAGTGGGGATTCAATTTGAAATAATCGATTTTAGAACTTTGATTTAATTTGGAAAAAAATCAAATTTGGAGAAAAAATCATTTTGGGAAAAACTAAGGATTTGGGAAAATCAATTTCATGTATTAATCCGGACTAATTTTGTCATTAATTCATTACTAAAAGACTAGAATGAGAGAGAAGAAAAAATTTAGAGGAAAATAAGTTTTAAAATTATTGACGAATTTTTTTATCACTAATATGTCAGTAATTTAGTGACGGATTGCAATTTTCGTCAATAATACATCAAAAAAAGACTTTAAATGAGTAGAAAAAGAAAAAATTAGGGAAAAATAAATTTTAAAATTAGTGACGAATTTTTTTATCACTATTCCATCACTAATTTAGGGACGAAAATTACTTCCATCACTAAAGTACTTAAACAAGTGGGAAAGAAAAAAAATGGGGGGATAGTAAATTTTAAATCTAGTGATGAATTGCAATTTTCATCAATAGTTCATCACAATATTTATGATGTATTGTTATCCATCACTACTTTGTGATGACTATGAATTTGTCACCAAATTTGTGACCAATAACTAAACTCATCATAAAATTAGTGACATATTCATCATTTGTCATTGATTCATCGCTAGCTAAATTACTGATGAAACAAGAATTTGTCACTAAATTAGTGACGAATGTGAAATTTCGTCACAAATTCATAACTAAAATTACCAACAAACTTGTTTCCATCACTATTTTTTTTACACATAAAAATTTTTTATATTAATTTTAAATTTTTTAGTGGTAGAAAAATTCTATTACTAAATTTAGTAACGAAAATATGCCATTAATCATCACAAATTTTTTATCGGTAATTGGTATCTTTATTTTGTGATGAAATATTTTTTGTCAAAAAATTGTCATAAATTCATGACAAATTCAATATAATTTTTTTGTGCTAAAAATTATAATAAAATTTTCCGTCATTAATATTCATCATTAAAATAATTTTCTATCTAAAAATTATGTCACCAATTTCATATTTTCTTATTGTGAATTCAAAAATCATATATTTGTTTGGAAAAAAAATAAAAACGTTATTTTAAATATACAAAACATGTTAAAGGTTGTTTTGATATAAAATATTATATATTTTTTTTATTTGAATAACTCATACAAATGAATAGGGTGTTACATCATTTTTTTTTATTATAGTGCGAATGTATTAAATTATTAATAATTTAAATATTATATATTTATTTATCCAAAAAAATCATATTAAATATGTAAAATATACTTAAGTATCATTTTGCATTGTGTATTTAGGCCTAATAAATATAAGGATGAAAACAAATAAACAAAAGTAGAGGCACACAAGTGCAAGAAAAAAAATGGAAAAGAAGTGGGGAAAAAAGCTAATAAATACAACATCATCAAAAGTAGAGCTACCAACCATATCCAGCACTAACTTAATTGCAGCCACCCGTCTGTCTCACCAACTCGGTCAAATAGCAATTGGAAAATATACTTGAAAATTCATAATTGTTAAGGGTCCCAGTCAATTGCACACCCCTTCTTCTCTCTTCCTCTTCACAATCTTCCATTTATATTCCTTGTCTTCCATTTCTCCACTTTGTCCACAATCTGTCTTTCTCTCTTCACTCTTGCTAGGGCACATAAAGTAAAGAAAAAACAGAAGAAGAAGATCAAGAAATTAAGTAATAAGCAAATGGGTAGATCTCCTTGTTGTGAGAAAGAGCATACGAATAAAGGTGCATGGACTAAAGAAGAAGATGAACGTCTCATCAGCTACATAAAAGTTCATGGTGAAGGTTGTTGGAGGTCTCTCCCAAAGGCTGCTGGTAATTAAATTAGAGATTAACAAATTTTGAGATTTATTTGTTTACTATATAGTTTTCTAATCTAAATCTTGTTTGATTTATATGTATATATGAATATAGGTTTGCTCAGATGTGGGAAGAGTTGTAGGCTTAGATGGATAAACTACATTAGGCCTGATCTCAAGAGAGGAAACTTCACTGAAGGAGAAGATGTACTCATCATCAACCTTCACAGCTTACTTGGAAACAAGTATCTATTCTTATTCTTATACATATTAAATTTTGGTTTTTGATACTAATATATATTAAATCTGAAATGGGTTCTTCAATTTTTATTTATTTATAAAATTAGTTTGCTAATTTTGTTTTGATAATATATATACAGATGGTCTCTTATTGCTGCTCGCTTACCTGGAAGAACAGACAACGAAATCAAGAACTATTGGAATACCCATATCAAAAGAAAACTCTACAGCCAGGGAATCGATCCTCAAACTCACCGTCCTCTAATCAACTCTACTACCACCATCTCCGCCGCCACAGACACAACACTCCCCGGCAGACTTAGCAGTAGCAGAAACAACAACTATAACAGCACCAATAATTTGAGCAACTGCAGCAGTGTTTCTCAAATAGAAACACAGCAAAATTCATTAACCATGCAAGTTTGTAATGAAAATTTCAATGCGAAGATTGGTGGAAAAGGAACAGACTCATCCCCTGAAGATTCCAACAGTAGCAGTGGAATGACTTTCACAGAGGAAATTAATCCAGAAATTAATCTTGAGCTATCTATAGGCTTTCCATATAATCATCAAGTTCAAGTTTCTTCTCGCAATTTTAATGACCAGAAGATAACAAAGCAACAAACCCACTTGTCATTTCTATTCTCTGAGGCGGCTTCTTCTTCTTCTTCTTCTTCTTCTTCTTCTTCTTCTTCTTCTTCTTCTTCTTCTTCTTCTTCTACTACTACTACTAAAGCTGTATGCTTGTGTTGCCATTTAGGGTTTCAAAGTAACCAAACTTGTAGTTGCAGTGTCTCTCCCACCTCTTCTTTAACAATCGATAATAGTTTTAATATATATTTTATGCATTTGATCTGAATTTTGTTCAACCTTAATTAATTACTTGCTTTTTCACTTTGTAAATCTTGTTTGGAAGCAAACAAATCCAACCACAATATATATAGTTTGTATGATAACTCCAAGAGTTTTTAGAATATTTAATTTTCATTCTATTGTTCTCTCGTGAAAATTATTATTCCTTTTACCAATTATTAATCAATTTCACCAACCATATATGTAAAACTCATTAACTATCTTTGTTCAAAAAAAGCTCATTAATTATCTTTTCTTTTTTTAACAAATAATAAGTTGTGTCCACAATGCTAAAAATCATCTTGTTGAACATGGTTGTAAGGGAAGTGACTATAATAAATATTAAATTCAATATCATTTAATAGTTATTGTGAAAAATAACAATTAGAAGTAATCACACTCAAAAAAAATTAAAAATATGTGCAAAATTATTATGATAAAGTAATGTTGTTAATTGTCAAATACTCCATCTATCCTTAATTGATAGATACATTTTTATTTTATGAAATTAAGAAAACTTAATAATTTTAATTAACAATTAATAATTTTAATTAACAATATAAATTAATATATTTAAATATATATTATATTTGAAATATACTTATTAAATTTTTAATAAATAATATGATATAATTTAAAACAAATAAAAAAACAAAAATGTGTTTATTATTTTGAAATTAAAGCACTGTTAATAATATAATTAAAAAAGATGGTATTATGAAAAATATATGTAATAATGCTAATAAAAATATTTGACTACAGTAAATTTTTTGTTTCAGACTGTCAGTATTGTTTCAAAATCTTATTAATATCAAATTTTTATTATTTATTTTATTATTTTTTATTTCAAAAAAAAGGTTTTTATTTTTTTAAGGTTTTGTACACTTTATCAGCGAAATGGAATAATTATTTTTTATATTACATTGTCAAAAACTAAACTTATAATAATCTCTTAAATTTAATGTTCAAATAGGTATCTAACCATCAAATCATTAGTCTTATCAATCTAATAATGTTAAAGAATACAAAACAGTGGAGTGGGATTAGAGCATAATATTTAACAAGTCCATAAAAAATAAAGACATGAAAAAATTAAACCATAATATATATGTGTAATAATATTATATATTTATTTTCAAAAAAATATATTATTATATATTTTTTATCAAATAATGAATCTAGCATGTCTAAGGAGACTTTGGATCCTCCTTCATTCATCTATATATTTATATATATATATATATATATGAATATGTATGTGTATATATATATATATAAACATATTTTTTTATTAAATATATACATATATTCATTTATATATTTATAAATTTTATATTTATATATAAATTTATATATATTCATTTATATATTTAAATTTAAATGAATTTAAATATATATATATACATACACATTCATTTATATATATATATATTTTATACATATATAAATTTTTATATATTCATTTATATATTTAAATTTAAATGAATTATATATATATAGTTTATATATGTGAATATAATTTATACATATGTAAATTTAAATGAATTTTATTTTAATTTATAAATTTTTTGCTAAAATTTATATTTACATAAATAATCGACTGCTTATGTATTATATGAAGAAAATTAATTTTTTAAAAATAAAAAAAATGAGATTATCATGTAATATTTTCAAAAAGTAAAAAGTTATAAAATATAATTACTATCTCTTAAGCGTAATTAATGTAACAATATAAATTAACTATTGAACTATTATAATATTAAATATTTAATTTTATATTAAACTCTTCTGTAATTTTTTTTATAAAATTTTAACTCCCCCGATAAATTTTTTATTCCAATACTGCAGGTGCAGGCGCAATGATGGGCGATAGGACGGCAAGTAGCACCAGTAAAGAAGCTTCAACCTACCACATACCGACTACCGTATTTTTTTTATAAAAATTAAACCCTCCCTCCAAGTAATTTTATATTTGGATCTATTCTTTGTGCAAAAAAGAAAAAATAATGGATTTGTATATTCTTCTTTAACTATTGAATTTTCTTTTACTTATAATAATCTCCAAACTGGCTAACTTTTTTTATTATGTACTATTCCTTATACAATAATAAAAATCGACCTCATACGAGGGACGACTTTCGTCTCTATTTTAAAGATAATTATCATTTTTTATATTATAGATGATATTATAATTTATCATCTTCCATAAAATAAGATACGAAGATAAAAATAACAATATATACAAACAATTAATATCATTCTTGATGGTTTTTCATATTTCTAGAGACTATTTTGTAGGTTTCTTATATATATAAGTGTACTTTGATAGAATCATGGAAATGTAATCCCCTTCATTGGTCACTTTCACTAACGTTATAGTTAAATTTTAATGAGATAGTCTCTACACACTACAAGAATGTACCAGATTACCAACAGAAAAATCTATCGGTAATTCTTATTTTTTTCGACAATAGTAATTATCGATAAAAAAATCTACCGCCATATCTTTCACCGGTAATTGAAAAAGCCGTGAAAAATAATAATCTGTCTATAAATTACCGACTAAAAAAATTTATCGGCAATTTTTTGATAGAAAAGTAGTAGCCAATATTTACAGATAGAAAGATTTTGCGTCGGTACTGACATAAAATTTTGTCGGTGATACCGATAGAAACAGTTTCTGTCAATAATACCGACAGAAAAAATTTCATCGGTAATACCGACATAATTTTTATTATGTCGTTAATACAGACAAAATTTTCTATTGATAAATGCAAAGTTACCGACAAAATAATTTTGTCGGTAACTTGAAAATTTATAGTTATTATCAACACAAATTGCCGACAGAAAATGTAATCTGTCAGTAAAAAAAATATTTTTAAATTTTATAATGTATAAATGCATGTATAAATTTATATTAAAAAGAATAAAAATATAAAGATAAAATTTATATTTAAATAAATATTAAATGTAATAAATATTCAAATATAAAAAAGATGAACTTAAAAATAATAAATTATATATAACCATATAAAATTAAAATATCATTGTACATATACAAAAAAATCTAAAATCAAGTAGCAGGAGGTGGTGAAGGTGGAGGAGCACCATCAGACGAAAACTGCCATGATGGATCGAAGGTTCCTCTTATGAAGTTGAACATAAACTCATTAAGTTGCTGCTGGACTAACCCCTGCACCTCGATTTGCATCTACGCATGAATCCGAGATTGAACCTGTGCCTCCACCTCTATGTGCACCTGCTCCTGGATCTGCTGTTGAACAGCCCGATCACGCTCCGTCAACTGCTCCTTGAAGTGTTCAATCTCCTCCCGTAAGGCAGATGAACTACTAGAAGAAGAAGAAGAAGAAGTTATGCTGACATACTTTGAGCCAAGTCCATACAGTTTCTTCTTCTTCTCTTCGCCCACAACGGATCTAAATAAGCTATCATCGTTAATAGGAGTGTCAGATTGAGAGGCCTCCTCCCGAGAAGCAATAAAACAATCTTATATAATATAAAAAAGATTATTAACTTTATATTTTAAATTTAAATTTGTAATATTTAAAAAATTATGGAATAAATTATTTATATATACATCTTGTGATCAACGATTTACAAATGAACGTCCATTGTGACCCCGGGTGTGCGTATGTATAAACAGCTCATAACTATTCGGCGGCCGACCCATGGTAGACTCCTATTTAATAAAAAAAATATTAGTTTAATAACACAAAAAATATAAATAAAAATATATTAAAAATATGAATATATTTATGAGTGTACGGTCATGATCATGATGTGATCGGTTACCTCCCATATGTGTGGATGGACCAGCACCATCTACAACACTGGACATCCTATTATGAGAGGCAATGGCAGAACGTGTCTGCCCCTCAGGAGAGCTCCACCAAGCCTACAGGTTTGCCCATAACTGATCATCAATAAATGAAGGCTGCTTTCCCGCAACCTTCACCTCACTCATCATATTGTTGTAGCGAATAGCTATCTTTTTTATGAGGACAATCCGGACAATGCTATCAATAGTCTGGTCCCAGTAAAAATAATTCTGCAAAAAAAAATCAAGATAATTAGTATCATCTAAATGTAAATTTTTGACTTGTACATATATATTAAATATTAAAATTTAATTTGCTTTTTGACCTTAAACTCTTCAAACCAAAAGTTCTTCATCTCCGGAGAGACAACCTTCTAAAAAACTCCTGCGGGATCCATCTTTTGTGTCATGACCTTTCAAATACATCTAGTGAAAGCCCCAACTGAATCCATCATGTAGCTGTAAAATTAAAAAAAAACAGTATTCATTTATTTGAAATAAACAGATTAAACTTTATAATTCAATATAAGTAATGTAAAATATTAAAAATACTTACTCTGACTCTCGAATAGTCAGATATTGTAACCTACTATCACGACTTGCAACTGATGCTATAGTACTGACATCACCAATAGGGGTATCTATAGTGGCCGGGAGAGAAGAATAAGCAGGATCCTCTATTTGGGCCGAGTGAGAAGAAGAAGCAGGATCCTCTGTCTAGACCCAGTGAAAAGTAAAAGCAGGATCCTCTCTAAGCATATTGTCTGTAGCCACGTCAACCTGAGGATCCTCAACAAATACATCATTTGGGACATCGCACAACTGCAGACGTGGCTGACATGTACTACTAGAACCTCGACCTCCATTGGATCGATTGCTTGACCCCGATCGATCCAATCCTCTTCCAGATCTGCGATATATATTTAAAAAAACCATCAATATAACTAATATGAATAAAATAATAAACATAGAAATAAATTTAGTAAAAGCTATGGCTTAATTATTATTACTTATTATGTTTATTCATCCCTGTCATCCGATTGGGATAATTCAGATTCAGAGTCCAGTAATGATTCATCTGATTCAGATTCTACATCCATAGCATCAATATCCATTAGTTCTCTAGTTGAATCATTTAAAGGACCTTGATAATCCTCATTTGTCCTATCAACCAACTGTACATTTTTAGGACTATCTTCTTGAAATGCAGTATTAATCTCCTGTTTATTGGCATATTATTCGGGTAGATCAATCCGTGATCTTGCTTTTCTTTTGCATATTGCCAATCAATCGGATGCGTCTCACCTTGTGTTAGGAAAAGGAACGTAATATACTTGGCAGCTTGATTAGCGAGTATGAACAGCATATTTAGCATATGTCCTCCTTCTATTCACTTCCACTAAATTATATACTGGATGAAATCTTGTGCCATTTATGGGGTCATACCAGTCACATTTAAATAGTATCACCCTTTTAATTGGTAATATTAGATATTCAACCTTTAAAATATCTATTAATCGACTGTAAAAATCAAACGAGTTTTCACTATAGTTTGAGCCCTTTATACAAATAATACTATTGTAGTTGCCCTAAAAGTACAATGAGATTCAGTGTGAAATTTATAAACGTTAACAAAATATACCTTATAACATCTAACAGTTGGTATTGGATCCTGGGCTAAATCCTTCAAACATTTGTCAGAAATTATATTCCCATTTTCATTTGCCTAAATCAATAAAAAAAAAATTATATGTATAAGTTCAAAATATGATAAATTGAACAAATGACAGTTTTACAAAATGTTAAAAGCAACGAATTAATACTTACAAATTTTTGAAATCATAAGGGAAAATTATTCTCAATCTGAACATCAACTTGTGAATTCACTATATTTTCATCCAAATATCATAAGTGTTCAATGAATATACTGAAATAGATTACCAAAAACATCATTATCATTCAAATTTTAAAGATTTTATTTTAGACGTAAAATATTTTGTTTCTGATTACTATAGACTTACTAACTTACTTGATATAAGGTGTAACTTCATCACAATTCAACAATATGTAAATATGAGCTGCACAATATTCTCTTTGTTCTAATTTTCGGTTAGTTGGTTTACTGTATGGTCGATCTGGATGTTTGAAAATAGATAGACATTCAGATTGGTCTTGTATACATCCATCATCATTCTGATGGACTTCATGCAATTTTGTTATTACATTAGGCTCGAAATAATAAGAACAAAAAGTTGATGCCTCTTCCATTATAAAGGCATTACAAATTGATGATTCTACTTTTACCTTATTTTTAACATTTTTCTTCAGATGTCACAAGTATCTTTCAAAAGGGTACATCCGATGATACTGTACTGGTTATGTAATTTTGGCTTCATATGGAAAATAAACTAATAAATATTCCATTGAATAAAAAAACTCAGAGGAAATATTTGCTCTAATTTATAAAAAATTATTAAAATTTCTTCTTGTAAATGCTCAATTTGAAAAACTTTTAGAGATGTTACATTAAGTTCTCTAAAAAATAAGCTTAACTCCTTCAGAGCTTCCCAAACTTTTTTTTGCAATAACTCCCTAAATGCAATGGGTAATAATCATTGCATAAATATGTGACAATCATGACTCTTCATCCCGAACAATTTATATTTACTCATATCAACACACCTTGACAAATTCGAGATAAATCCATCTGAAAACTTCAAATTTTTTACCCAGTGGTAAATTAATTATTTTTTTATTATGATCCAATGTGTAATTAGCTTTAGGATACCTCTCGGACATTTTATCTTGTTCTAACTCCGGCCTTCTACAAAAAATATCCTCAAGTCTTCTCTTGATTTGATATTGTCTTTTGTTTTACTCGGAACATTCATTATCGTATTAAACATATTCTCAAAAATATTTTTTTCAATATGCATTACATTTAGGTTATATCTTATAAGATTTGAACTCTAATAAGACAAATCCCAAAAGATATTTTTTTTCTTCCATCCACAATTTTGACATACACTGCTATTAGAATTTTTATTATATTCAGTTACCTTACGAAACCTCAGTTGCTCA
The DNA here is from genome assembly GCA_947685225.1 of Garcia nutans. Taxonomy (NCBI): domain Eukaryota; kingdom Viridiplantae; phylum Streptophyta; class Magnoliopsida; order Malpighiales; family Euphorbiaceae; genus Garcia; species Garcia nutans. The sequence continues at coordinate 176,068 of CANTUV010000103.1, read as the reverse complement.
ATTTGAAAATACAAATCTTCTCCATTCAATATAGGATGAGCATCTTTTCTTACTGTAATATTCTTTCTGAAATATTTTTGATTCCTTTTGAATGGATGCTCTGCCTTCAAAAATTTTCTGTGATTGTCAAACCAACTTCTTTTACCCCCATTCGGAAGAGTAAATGCTTCATAATTAGTTATGCAGTAAGGGCATGCTAATTTACCCATAGTGCTCCATCCAACATATGCAGAAAAATCACTTATGGTCCACATAAGTGTTGCTCTCAAACAAAAATTTTGTTTCTCAAAATAGTCATAAGTCATGACACCCTCATTCCACAACTATTTCAACTCGACTATCAATGGCTGTAGAAATACATCAATTTGATTTTTTGAGTTATTTGGACTAGGTACAAGTACAGACATAAATAAATATTGCTCTTTCATATATATCCACGGTAACAAATTATAAGAAGTGAGTATTACCGGCCAGTAAGAGTACTGTTATTCTGATGATCCAAAAGGCTAAAACCATCAGTATACAGATCCAACCTAACATTACGACATTCAGCTGCAAAATTAGGATGTAATCAGTTAAAATGCTTCCATGCCTTAGAATCTGAGGGATGATACATGATTCTATCTTTTTGCTCATGCTCATAATGTCATCTCATATGTTCTATTCTAGCATTTGAAGCATATAATCTTTGAAGCCTTGATTTGAGAAAAAAATAATACATTCTTTTAAATGGCACAAACTTTTGCTTGTCTGTAACCCGACTCTATTTGAATCTCGGCTGTTCACAAAACCTACATATTTTGTCTTCTGCATAATCACTCCAATATAACATACACTTATTTTTACAGCAGTCAATAATTTTTACTGGCAAGCCAAGCGCCTGAATAATTTTCTTTGTTTGGTAGAAACTATCAAATATTTCATTATCTTCGGGTATTATATCTTTTATAAATTGGATCCATTGATCGAAAAATTTTTCGGACATATGCTGCTCAGATTTCATATTCAAACAACGTGCCATGATAGATAGCTTAGTATATTTTTGACACCCGGGCCACACTTTTGTATCCAGTGAATTCATCAAGTTGTAGAACCATTGAGCCTCAATGTTAGGAGACTCATCATGTTGTCTCTTGATGAACCTCACTAGTTCCAGGTATATTAATATTTGGCATGCCCCAATCAAACACATTAGGCCTAACTATATCATATACTAGTTGTGAGTATGGATTTTCAAAGACATATTCAAATGTACTATATTATTGTAGAATAGATTGGTCGACTATATTCTATTCACCATGCATATTCCAAATGAAATAATTCGAAACAAAATTCCATTTCACTAAGTAGTATTTCACTTCATCTACTTCTCGAAATCTACGATGTTGACATTTTATGCAAGGACAATGAATCTTATTGCCTTGCATATAATCCTTTTGACTAGATGCAAAACCAACAAACTCTTCTAACCTATTAACAAATGTCATACAAAGAGTGCGATCAGGATTAAGTCGTTCATACATCCAAGTACATATTATGTTCATTTTGCCTATATATACAAACAAGACAATGAAATTATATCATAGAAATTAAATCTCCTTATTTCTCCTTCATAAAAGGGTAAGGCCCTAACCCATTTAGAAATACAATATATATCTTATTTAACATAATGTAAGACTTTTATACAAATTATGAAGAAAATTCGGTAGTATTTCCCTTAAATTCTTTAAGTACACTACGTCAAATATAATAAATATTCAAAATTTTTAATTTATGAATATTTATATTATTTGGTATGCACTCAGAGAACAAAATAAGAGAAATACTATGAGTTTTCTATATAACTTGCATACTATTATGTCTCACATGAATGTTACCCAATAGATATATATTGTTGCTTCTAAACTGTCCAAATGAGACAATTCAGTGAGTTCTCATTTTTCTTAGAAACAAATGAGTAACTCACTAAACAAGTACTAAGGTTTGTTATAAAATTATATTTATTCAAAAAAATATATTAACAATCAATATTTAGGTAGCACACCCTTTTTATATTCTATCCTTATATTTATTTATTCATGCCACTTTATTCATTTTGACTAATCATAAATAAGGTCTATAAATAGTTGAGATATGTTCTACATCAAATGAATTTTTTTTATTGGATTAAGTGTTGTGTTTGTGATATTTATTACTCATATATATTATTAAAATCGGTTGAATTATTAGCTACTTTAGTAATCCACTTTTTATTATTATTATCTAATTCTTTTATTTTTCTAAATTTTTGAGTCTTGGTTGGTTGCATGACAATTGCTTTAAACTATGTTTTAAGATAATGTTTAATAAATAATATATCAATTAAAGAATTCTATAAAAAAAATTAATTATAGATATAAAATTATTAAATTATTATCATATAATATATGTGTTTAATACTAGTTCTGTTGTAATTAACTTTCTAATCCAACTTGTGTCATATTTCTTTAAAATATATATTTTTAAATATTAAATAAAATTAATTTCTCTAAATATTAAATTTGTAAGGTGTTAAATATAAAAAAATTATATTAATCAACTATTGTATTTATTTGGGCTTCTATTCATTCTCTAGTATTTTTTTGAGAAAATTAAATGAAATATCATTAAAAAAAATTTCTAATATACTGTGCTTAATTTTTTTTTTTCAATTTTATATCTTTCTTTTTTTTAACTGTATATTTTTTTTTAAATTTTCAAAACTATTTTTTGGCGTTTCTGTAACATTAAAATTAAATCTGTGTAAATTTCATCTTTCTATTTCTATTTTTTTTTTGTTGTGTGAGTGTCTTTTCATTTTTTCTTTGCTTCTATTTCTAATTATTATTCTGTTATCTAATTAAATTTTATATTTCTAAATATATACTCTTTGAGTATATTTTACATATTATTTATTGAATATTATTTATAGCTTACATTCAGTTAAATATTTGCTCATTGGACTTGTTATTAATTATATATTAAATTTAACTGCTAATAATCGGGATATTAATTTATTTTTACTTTAATTATTTTATCTTAGTAATAGTTCTTGTAATTGCAGGATATTCATTTTTATATATAATTTATAATATTATTGATGTAAATATTAAAAATGTACTAGAATTGAAATGATAATTTTTATGTAAATTAAAAAAATAAAATATAATTGAGGCTATAATTAAAAGTAATTATCCAAATTTTAATCAAGATTTATCACATACTCTAATTATTTGCTCTTATTTTTAAAACTATTGTTTTTTTAATTTATCCAATTTATATTATAAATTTATAATTAAAATATTCTTTTAATTATATTTTAAATATCAGCAAATCATAAATTCAATTTGGTTTTACCATTTTCTTCTGGATTTGCATATTTAAAATTTTTTTAATTCAAAATAAAATAAAATAGATTTTATTATATCGTGTTTAATTATTATTGTTCAAATTATCAAATTATTATTAAATACCGTGCTTATTTTTCACTCAAAATATAAAAATAAATAAACTTATTCAAATCTATAAAAATGAACAAATATATATATATATATATAACATATACATATTAATAAAAAAAATTCACAAAAATTTTATAATTTTCTATTATTAAGCATATATACAATTAATATTTAATTGTTTAACTATAACTTAACAGTCACTAAAATAAAAAAATACTATTAATTAATAATATAACTAAATTTTTTAATTCATATAACTAATTAGCTAAAAATATATAAAATCACAAAATGTACCATAAATTGTATACATTTAAACTAAACCTAAAATTAAAAAAAAAACACATTAATTATAATTTTTTAACGAAAATATAAAAATTACTAAAGTATCATAAAATTACTTAAAATAAATGCAAACCCTAAATTATTTCTATTTACCAAAAAAATTTAAAAAATATAACAAATATATTAAATTTCTCTAAAATATTTTATATTTTAAATAAAAAATTAATTCTTTATATGCAATGAAATTCTATAATTATTAAAAATAACTCAAATATTTTTTCAAAATAAAAAATACCTTAATAAAAATCCAATACCTTAAAATATTTCTAATTAAAATAAATTCTTAATTATACTAAAAGTTTTAAATTTCCCTAAAACATATTTTATAACCATTAAAAATACTTAAATTTTTATATTTTTTCATTATGAAATTTACTAAATTACATCTAATTTACTAAATTTTTTTTAAAAAAGTCTAATTTACTTAAATTAAATGTAATTTATTAAAATTTTAAAAAAAGTCTAACAACAATCAAATAAACCTAAAATATTTATATTTAGAAAAAATTTCAAAAAATATAAATATTTTAAATTTATCTAAAAAATTATTTTGTGAATTTAAAAAACCTTAAAAATTAATTCATTCTACCTATTTTTTAAAAAAAATTATACAAAAATCTAAAACCCTAAAATAATACTATAAACACCAAAATAAATTCTAAAATATAGCAAAAGTTTTAAATTTCTCTAAAAAAATATTTTATAACCATTAAAAATACTTAAATTTTTATATTTTCCATTCTAAAATTTATTAAATTAAATATAATTACCTAAAATTTTTAAAAAAATCCTAACAACAATAAAATAAATCTAAAATATCTATATTTACAAAAAAAATTCAAAAAATATAAATATTTTAAATTTGTTTAAAAATTATTTTGTGAAGTAAAAAAAACTTAAAAATTAAATTTTTTTTACTGAAATTTATAAAATTAATTCATTCTATCTAATTTTTTTTAAAAAAATATTATACAAAAATATAAAATCCTAAAATAATATTATAAATACCAAAAATAATTCTAAATATATCTTTAAAATTTTAAATTTTAGAAAATATTATCTAATTTTTTTTATTAAATTTTGAAAATCAAATAAATATTTTACTAAAATTTTTTAAAATTTAATAAAAATACACTAAAAATATAAAAAAATCTAAATACATTTCAAAATAAAATTTGAAATTTTTTATACAAATTTTTAGATTTCGTAAAATAATATTATGAGTAAATATAAAAGTCTCAAATAAATTAAATTTTCGGATATATTTTTACAAAAATATAAAACTACCCTAAAACATATTCTAAAATACTCTAAAAATTTAAACAACCAACAAATAAATATGAATTATCAACATAAACTATAAAATTGTAAACAATTCCAACACACAATACAAAATTTATTATAAATAAAAACAACCAACAAAAATAAAAATCATAAATAATATTTAACAAACATTATAAAAATCAAAGAAAATACCTCTTTCTTTCTCCTTCTCCTTCTTTTTCTTCTTCTTCTTCTTCTTCGTACAACAACGGGAACGAGAACGACGAGAATGGGAACACAGAGAAACGGCTCTCTCTCGGCTACTGCATATCGAAAAAATAGAAAAAAATGAGCAGAAGCTAGGATATATGTTAAAATTTACCAAGAGATAAAAGTGTCTCTCGATAATTTACAGAGAGACACTTTTATCTGTCGATAAATTTAACTAGAGATAAATATTTCTGTCGGTAAAGGACAACATAGAGTTGACTAATTGACTGACTGAGACTATCAATTTATAGAGAGAAATAAGTTTCTGTCGGTATTACCGAGAGAAAAAATATTCTCTTGGTAAATGGCATTAACTAGCGGCAATAATCTCGCCATTCTACTATTTTGTTACCGACATATTAATTATTTCTCTTTATAATACCTACGAAAATAATTATCTGTCGATAAATTTCTCAAAAGCAGAGCCTTTTGAATGGACTGTCATTATGCATTTACCGACAGAAATTACTTTTCGTCGGTATTACCAAGAGAAATAGTTTTCTCTAGGTAAATGGCTGACAATTGACAGTAAAAATTTCGTCATTCTACTATTTAATTACCGAGAGAGCATATTTTATGTCGGTAAATATCTATACATTCAGCGACAAAAATTACTTTTCGTCGGTATTACCAAGAGAATATTTTTTCTGTCTGTAATTATCTCAAATGAAGAGCTTTTCTATTTAAATGGGACTATACAGTTACTGATAGATATAAATTTTTATCGGTAAGTTACCGAGAGAAAAGCTATTCTCTCAGTAAATTTTGTTTCTATCATTAAATTACCGAGAGATCAGATTTCTCTCAATAATATTGAATAAATAAATATCGTTTATTGTCCTATTTATTTACCGACAGAAAATATTCATCGATATTACCGACAAAAACCAAATTCTCTTGATAAAATTAGGAATAAATATAATTTATAATTATATTATGTTTTTTATTTATCGACAGAAAGACTATTCTCTAGGTAAAAGTCCAAAATATATGTGATATTTATTGAATTCATTTTCCAACATAAAATTTTTTTATCGGTACTACTAAGAATAATACATTTTGATCAGTAAATTTTATTGGTAAATTCACCCGCCATCATCCCGCATTATATTTATCGAGAAAATTTTTATCGGCAAATGGATCTGTCATTATTTTGTCATTAATCTGTCGATTTTTTTTAATTTTATTTTTTTAATATTTTCTCTCGATATTATCAACAAATAATATTTTCTCGGTAAAATTTTATCAATAATCTTCTGCATTCTTGTAGTGACACATGAATACAAAGAAGGGGAAAGTTAGACTTTTTCTTCCCTTATTGGTGATAAAATTTTCAAGTTTATGGCCATCTTCTTAATGTCAATAAAAAAAATTAAAAGAAGTTTGCTCATAATAAATCGAATGGCCTATCTATCTCATATATTTGAATCCATAATTTTAAAATTGATAGAAATATTTTTTATTTTGTAAAATTTAAAAATAATTAATTAGTTTTATTAAAATATAAATATACATGCATTTTTCTTATTATATCCTCATTTTATTACAAGAATATATATTTATTAAATATTTTTAATAAGTGGATATAATACAAAAATTATCATATTATAAACTAATTTCAATAATAAGTGACTTATAAATTATAATAAAAGAAAAAGAAAATGTGTTTATCAATTTGAGGTGGAAAAAAATATTTATTACCATATGGAGTTATTTTTAAACATATGCAATGGAAGATATAACAAATAAATAAAGATTATTAGGTATTAGAACTCTTAAATAAAGTATTATCTTTGGAATGCAATCAAAAAGTAAAAAATATTATTGAAAAAAGAAAAAAAAATTGAAAGTACAACTAAATAAACTTAATTATAAAAATAAGGAAAAGTTGTGTGTGAATTAATACTTTCAATGTCTCAAATTGATAAATATATTTTTATTTATTAATTAAGTTAATTTATGTATTAAATTTCTATTATTTCCATATTAAATTTTAATGACTAAAAAAATACTTTGTAAATATATATCATATTAAAGTAAAGTATATAATAAAGCATATATGTAAATTTATTTTTTAATAAAAATAAAATTTTTAATTATTATAAAATGAATAGTGTGGTTCTCAATTTGTGATGGAAGAAATAATAGTTTAATTATTTTGTATTTGTGTTGTGATATTTAGTTGGAATAGAAGTATCACAGTAAAATAAATTAATTTTTTTTAATTTAACCTAATAATTGGATATAATTAGACTCTTATAGGTAACTGATAAAATTTTTAGAGTGTGGCTAAATCAAATATCACATAATTATCAAGTTTATTTGGCTATTTTATTAAAAAAAATTAAACTTAAAATTGTTAAGGAGACATAGGTATTGATATTAACATAGAAATAGAAAAAAAATTAAAGAAGTGATATTATTGAGTGGCTCATTCCAATATTAGCAGAGGAGTATGCTATTGATACAGGCAATAATTTAGTTTGCTATTGATACAAACAATAATTTTTCTTATAAGAAATTAAAAGGTGGGTGCATAATGTCGTAGGGTCACATGGGCTAGTCATGTGGGTGAGGTTGGAAAGAACATGAGAGAGCGGTTTTGGTTGGTAGATGGGGTGACGTTTGCTAGACAGCTACCCCCTGTCTTCTCTTGAAATCCTGCTTCTGCCACTTCCAGCCTTTTTTTATAAATTTTGTCAATCTCTCTCTCTTATTTCTTAAACATTAATTCAATTAATACACGTTCCAGTTTGACAGGTTTCATATATTAAATGATAATAATATTATATATATAATCCATAAGTAGATAGTATAAAGTAATTTGGTATTTCTGTTTTTTAAATTAGGAATTATAAGTTTAATTTTTGTATATGAAATTACATTGTTGTTGAGAATATTTTATCCCTTAATTCACTGACTCGATACGAATAAAAGTAATTTTAATTTAATAGGTTAACTCGATGTAAATATAATTAATTTTAACACAATAAATTTAAAATACACGTAGTTATATTAAATAATAATAATAATAATATACATATAAAAAATCTAATAAAAATGCGAAGCTGGTTTGCCTTCTAGAAGGTTTTGAGAGGAAATACCATATCCTACCCTTACCAAACTCTCTTGTTTTCTTCTCCGTCTATGAAATTGACATTTGGGCCCTTTGGACATGTGGTTGCATGCACATCCATTTGTAGTCAATGCATTCAATCATTATTTTTGTTTTTTTTATTTTATATTCTTAAATCAGGGTTGCTATATATAAAACTTAATTTTGAGAAAAATTGAGAAAAATTGGTCCAAATTATTTCAATTAGAGGTTGATAATTTTTTTTTCTTTAATATTAACCTTTTAAGATATTTATAATTAGAAAATTAGTTTAAGACACAATATCACATTTTATCTTTTTTTATTCGATGTGAAGAGTTTAATAATGATTTTATTTTGATTATGATTATATGAAAATCTCATTTATTGGTAATTTTTTATTTTGTTTTTATTTTCTACAATATGATTGATGGTGAGTTCGTTCAAAGGAAAAAGAATTATGGATTTGTATACTCATATATTATTGGGAGATGAAGAAGAAAATGGATTAATTCTAGATGGCATTGACGATCCTTTCATCTTTGGGAATTATGTTAGGTGGATTGTTGGCATATTAACAACACAGTGAACTATGGTTGCGTGAAGAATACTCTTGTTTTTTATTTACATTATAAGAAACACATGTATTATCAATAAAATTTACCAATAAAAAAATTGTTACAAAAGTCTTATTTATTTCATGGTTTTTTATGGTATAATACAGTATTGTATAGTTTAGATTCTTATTTATTTTGACTTTTATTTTTTATGATATGATTTTTCATGGTAATTTGATGATTTGAAAACTATAAATTTTCAAACTACCAATTTGATAGTTTTTCATGATTTTTCAATTTTATGTTTCAAGAATATCTAAAATAAAATTTTTAAACACCACATATATATACTAACAAATAATTTTTCATCTCCACAACATATTAAATTCTTAAAAATATCATTAAATTAAATAAAAATATTTTTACATAATCATATTATATCATATAATCTTTTCAAATATAATAAATATTATTTTCAGTATAATACCATATAAAATCATATATTACTAAATTATATTGACAATCATCCAAATAAAGCCTAAGTGTTGATAACTTATTGAAAAGTTTTCAAAAAATAAGGAAAAATAAATTTAGATAATTCAGAAAAAGAATACTGGCCAAAATTTAAAAAGAGTTGTCAAATATAATGAAAAAATAGCACCAATATTTACTAACTAAATATATAGAGAGATAGTGCATGTGTCGATAGTGATGGCGCCAAAATATGGTGTCACCAATTTGTCATGTCCATATCCGGATTGATAAGGAAATCCATTGACAAGTTTTAATACAATTATCGAGTGCAACTGCCATCAATCGGTAAAGTTATGATAAGTTGAATTAGTCAAGTTCTAGCTTGCCATGAGATGTTCTATGTGGCCAATAAATTAATAATAGTTTACCTGAGCAGGATATCAAGAGTCATATTTACCGAAAGATATACATTTCAATCGGCAAATCTACATCTTTATTGTGAGATATGATAGTTGGTCGGTAAATGTTTTTTATTTTGTCGAGATATTAGAAGACACGTTTGTTGAGAGGATTAATATTCGATCAATAAATTAAATAATATTTTAATTTAGATGAGATATTAGGAGTCGTATTTGCCGAGAGAGATACCTATCTATTGGCAAGTCTAAGCCTTTATTATGAGATATGGTAGTTGGTTGGCAAATATTTTTCATTTTGGCGAGATTTTAAATGTCATACTTATCGAGAAAATATAAATCAATTAACAAATTAAAGAATATTTTATTTTAATAGGATATTAGTAAAGGTTTAGGTATAAACCATATCATTCATTAAATTAAGAAGCTATATTTATACAGAGATTACAACAAATAATAGAAGAACTCTATACAAACTAGGTAACTAATAGATAACATACCAACAGACTATACTTATCAATTACAGCTAATATACTTATCCTTATCACTCCCCCGCAAGTTGAGCGGGTTGTGGTTGCACGGTCAACTTGTCACGAAGCCACTGAAATCTTGTTTTGTCGAGAGATTTTGTCAAAACATCAGCTATTTGATCATGTGAACTTATGTATTTGACTTGCAGAACAGATTGTTGAACTTGTTCTCGAACAAAATGGAAATCTATTTCCATATGTTTGGTTCTTGAATGATAGACTGGATTCGCCGTCAAGTATGTTGCACTCAAGTTATCACACCATAAGATGGGTGCCATGCAAACTGGAAGTCCAATTTCCTTGAGCAAGAGACGCAACCAAGTCAATTCAGATGCAGCTGCTGCAATTGCTCGGTATTCAGCTTCAGTTGAAGACCTTGAAATCGACTTTTGCTTCCTAGAAGCCCATGAAATCAACCCTGTACCATAGTAAATAGCATAACCAGTCGTACTACATCGATCAACAATTGAACCTGCCCAATCCGCATCACAATAGCCATGTAAAGTAGAGTTGGATTGTCTACTATAAAATAAACCATGATCAACAGTTGTAGCAACATATCGAAGAAGTCGCTTAACGGCAACCCAGTGAGAATCCATCGGCTGCTGCATAAATTGTGCTAATTTATTGACTGCAAAACATATATCAGGTCGGGTAAAAGTTAAGTATTGCAACCCACCAATGAGACTTCGGTACAAGGTTGGATCATGAAATAGCTTACCGTCTTTACTCAACTTTGTAGAAGGACAAGACTGTGTACTTATAGAACTACTATCACCCAAACCAGCTCGGCGAAGTAGATCAGAAGTATATTTTTTCTGATTCAAGTGTAAACCAGAAGTAGTCCATCGTGCTTCAACTCCAAGAAAATAAGAAAGCTGTCCAAGATCACGAACAGCAAAATTTCGAATGAGAAGATCAATTAATTGCTGAACCAAATCAACATTGGACCCCAAGACTAGGATGTCATCAACATAAATTAAACAAAACAATTTATGTGCACCATTAGCTTTAAAATAAAGAGAAGAATCAGTTTTGAAGCCATTAAAACCATTAGCATGTAAAACATCTGTAAGACACTTATTCCACATCCTGGGTGCTTGCTTTAAGCCATAGAGGGACTTCTTGAGTTTACACACAAAATTTCATCTTTCGGGATCAAAATAACCTTGCGGTTGTTCCATGAATACATCCTCATCAAGAGTTCCATGCAAGAATGCATTGGAAATATCCAGCTGTTTAATTTCCCAATGCTGCGCCACTGCAATAGACAATAACAAACGAACGGTCGATGGTTTAATGATAGGACTGAAAGTATCTCCATAATCAACCCCAGGCCGCTGCGTATATCCCTTCACAACCAGTCGTGCCTTGTACCGTTCTACAGTACCATCAGATCGCCGTTTAGTTTTATAAACCCAACGACACCCAACAACATTCTTAGACGAATCATTAGGCACTAATTCCCAAGTGTCGTTGGCCATTAGTGCTTGATATTCAGACTTCATAGCATCACGCCAATGCTGATATTTATTAGCAGCTGTAAAACTAGTAGGATCTGCCTCAACTGAAACCGTCGAAATATAGCTCTTTGGAATTTTCGATTTAAGAGAACCTGTTTGAGACCTGGTCACCATCTGATGTTGGCGTGTTGATACTGGCATTGGATTAGACAATATGGCAGTCGTTGAAACATCAGCTATTGTAGACGCAACAGGAGCAGCTTTGGCAAGACCAGATTCTAAATTCCTTGAATCAGTCGCAACAGGTGCTGGAACACCACATTGTGGTTCAGAAACAGTAGGAGCCATGTGCTCAATAAGCTCGTGTGCCTCTGTAGGAGTTACTGTGTTGCCCGCAAGTAAAGAAGAAACAGAATTCTGAGAAGCCAAATTCGGAATTTGCTGCATACCTTGCAAAAACACAGGTGAATCATTTGATGGAGCTGTAGCCGAAACAGACTGCTTAGAAAAAGGAAAAACAGATTCATCAAAAGTAACATGGCGAGATACATAAAATTTCTTAGCCACAATATCAAAACACTTGTATCCCTTATAATTTCGACAATACCCCATAAATACACAGGCCTTCGATCTTGGTGATAGCTTATCCTGAGCATAGTTCCTCAACCAAGGAAAGCACAAGCATCCAAAAGTACGAAGCATATTATAATCAGGCTTGTGTTTAAAAAGAAGTTCAAAAGGAGTCAATTGTCTGTTCAAAATCGGCAATCTATTTATAGAATGAACTGCAGTCTCAAACACATTTGTCCAAAAAGAATGTGGAACACATGCATGAGCTAACAAAGTGCGACCAACCTCTGTAATATGACGATGTTTACACTCTGCTAGCCCATTTTGCTCTGGAGTATGCGGGCAAGAAAGCCGATGTGAAATGCCATGTTCCCGAAAATAAGCAGTTAACGCCTGAAATTCTCCCCCTCCATCTGACTGAAACATTTTAATTGATCTCTCAAAAAACTTCTCAACAATAGCACGAAATTGTATAAAAATTGACATCAAATCTGATTTGTTCTTCATAAAGTAAATCCAAGAATATCTCGAATAATAATCAACAAAAACAACATAATAACGGAATCCATCATTGGAAATAACAGGAGATGGTCCCCATAAATCCGAACAAATAAGGTCCAATGGACCTTTAACAATAAAATTCGAAGCATCAAAAGAGAGTTTCCTACTCTTAGAAACAGAACAAGATTGACATAATGTTTCTAATTTATTAACAGAACCAGAAATAGATGTCTGAGGAATAGCTTTCTGAATCAATGGCAAATGTGCGTGACCCAATCGAGCATGCCAGGTAGAGAGTGTGGCCGAATGAACTTGTGGGGATGGAGATCGAACAAGCATGTCCGGAAGAGTGTACAATCTGCCTTTACTCCGGTCTTTGTACAGGATCGCTCTCGTGTCCAAATCCTTTATTTCAAAATAAGTCGGGAAAAATTCCAAAGAAACATCATTAGCACGGGCAAACGAATAAACTGATAACAAATTTTGTTTTGCAGCAGGTACACGCAAAATCTCAGATAGATGAAATTTTCAACCACGTAGCAACACAGCAGAATTACCCACATGAGTAATGGACAATTGAGAACCATTACCTAAAGTTACTTGTTCAGGTCCAGTATATTCAGAATGCACAGCAAGTTTATCAAGCTCGGCAGTAACATGGTGAGTAGATCCACTATCAACAAGCCAATCCTTTAATCCAGAAGATGAACCATTTGCCATATTTGATGAAGGTTTCCCTTGAACTTTGACACCTGCACTAGCTTTAGGGGAAGGACAAACTCTGGACATATGCCCAGTCCCATTACAATTGTAACAAACAATAGAATTTGAATCATCTGAATTAGATTGTTGATAATTTCCTCTACCAGACCCACCATTTCGGCCACCACAATTTCCACGACCTCTGCCATGGCCACGACCAGAAGAACCACTATAATTTATATACTGTGCAGTAGGAGATATAAGAGGTTGCACCTCTTCTCGTGCCAGCTTCCTTTCTTCAGTTAGAAGCAGACCATGCAAATCCTCAAAGGTATATGGTGTTGTTTGCATCTCAAGCAACCGAGAGAACAAAGCATAAGATGGACCTAACCCATCAACGACGAACTCTATCAATTCGTCTTTAGAAATAGGCTGCTGCAGAGCAGCCAATCGATCAAAAATTCCCTTCGCCTGAGAAATATATTCCTCGATCGTCGCATTATTTCATTTTAACATATGCAACTGAGTCCTCACCTCCTTGATTTGAGCTTTCGATCCAGCTGCATAAGATGACACCAGCTTATTCCAAGCAGAACTAGCAGTAACAGCACCCACTAGTTTAGACAATACACTTTCTGAAACAGATGAAACAATCCATCCTAACACTGTTTGATCTTGTCGTTCCCATAAGGTATACACAGGATTAGGAACATTATCTGCCAAACACTTAGAAGGAATAGCAGCAGTAGAATCCAAATGATTCTCCAACCCACATCCCTTCACCATCGGAAGAAATTGAGTTTTCCACAAAAGGTAATTATCTGCAGCCAGCCGAACTGTAATTTGATGCGCAACATTAGGATTGGAATTCATCACAACTGGCGTAGCAGCAGCCAGAGATGGCGAAACCAAGCTTCCAGTTGTTTGGGAGGTTAATGAAGATTCTGTAGACATGATAACGAATTAGAGAAAACACAGCAAGAAAAGGAGAAACGATTTTTAAGAAATATTTCTATGCTCTGATACCATAAAGGTTTAGGTATAAACCATATCATTCATTAAATTAAGAAGCTATATTTATACAGAGATTACAACAAATAACAGAAGAACTCTATACAAATTAGGTAACTAATAGATAACATACCAACAGACTATACTTATCAGTTACAGCTAATATACTTATCCTTATCAATTAGAAGATACATTTACTGAGAGGATTGATATTTGATTCTCAAGTTAAAGGAAGTTACTGATCATTTTAAGTATTTGTCAGTTCAGAATAACTTTATTTTTTTTCTTCTTTCCTACATTGTTCTTTCCTTTACTCCTCTGCTTTTCCCTCTCCCTTTGCTCTTTTTCTCCCCACTCTGATCTTTTTCTCCTCTTCATTTCTTCTTTTCCTTATATTGTTTTTTTTCCTTCGGTGTTTGTTGCTAGTAATTCTTCCTTTGATAGTTGTTGTTGCTTCTAGTGATTTTTCTTTTGATGATTCATTATTTTCTACTTCTCTTCTTATCAATCATTTTTTTTATTTTATTTTACATTTATATATTTTCCTGCTACTCTTCTTTGATTATTTGAGTGTGATGTATTTGTTATTTTATTTATTTATTTATTTATTTTTTCTTTGATTATTTTGCTGCATATGGGTTGATGAATCTATAACAATTTTTTTTAAAAATCTTTGTTTATTGATTTTATTGGTTTGAATATGTTAAGAATTGACTGGTTTGAATCCATGTTAATTGGTTTAATTTATTTTTTCTATTCAGAATTGGTTGTGATTTAGGTTGAATTTGTTGAGAATTTTTTAATTTTCATTTATAATTTATAATTTTTTGTTTATAAGTTTTTAGTTTTCATTTACTAAATTTTTGTTTTTGTTTAATTTGTTTAGGTTTAATTTACATAATTCTGTGTGTTGGATTAATTTTTGAATTATTTTTTGTTAGATTAATTGTTTAGGTTTAATTTGGCAATTTTTTTGTTGATTAAAGTTTATAGTAATTAGAACAGTGTAAAAATAGGAAAAAAAATTTGTGTGGAGGATGTAAAAATAGAAAGAATTTAGAGAGTTTCGTGAGAAGGATTGAAGACGAATGAAGAGTTTTGGTTAAGATATGAACATGAGATGGGAATTTTGAAGAAATAAGAGTTCAAATGTGTGTAAAATTCTTAACAAATGGTTTTAGTTGAGTTTTTATAGTCAAAACATTATTAATTTGGAAAAATGTGGCTGTTAGACATCATATTTCCACATAGGTAGTCTATGTCAAAAAATATATATTTTTTTGAATTGCTACATCGACTGTGACCTCAAGTTATGAAAATTTGTTGTCTCATAATCATGATTAGGGCAGATACGATGTGCATTTTGCAAAACGGTAGAAAGTTTTAAAAAAGTCACTCTTGCGAGGAAGGGAGGATGAACATGATGGACAGAAGGAATTTTGAAGGAGATCACCCATATTGTGATCATCACAACACTAAGGTTTTCAATTTTCAATTTTCCAACATCGTTAGACCTTTCAACTTTCCAATTTCATTAGACCCTTCAAACTTTCAACATTCTAACATCATTGGACCTTTCAAACTTTCACCTTTCCAATATTGTTGGACCTTTCAAACTTTCAACTTTCCAATATTGTTGGATCTTAAAACTCTCTGAATTTGCAACATCGTTGGACCCTTTTTAGACTTAATTACCTTTTTGAATCTTCAACATTATTGGACTATACTTAGGCTCAACAATGGACCTATGATTGGACTTTTAGACTTAGGCTCAACAATAAACCTAAAAATTGGATTAGACTTAGGTTTAAATGTTAAACCTAAAATTTATTTGGACTTAAACATTAGGTTGCCGTAGGTGTAGACTAGAAAAACTAAAATTATAAGTTCAACCCCACCATTGCAAAATTGTTAGAATTGCATAGGCTTTAATTTCTATTCAAAATGATATGCATGCTTGCTTGAAATTTTAATCCTAGTGATCAAGCTCATTAAAACTTTAAAAAAACTTTTTCCCTTCTTCTTTTTATATTAATGAATGGATGTTTACTTGCTTACTTCTGGGAATGTGTGCCCATTCTAGAACCCATAGGGTTAGAGTTGTGATCTCTAATTTTGGGTTTTAAATTGTAATTTAAAGCATAAGTTTAAGTTCTACTTTATTTTGTGGATGGACTATCTTATTCATGTATATAATTGCTCATGCATTGTTAATTGTCATATCATTTTTTATAATTGTCATTTTCATAAAATTATTTTGTAAGTTTTAATTTAATTAAAGGACAAGCCATTTTTACTTAAAATAATCCAAAACCTTGCTCTTGAATCTATCATTTGGTTCGAGGCTAATGCATTTTATCCATGAGATATAATTAAAGTCAACTTTTTGGGTTTCTTTTAAATTTTCCTTTTTCAAAAATAAATTTAAGTAGCAATTCAAATCTTTTTCTGCAACTAATACACCAAGAGTAATCCAACGTGATGAAGAGTGGCCTCAACACTTTTGTGTAGAAAATTATTCTAATGAGCATTTTGGCTCCCATTAAGTGTACCAGACCAGTGCTCATGTGAGGCCTCAAAATACCCTTTAAAGTGTCACCAATTATTAACTCCTTTGAGTGGTCCTTGGGGATAGTGCCACTCATTTGATAAACTTTAAGCAGATTCCTCTTTATGGTGTGGCTTGCTTCTCATTATTTTATTATAGCTCCTCTTCCTCCATAACCTTTGGTGGATCTTCCACTTCAAGTCTTTCAAAGTTACCTACAAGATCATTGAAAATACTACATTTTCCAAGATCAAGTTTACTATATTCATTAAATAGTGCATGCATAGACTCTTTAACAATTAAAATCCTTTTTTTCATTAAAGACTATATGCTTTACTAATGGTGGAACAACCTAAAAATAAGCCTTGATATGACTTGGATGCAAATTTCCCAATATTATTCTTAGTATTTAATATGTAGCATTTGCAACCAAATATTCTAATATAGGAAACCTTAGGCTTTCTTCCATTCCAAAGCTCATAAGAATTTTTATTTAAAAGAGGTCTTTTGAATACTCTAGAGTAATGTAACATAAAGGTATTTACGGCTTTGGCCCAAAAGTACATATGAGGCTCATACTCATTGAGTATGATCCTAGCCATCTTTACCAAAGTTCTTCATGTTCTCTCTACAACATTATTTTGTTATGGTATTCTACGAGCCGAAAAATTATTAGAAATCCAATTTTTATTGCCAAAATTTTTAAAAAATTCATTGTTAAACTCTTTGTAAAACGTGTAAGTTTTTTTTTATTTTGAATATTTTTTACAAAGCTTTTAAATGCTTCAAAATCATCATTCTTATGAGCAAAGAAACTAACCCGAGAACATGTAATCATCAATAATTAGATATGCACAGTATTTTCCACCTAAACTAGCAAATTGTCATGCACCAATTTTGGGAGGTGCAACGGTTATAGGGACTAGGTTAACTTAAGGCTGCTAGACACCATATAGAATCCTAATTAACTCTTTCATCGTGTAAGTGCATAAATTAAATTAATATATTTTTAACCTGAGTTATTATTATTAATTATTTGCTATATGTGGAAATAAATGTATACACACATATAAGATTATTCCGGTGATGTCGCACACTCGTGCATTTTATTCTACATATTTATTTATTATGTCACTTTCACTTGTTTCACACACTATACCTCATATTCACAACCCATAGAGCTTTATATAAATCCAACAACACAAGACATCAGGACCTCCTTAACTGCTACCCTACAAGCTTGAAACCATAGATGATGTGGCGAAGCATCAATTCAACAAGTATATAGCATGAGATTCATGGATAATGGGGTGGTCATTAATCGTCACAAAGGTTATAGAACAAAATCTTAGCAACACAACCTAATAGTTCAATCCATTAAGAAAGATTTTTCAACACATTGCTCAATGGCCCACAACAAATTAATTAATCATAATCTAATAAGATCACAAAAAGAAATACAAGCATACAAAGTGACAACTTATTATATCACATATATAGGCTCTTAGCCTTATTATTAGAGCATTAACTTCTCACTTTCACACATAAAGTATACACACAGTTTAGTTGTTTGACCCCACTAGAGTTGGACCTGTCATAAATGCATACCAACAAGGTATGAAAATCACAATGGATAATAAGTAATAATTCACAAGGATTATAGCAATACAAAATACTCACAATGATATATTATTAGGGCTTTAACTTCTCACTTTCACACATAAAATATACACACAGTTTAGTTGTTTGACCCCACTACAGTTGGACCTATCACAAATACATACCAACAAGGTATGAAAATCACAATGGATAATAAGTAATAATTCACAAGGATTATAACAGTACAAAATACTCACAATGATATATTAGCATTCAAAGGAAAAATACAAAATAATAGCAATCCACTCAACAAAAAATAATAATAACAACAATGGAAAGCAAGAGTCTTCCAATTTCAGTTTTTATAATAAAAATTGAGAATAGAAAATTGGACTATCACTCACCTTAAATATGCAAATGTATTTCATTGAGCTCCTTTATCCCAAAAGGCTCTCTTTGGTCTCTTTTTTCTACATTAGAGTAAATAATATTTGTACACTTATTAGTTCATAGTACCAACTACTTGAATTTATCATTATTTTTATATTTATTTCCTCAAGTAGCTTTTAATTAATTTTTTTGTATATCTATATTTATTTATTTATAAATCTTATGGAAATTTAATATCTACTGTATTTTAGCATATATATATATATATTGTATGGCTAGTAAAACTTATATGCAACCTATGTGTGCTAAATTGGGCTTACTATATTATTTATATTATTTCCTTACATACTTTATATATAAGGGCCTAATTAACCCATTTATATTTAGAGTTTCTTCAAAAATACCCTAAAAAATAAAAATATTTTTAAAAATAACCACTTTTCTTTTTTAATTTTAAAAATACCCTTTTCAATTTTTAATTTTTTTAAAAAAATTCCTTTTTGAGATATATTTTAGTTATACATCTAGTATATTAAAGATATACTCAATTTTCAAAGGTATACATTTGGTATATCAAAAATATAAAAAAACATAAGATATTATTTAAAAAATATTAAAAAGTATGCTATACAATGTAATTTCCTCTTTATATTTTGAGAAATTTATGCCATCTATATCTATTTTTCACTCACTTTACAAATATACATGCCTGACGTCTTTTCATTTAAAAAATATGAATTTCGCTTTTTTTTTTTCAAAATTAACTTTCTAATTTTTGTTTTTTTTTAAATTATTTTTTTTGCAATTTTATTTCATTTATATTTTTTTATTTAAAAAAATTTTCTTAATGTCAAATTTATACACAATATATACAAAATACACACCCAATAATATAAACTACATTTACAACACATCTACAACATATCTATATAATATTTTTAATATTTATTTAATTTTATTTTTTTAGTTTTTTTATCCACACAATATTTCATAATTTTTACATAAAATACATACAACTTAAATAAAAAAAATATAACATATGCACAATATTTGCAATATATCTATAACTTCTACAATACATCAGTATAATATATACGTAACGAAATTGTGTGTATCTTTTATGTGTATAATATGTAAAATTTATTTAAAAATAAATTTAATAATTTTTATTAATATATTTTTGTATATTTTATTTTTTTATATTTTTGAGTGTTATTTATTTTCTATAGTTAAAATTAAAAATTTTTCTTTAGAAAAAATTATAATCTTTTTATGATGAAAAATAATTTAAAATATTAATTTTTATTATTTTATTAGAATATTTTTATTTAATAATGAAGTTTCAGAAAAAAAAAATAAAAATTTGAAATAAAATATTGATTGTAGTGAGGGGAAGATATTTTTATAAAAAAAAATATTTTAGTGAGAAATGAGATATTTTTAAAATTTTACATCAATTCTTTTAAATAAAAGTGTAAATATTTTTAGTTTTTGTAGTATTTTTAAAATAAAATTTTTTGAGTATTTATGTAAATGTCCCTTATATTTTTATTATTAATTTACATGTTTAATTGGATCTACTAAATATTTAATTTTTATCATATCTTATGTGAATGTATATATGTATTTATCTCACAGTTTGGCCAACTAAGCCCATTAATTATATATTTATTTTTTGAGAAAATGACACCCTCCATCATTTTTTTAAAAATTTTTACTTTTTATAAGGGGAATTTTAATTATTTTATTATAAACTTATTATAAATTATGTAAAATTTATAAACTAATTGTAAACTAATAAAAATATGATATTTTAGTAAATATTTTATAAATTATGGTATTTTGATAAATATTTTATAAATATGATAAATTTAAAATTATTTTCAATTTTTCTTGTATTTTTGTCAAAAGCTCTTATTTTTTGGGGGAACTTGCATAAATTATGTAACACCCATATACCCTATATATGTATCGTATATATATTTCGTATACGTATAATATATATATAAAATATAAGAATATCACATTATAGTGTTGTTTAAATCTTTACCTTAGTCCCACATCAATTATATATTTAATAAGAAAATATTTCCTATTATCAAATCTCATTTTTTTAAAAGTAGCATTTTCAAAACCATTATACTTTTCATTTGATTATATGTATACAAATATACATTGTCTTTTCCAAAATCCACTTATTTACATATACATATGATCAAAATATAACATAACAAGATTGTACATGCACACACCACCTTCTAGTTGGTCTCGAAGTACTCTTACTCTGCTTGTGGCACAACCGTCCAACTCTTAGATAAACAATCTACTCACCTACGGGATTCACACAACCGCGCTAAGCTTGAAAGCTTAGTGGTATATATAAACAACATATACATACATTGATCTTATATCACATACTCATACACATATATTATACACATGTACAAACATACTATTGTGCCTAACACTTCTATATAATTATCATGTCCAGTTAACACAATCTCATGGTCCAGCGCTGCTCGAACTCATTACTAGTCTCAATCTCAAGACCTAGCACTACTTAGGTCCAGACCTAGTTCTACTTAGGTCCAGACCTAGTTTTGTTCAGATCCATCAATATATGCACCTTAAGGCCCAATTCTGCTCAGGACTTCTCATACATATCAAATTAATCTCAACACAACTAGATAAGTAATTTTATAGGCTACACACATATAACATCACTTTACTTTATACTTCTCCAGTGATCACCACTATTCATGATCACTGGTGGTGCGTACTTATGCTATTACAATACCGAAAGTGCATGGGTCGCTCAAGTAATAAAGTAGTGAGTGAGTTGTCGTTCCACTGGGGATAAGGCCAAGAACTAGTGCAAGTTTTAACTGTTGTTTAGCAAATTAATAGTTTTATGAAGTTTGTAATTAAAGACAATTAACTTAATAACTTAAAGTAAAGAGAGATTAAGTATTGTGAAAAAAGGATTGATGATGAAAATACTATCCAGATATTGAATTCCCCTAGCTATAAAAATATTTATGAAAATCAATTCAATTAAATTAAATAATAGAGCTGAATTGGCATTCCTCTAGATTAGACTAAAACCTTTCTCAAGTGAATTAATCCCTAATCACTAAGTAGAATGTTGGAATCTCTTCTCAAACATAATTAAATAGATCTTGCATTAAGAACAAGGAATCATAAACCAAAGGATCTTGTAAGTCTATCTCTAGCACTCCAATCAACCCTCAATCCTTATGAGTATTCTATTCATATCAAGCTTTCTCAAGTCAATAATATGAAAATTACAACCAATCAATAAGCATGCTATTATCAATTGGAAATAAATCATTAAGTATCATAAGAATAAAACAACTAAATCAAATGATTTAATTAAATAAAACTATTCAATTCATACAATAAAGCTAGGGTTCATCAATATCTAGATAGAGAATGAATTAGTTCATGTTCAAAACTAGAAAACCAGAACAAGAGAAATAAGTAAAAGAATCCAAACAATCCATGGAGAATGATTTGTGTTTCTTCACTTGAATCCTTGAATCTTGGTATAGATCTTGTGTAGAATGGGTCTTCACCTTCAATCTCAACTACAAAACTCTCTTTTCCTCTCTAGAGGTCAGCTCTAGGTTGTAAAGAATAAAAATCAAATCCCTAATTTGTGCTGCAGATATGTTAGCCTGATACGGCCAGTGACATGCCCATGTCACTGGGCATGTCAATGCTTCTGTATGGCAGTATTAAAGGAACGTCCATTGACACGTCCATGTCCCTGGGTGTGTCACTTGAAGAATTTTGCTCTTTTCCTCGACTTTCATCCTTAATTCCCTCCGAAATGACCATAAGCCTCAAAATACAAATAATTCCTGAAATTAATCCAAAAAAGCATTTGAACAAACAAATTAAACTCAATTGGATAATAATCATATTAAGAGATAGGGGCAAAATATCATCAATTATGCACTTATCAAATTCTCCCACACTTGAGTTTTTACTTGTCCTCAAGCAAACTAAATCACTATAATAAGTAGAAATGATGGACCCCTCTATATCTAAAAAGAAAAGAAAAGTTTGACAATACTCGAATAAAAAAATCCAACGTTCTCAACCAAAAACTAATTCACAATCGTGACAGCTGAATCAAAAAGTTTCAAAATAAAAATTTCACAAACCTAAAACTTAAAGATCCAGAGTTAAAAGATTGAGCATAAAATTCCAAAAACTCAAAAGTCATGAACAAAGTATGAAAGTGTAAATTTTCTCTTAAGTTCTTTAACCCTCTTTATATATATATATATACATTTTTATTATTTAAGGAGCCCGACTTGTTTGAACCGATACTAATCTTTTGACGCGAAGGTAAACATTTGTGATGCCGACCCCCAGTTACTCAGCCAGAATCACCGTTCAAATGGCTACTAGCACTATTTATGATTCCAACTCATTTATTTCAATTCAAGAGTGATTATCAGCGGAACAGGGATAAATTTTCAAAGCTCCTTTTATTAGTATTATTTTTTTTTTTTGCAACTCAAGGGTCAGGAACTTAAGATATTAAAGATGACATACTAAGTTCGACTCAAGTATCTAAGGAATTATAATATGCTAAAAAATGTGACTAAGGTTTTAAACTTCAGATGTGTCTAATTTCCATCAATCCACTACCTAATTATAGCTATTACAGTTAATCCTCAGCAATTGATCAAGATAGCCAAGTCAACCTAAACAAAAAATTATCATTTAGAAAATCAAAAATTAATTTAATATATAAAGAGAAACCATTTCAATTCACACTATTATAGCAATCTAGCTTACTAGAATCCAAAAATAAGTTGCAGAACTAATTGAGACAAATGAATCAAATGGCAAGAATGAAATAACAGTACCTCAATCAAGAAAGTATACGTCTCCCCCACACTTAAGAGGCACATTATCCTCAATGTGTGTGTAAAATAAGAAATAAGTCATTAAATGAGATGAAAGGTGGGCTAGTCAGATATCGGTGCATCACTGGAATCATCACCGCTGGTCTCCCCACCGCTAGTATCATCCTTGGCATCATCATCGAACACATTGAGTGGAGGCGTAGGTGGCTGGTATGGTGGAGGTGGTGGCTGCGAAGGGTTGAACCCTTGATACCTCTAGAACTCTAACATGGATTGTTTCAACCATTGCTTTCTCAAGATCTCGTGATCCAGCTGGGCTTGGAAGGAAGTAGTCTGTTGATGCATGAATTGCTGCATGTGGTTCTGCTGAGTTAAGATTTTGTTCTGATTCAGTTCAATAGTCCCTAACCTACCTTCGATCCTGCAAATCTATCTCTCAAAATTTGTGGGCTTCCTGTCATCATCCTACTTAACATTAACTAATTAGCACCAGTCCCAAAATGTAGGGGTCGGGGCGAAGGACGGTCCAGCAGAAGAAAAAGGTGCAACAGTGGAAGAAGGCCCAACAGCAGTGGATGAATGCCCAGCAGCAGTGGATGACCCCGAAAAATCTGTCGGTGGTGGTGGTGATATGTCTGAAGGAGGAGCAGAAGGGACTGGCTCAAAATCCATATGAAGTGCCTGCAGCCCGGCTACGTTCTCCCGGTTTAGTCTCTTCAATGTGTCCATACCTAGTAGTTTGGGAAAACCATCCACCGTCATAGGTAGGCATCCATCTAATACACCTAAAGTAGATCTCGCAAAAGTTGGAATAAATCTCAAAATGCTAAGGAAAACATGAGATAATACAAGGAATCCATAAGAAATAGCGAAAGAAATCCAACAAAATCTCAAAAGTGAGAGTTTATACCTGAAAATGCAATGAAGAACTTGTAGAATCAAACGAAGAGTGAGTGGATCCGCGCAAAAATGCAAAATGGGAGTTAAAATCCCTTTTAGAGTGAATGGGTGTGTGAGTGCGGTGATGGGAGTGCAAAGAATTTGAGAGAAAATGAGAGATGAGGGAGAAAGAAATGGTTTTTTTTTTTGCTTTTAAATAGAGTTTGGGCGGTTATTAAACCCGTCGGCACGCCCGTGTTGCTGGGCGTATCATTTGTGCTGGGATACAGTGTATACGACACGCCCAATGACACGCACGTGTCTGTGGGCTTGTCACAAATATTAGATGAATGAATAAATGACACGCCCAATGACACACATGTGTCGATGGGTGTGTTACAGGTACTGTGACACCAATGAAACGACACACCTAATAGTCTGGCCGTGTCCTTTGGGCATGATGGCCCTCTCTCTTTTTTTTTTGGGGCACGACCAGTGACACGTGGGTGTTACTATACGTGCCATAACTACTGTGTGTAAATTAAAGTGACACGCTCAATGACACGCCCGTGTTGTTGAGCGTGTCAATGTTACTGCCCTTGAAAATGATTAAGCTCAAGTTCCCTTTTTTCTCTACTTATCCAACTTCATTCAAAACAACACACCACAACTAATGATAGAAGGATTTAAAAATTGAAGACACAAACTTAAAACATAGAAATTAAAGAAACAAAAATTAATGAATGAATAAAATGGTGGGTTGTCTCCCACCCAGCACTTCTTTAACGTCATATTAGTTGGATGTTCAGGGGCAATTTTGCCTAGTCTTGGAGGTGTAAAACCTCCTTCAAGTCATGTATTTCTCCCCTCAAGTATAATTTGAGCCTGTGCCCATTCACCTTAAAATCTCCTTTTCCAAATGAGTTATTTCAACCTCTCCATAGGGGAAAACTTCCTTAACTGTAAAAGGACCAGACCATCGAGATTTTAACTCACCTGGAAAGAGTCAAAGCCTTGAATTGTATAATAATACCTGATTTCCAGCATGAAACTCTTTTCGCTCCATAATGTGAGCATCATGCCATCTCTTAGTATGCTCCTTACACATTCTTGCATTGCCATAGGCTTGCGATCTCCACTTATCCAGCTTGTTTACCTGCAATTTTCTCCTTTCACCTGCACTAGCTAGATCAAGGTTAATCTGTTTTATAGCCCAATAAGCATTATGTTCAATTTCTACAGGTAAATGATTTAGTGTTGCTAAATCATCCGGGTAAGCATTATGTTCAATTTCACTGGGCTGTGAGCGGAAATTTTTGTCCCTACTCCCGGTGAAATGGTTCTTGCGACTTCGGCACTGTTTAGGCTCGGGGCCTTAGAGAACACGGACCTAAGTCTGGAGAAAATGGAGTCGCCACCCGGACGGGCCGGGAAAAAGAAAGGGGTGGATGACTCGATTCCTAAGGAATTCCCAACCCCCTAATGGGTTCGAAAAGTTGGATACATGTAGGGAAGGTGAGAAATGGCCCAGCACCCCCACAACGCCCGGTTCATTAGAACCGGCCTCCTTTACATGTCTTAATATTATAAAATTCTTAAATATAACAACGTTATCCATATTACACACAATAAAAAGAAAGCATCATTATATTAAAATCAAAGCAATGTTCAAGGAAAATAAAACAAATAAATGGACACTCATTCGAAGATGGAAACATGTCCTTACATCCCATGCCTAAATAGGACACCCACTGGAAGGTAGAAACATGTCCTTTACATTGGTTCTAAAATAGAAAAGCAATTTAAATTACATGATATTTAACTAATGAGGTACCCACCAAGTGGAAACATACCTCTTACAACATTTGAAAATCTAAATAAATTGATAAAAGTAAATAATCATTCATCATAAATAAATCATTCATCAAAGGTATTAAATATCAATAAAAAGTAAACATCCATCCATGATAAATTAAATAAACTAAGCATTGAACTTAAATAAATTAAAGCATATAAAATAAATCAAAGCATAATCAAATATAGAATTGAATAAGGCAAATAAAAATCTAAATTATAGCTACTGTTTACATTTAGGGTTCTTTATTTCATGTGTTTAGGGTTTTGGAATTTGTGAAATTAGGCTACTGTGAGTTTTAAAGGAATTATAATAGATTAAGATTTTATGTTTTAAAAGGTTGATAAAATTCTTTGATTAACCAAACTAGGGTTTGTGATGTAAAATCATGAAATTGAGATTTGAACACTTTAAAATACTTTTGATTTATGGTTTCAAGCTTACTGTGTGAAATTAAAATATTTGTGTTTTTATGGTTTTTAAAGTTTTAAAGGATTAGGGTTTAAAAAAAATTAGGGTTTAAGGTTTTAAAGGGGTTAGGGTTTACTGTTTTAAGTTTTGGAATTGAATTAGGGTTTTAAGACTTTTAAATTAGGGTTTTGGATAATGAGTTATTTTTAGGATTTGTAAAGACAATTGACAATTTCATGAAGTTTTATGAATTTAAACAAGACGATTTAAAGTTTATAAGAGCAAAAAAGATATTTTTAAGGCTTTTAGAAGGAAACAGAACACAAATTAAAGTTTTGATAATTTGGAAAGCAAATCTTAGTTTTGGGGTTTTGAAGAAATAAAGCTAATAGCTTTAAACTTTTTGGAAAATAAAGCAACGATTTAATATTTTTTAAACTTTAGAAACAATGAACTGAGGTTCTAGGGTTTTTGAATTAAAAGAAACAAAGGGATAATTAAGCTACTGTGAAAAAACAAAAAGAAATTGAGAGCTCAAACCTTGGTTAGTAAGTTACACAAAAAATTTCTTCTTGGATGAACAAAATCAAAGACAAGCTTTGCTGCCTTTGAGTTGCTTGGATTATTTTTCTGCTCCCTCAAAAAATCAGCTTGATTCAAGGTTTTCCTTCTCAGTTTCGGTCTAATTTCTTGATCCCAGTTTCTATCCAATTTCTTGGTTATTTCTTATTGATTTTTTGTGTTGTAATTGATCTTATTTATAGAAGTTTCTTGATTAATTCTAGTTGCTCACGGCATACATTATTCATTAAGAAAAGGAAACCGAAACCTAATTGCATTAGGTTTCGGAAAATTTACGTCAGAAAAATTTCGCTGGAGAAAAAAACTGCTGCTGAAAAATCGCGCTGGCGAAAAAAAACTGCTGCGGAAAAATTGCACTGGCGAAAAAGCTGCCGCAGCTGACTGCGATAGTGCGGGCGAAATGGGCCTGTGGGCCATTTCGCCCATAGAATTTTCTGCGGGCGAAATGCTCATGGGCCTGCGCTGACTTTCAGCAACAATTTTTTCGTCGCTGATTTTTTTTATTTATTATTTTTTATTTTTTATTCACTTCACCATTTTTTTACTAAAATAAATATTAAAATTAATCAAGATACCATAAAAATTATTTTGGACTAACTAAAATATATTGGATCGGACTGGGTCAAAAATTAAGGGTCTACAGTTTGCCCCCTGCTTGAATGATCTGAGACTTTAAAGAGTGAAAAACAACAAGACTTAATTTTTGATGAGATGGTTATTCAAATTTATTTTGGATACTTGGACCCGAGACTGAACTTGATTTGGGTACTTGGACTCGAGATTGAATCTAATTTGGGTACTTGGACCCGAGATTGGATTGAATTTGGGTACTTGGACCCGAGATTGAATTTGATTTGGGTACTTGGACCCGAGATTGGATTGAATTTGGGTACTTGGACCTAGGATTGGGTACTTGGACCCGAGATTGATTTGATTTGGGTACTTGGACCCGAGATTGGGTACTTGGACCCAAGATTGGATTGAATTTGAGTACTTGGACCCAGGATTGGGTACTTGGACCTGAGATTGGGTACTTGGACCCGAGCTTGAATTGATTTGGGTACTTGGACCCGAGAATGGGTGCTTGGACTCGAGATTGGGTACTTGGACCCGAGAATGGGTGCTTGGACCAGAGATTGGGTGCTTGGACCCGAGATTGAATTTGATTTGGGTACTTGGACCCGAGATTGGGTATTTGGACCCGAGATTGAGTTTGACTAACCTTTTATCAGTTGAGAAGTCTGACTGCTCCGGTCGTTCTATGCATTGTGGTTCTTCACCCTCAAAACGGATCTTCACCTTTGAAAATAGATCTTCCTTCTTTGAGATCGGGTCTTCACCCTTGAAACTGGATCTTCATCCTTTAAATTGGGTCTTTTCCCTGGCTTCAGCTCTTTTAGATGGACTGATCTTTTGTCTTTTGTATCTTCATTATTTTGAGAATTCTAATTTTCTTCTTTTTTCATTTTGTCTTGTTCTTCCTTTGCACTTTTGCAAAAAAATTCAGCCCTTTTTAGCTAGCCTTCATATCCTCTCCTTGCCCCCCTGCGTGGCAAAGAATTTTTTATATATAGACTCAAAAAATTGAAAAGGAGAAACTTTGCCCCCTGTGTAGGCTCAAACCCATGATTTTTCTATGCGTGCTCTGATTGATGTCTTTGCCATCTAGTTCGTCGCACAAGCACGTATTTCTTCTTTTGCAAAATGATTGGAGCTTCCACAAGCAAATAGGCTTTCTGTGCCCTCTTGATTCAATATCTTCTTTTGATTCTTTACTTCGCAGAGTGTTTGCTATTCACTTTGATAAAGAATAGACAATACAAGACAAGAAAGTGCAATGTGATATGCTCATGTATGCATGATATGCATGAATAATACTTACAGTTATTCCATCGACTCACAGACCGAGGTGATCAGCAGAAGTGTTCTTTTTGGTTCTGTTTTGATGCTTGTTCAAGTCTTTCATTGGAATGATAGAAAGCTTTGCATTTGTGGCTTTTATCTTCAAGATGTTAAAAACATAAGTGATGGAGCCCCTAAGCAGCAGAGTCAGGGATGCATCTATTTCAAACTATATTTCAGCATGTTGGTTGGTAGTTTCTTCATAACTTTGCCAATAATAATTTTCTTTGCCCAATGTGTCCTTTGGAGGTTCAACATACTTCCCTTAACTTGAAGGCTTTGTATGACAAAACACATTTTTTTTTTAATTTGAAATCAAATGTTGGCTTTGCCAAATTAATGTCAATGTACCTCAGGACTTGATTTTTTCAAATTAACATATCTATAACATGATAACCCTAGTTACCGTACTAAACTCGGGAATCATTTCTATTTAAGCAAGAATTGTTGCACTTCAGATAGGCACATACACATTACTTGGCCAAAGGTCTCATTTGAGTTTAAATATTGTCTATCTCATATGCATGCTAATCCAAACTATCTCCACTAATAGACTCTACCTAAGAGAGATCAACAGGTCTTTAATAGGCTTAAAATGGGGTCTATGAGGGACATGGGTTAAATGAAGGCCTTGTTGAGATAGGAGCTGATCTGACACAATGGACAAACCTTTACACTGCAAATTTCTTGTTTGAGTTTTAGGCAGCTTGGAGGCAATCTTGCTAGACTCCAAATTCCTTCTATCTTCTTGGCATTAATTTGGATCTTAATTAGGATAGCTTTTGCCCTTGCAAAAAGTTTGGTTCCCAAATTCATTTCTTTTCTTCTTCTCCCTTTTCTTTCTTTTTCTTACTCTTCCCTTTCTTTGAGTATTTTATCACTTTGACCTTCTTCCTTGTAGGACTGTCAAGTATAGAACTTTCAAGAACTGAATGGTCTTTCTCCTTTTCTTTGATTTTGATTGAATAGTTGGTTGGGTTGGACCAATTCAAGTAAAAATGTCTTTATGAACCAAATGAAAGCCTTTTGCTGCTTTAGGTAAAAGAGAACTCAGTTGGCTTTCTAAACCGCCTTTTTGGGTTTTATTTTTCTTTTTTCCTTTTTATTTTCTTTATTTTCTTTTCTTTTCTTCTTCTTTTTTCTTTTCTCTCATTTCTCTTGTTTTCTTTTCTTCTCTTTTTTTATGGTTTTTTTTTGTTTGTTTTTCTTTTGTTGTTTTGTTTGGTTATAGCTCTAAAAGAGTTATCTTGTTTGTACTAACTTGGGCTTCCAATAATGGATGAGTGGAGTAACATAAATCTTCTTTAACAGGGATAAATCATTTGTTACTCCTATGTTGATGTTGTCTTGGAGATATTAAGGGAACTTCAACTACCCTTAAGGTTTTAAGAACATCAACTATCCTTATGGTCTTGAAAACATCAACTACCCTTATGGTCTTGAAAACTTCAACTATTTTCATGGTCTTGAGAACTTCAACTATCCTCATGATCTTGACTAATCATTGCTTTCTTTGATCTTCTTGCCTCTTCATCTTAGTGATCATAAGACTTGTCAAATGTATCACAACAACTCAGGGTAGGTTATTGGGGTTTATAAGCCAATGAAAAGAAAGCTAAAATTTTATGAAGGCTTAAAGGGACAACTAGGAATTGATATTTAATTAGGTGGATACTAGTTGTTGGCTAACCAAATAATGCCTAGATCATCTCTCCTTCAAATAAGCAGAGTTGCAATTTTGCCTCGAAAGTTTGTCAAAGCATGTTCTAAGACTGACTAGGACCTAGACAAAGGTAATTATGCAGGAGCCCTCTCTAAGTAAGCATACACAACTCAATGCTATAGAGCAATTCCTTTATCTAGTAAAGTCATTCGAATCATGATGCATAAATATATTAATCCATGAATTATCAAGCTAGATTCCTCATTGGTTGAGCACCAAAATGAACGAAGACCAACAAAATTTTTGATAAAAGTAATTTATTCAAACAAATTTAAATTTGAAAAACACTATAGTTCCAAAATATAAAAGAAAGTAAAATTGAAAAGCAACATTCAAGCTAAGGAAAGTTTGTTGAATTGGAGTCAAAGATACTCCATTCATTTAGACATATCAAGGGCAAGGATTTTTTCCATCATTAAGGATCATGGCTTCATCTTCCATAATTAATCCAAACTTGTTTAGTAGTACATCATCTTTAGCAGCTTCTCTATCCATATCATGATGAGATGAAAAGATAAAACTCTTCACGAGGGTTGCAAGCGGTGGCGCCCTTCCAATTTTAGGCAGAGACTTATTCTTAGTGTTGGGCTTATCAGGCTCAGGTAGCTCACCACTGTCAATTAAATCTTGGATCTCATGCCTCAATCGAGTACATCTATCGGTCTCATGTCCTTGAGTCTGATGAAATTCACAAAAGGATTTAGTATTAAATTTTGGGGATAAAGGATTCGGCAAAGGTCGAGGGGCCAATGGCTATAATAGTCCCTTCTTTTGTAGCTTGTTGAAGACCCAAGACAAATGCTTCCCCAGATCTGAAAATTTACGCCTCTTTGCTGGTTCAGTTGCTGCATTTTCCTCAACACGTCTTCTTTTATTTTGATTTTGTTCATTGCGTTACTAGCCGCTCTTATTACCCCAATTAGACAGCATATGGTTCGGCTGACCTTGTAGAATAGGGATTGATCCCTCATTTTTCATTCGATCTATATCAGTAGACACATTCCTTGTTAATGCTACCTTTTCCTTCTTTCTTATGTCAATGGGTGATACCTCATTAGCATTATTGATGATCTCTAGAATTTGAATCAACTGGGTCCTCATAATTTTAACCAATTGATCTCGTAGCTCGGCCATCCTAGCTTTGACAACTTTATCAACTATATCCCTTAGCTGGTTTGCATCCATCCTTGAAATGTTGTAGGTGGTGCTGTTGTATGCTCTTGAACTTTCATACTCTAAGTCTGCGAGCTAGAGAGGATCAAGGATATGTGATGCCAATGTATGTATGTATGCATGTATGCATGAACAATTAACAAACAAGGACAAATAGGACGTTCCTTCCAACCTTATAACATCCATACACGAATGACGAGTCTCTTTTCCTAGGTATATGGTTGACAAAATACCAATATGGGGTACCTTATTTTCGAATATTTCCCTCGGACATTTCAACCAATAGTTATATTTTCAAAAATGGAAATCCATTCATAGTAATTCCCATTAATTAGGTTTTAATCCATTCAACCAACTATAGTAGCTTTTATGCTATATTGGGTTAAAACCAAATTAAGAGGTTTATTATAGATAGATTTCTCACTTGAAAAGAGTAACTAATGGATCATGCCAAAAACAAGCCCATGATTAATTATTCTTAATATAAACTAGGCTCACAATTGATTTTTGGTATTTCTTAATTGACCTAAATAATTTGCAAGCTCTTTGTAAGAAAATGTTGGATAAAAATAATTTTATTTCTAAGCCTATTATAAAAAGATTTTAGAAAAAACATATTTTGGGCTTAGTATTTGGGTCATGAGTCCAAGAATTTTTGATTTGTTTTTAGAAAAGTTTTATGTCCAAAGACCATCTTGAAAAGTTTTGAAAATAGCTTTGGTCTTTTGAATTTTAAAGAAAAATTTATTTTGAGATTATAATATACTTAGGTCATATTAGAAAAAGAATAAACCAAATAAGCCATGATTTAAGCCAAGATAAATTAACCATAGTCAAACAACATGCATTTGGGGGTAAAACCTAAGGAAAGTAACTAGGCCAATTACATGAGCTTTAGTCTTTGGGTAAAAAGGCTTAGGTTCCCATAGGAAGTATATACCAAATGGTACGAGGCTATGAGTGGTTATGCCATGCTCGATCTTTATACCTTAAGTGAAAGTATGGTATCCCTTACGTAATATAACACGGGTAACACGGGCGTCCTAACTCACACACACGATGCAATCTAATATGATGCAATGGATAATATCATTATAAAAAAGAATAGAATAATAGAAAGACCAACGGAATCAACTTCTCTTATCCCCAGTGGAGTCGCCACTGTGAGCGGGGATTTTTGCCCCCACTCCCGGTGGAATGGTTCTTACGACTTCGGCACTATTTAGGCTCGGGGCCTTAGAGAACACGGACCTAAGTCCGAAAAAGAGTCGCCACCCGGATGGGCCGGGAAAAAGAAAGGGGTGGATGACTCGATTTCTAAGGAATCCCCAACCCCCTAATGGGTTTGGAAAGTTGGATACGTGTGGGGAAGGTGAGAAATGGCCCAGCACCCCCACAACGCCTGGTTCATTGGAACCGGCCTCCTTTACATGTCTTAATATTATAAAATTCTTAAATATAACAACATTATCCATATTACACACAATAAAAAGAAAGCATCATTAAAATCAAAGCAATGTCCAAGGAAAACAAAATAAATAAATGGACACTCATCCGAAGATGGAAACATATCCTTACATCCCATGCCTAAATAGGACACCCACCGGAAGGTAGAAACATGTCCTTTACATTGGTTCTAAAATAGAAAAGCAATTTAAATTACATGATATTTAACTAATGAGGTACCCACCAAGTGGAAACATACCTCTTACAACATTTGGAAATCTAAATAAATTGATAAAAGTAAATAATCATTCATCATAAATAAATCATTCATCAAAGGTATTAAATATCAATAAAAAGTAAACATTCATCCATGATAAATTAAATAAACCAAGCATTGAACTTAAATAAATTAAAGCATATAAAATAAATCAAAGCATAATCAAATATAGAATTGAATAAGGCAAATAAAAATATAAATTATAGCTAATGTTTCCATTTAGGGTTCTTTATGTCATGTGTTTAGGGTTTTGGAATTTATGGAATTAGGCGACTGTGAGTTTTTAAAGGAATTATAATAGACTAAGATTTTATGTTTTAAAAGGTTGATAAAATTCTTTGATTAACCAAACCAGGGTTTGTGATGTAAAATCATGAAATTGGGATTTGGACACTTTAAAATACTTTTGATTTATTGTTTCAAGCTTACTGTGTGAAATTAAAATATTTGTATTTTTATGGTTTTTAAAGTTTTAAAGGATTAGTGTTTAAAAAAAAATTAGGGTTTAAGGTTTTAAAGGGGTTAGGGTTTACTGTTTTAAGTTTTGGAATTGAATTAGGGTTTTAAGACTTTTGAATTAGGGTTTTGGATAATGAGTTATTTTTAGGATTTGGAAAGACAATTGGCAATTTCATGAAGTTTTATGAATTTAAACAAAACGATTTAAAGTTTATAAGAGCAAAAAAGATATTTTTAAGGCTTTTGGAAGGAAACAGAACACAAATTAAAGTTTTGATAATTTGGAAAGCAAATCTTAGTTTTGGGGTTTTGAAGAAATAAAACTAATAGCTTTAAACATTTTTGGAAAATAAGCAACGATTTAAGATTTTTTAAACTTTAGAAACAATGAACTGAGGTTCTAGGGTTTTTGAATTAAAAGAAACAAAGGGGTGATTAAGCTACTGTGAAAAAACAAAAAGAAATTGAGAGCTCAAACCTTGGTTCGTAAGTTACACAAAAAATTTCTTCTTGGATGAACAAAATCAAAGACAAGTTTTGCTGCTTTTGAGTTGCGTGAATTATTTTTCTGCTCCCTCAAAAAGTCAGCTTGATTCAAGGTTTTCCTTCTCAGTTTCGGTCTAATTTCTTGATCTCAGTTTCTGTCCAATTTCTTGGTTATTTCTTATTGATTTTTTGTGTTGTAATTGATCTTATTTATAGAAGTTTCTTGATTAATTCTAGTTGCTCACGACATACATTATTCATTAAGAAAAGGAAACTGAAACCTAATTGCATTAGGTTTCAGAAAATTTGCGTCGAAAAAATTTTGCTGGCGAAAAAAAACTGCTGCGAAAAAATTGCGCTGGCGAGCTGCGGCAGCGCGGGCGAAACGGGCCTACGGGCGAAATGCCCACGGGCCCACACTGACTTTCGGCGACAATTTTTTCTTCGCTGATTTTTTTCATTATTTTTGATTTTTTATTCACTTCATCATTTTTTTACTAAAATAAATATTAAAATTAATCAAGATACCATAAAAATTATTTTGGACTAACTAAAATATATTGGACCGGACTGGGTCAAAAATTAAGGGTCTACATGGGCATGTCATTGCTACTGAGATTCTGGATAAAAGGCAAGCTCGGTGACACGCCCATGTCACTGGGCATCTCAATGCTTCTGTATGGCAGTATCAAAGGCACGTCCATTGACACACCCATGTCCTTGGGCGTGTCACTTGAAGAATTTTGCTCTTTTCCTCGACTTTCATCCGTAATTCCCTCTGAAATGACCATAAGCCTCAAAATTCAAAGAATTCCCGAAATTAATCTTAAAAACCACTTGAATAATCAAA
The DNA here is from genome assembly GCA_947685225.1 of Garcia nutans. NCBI lineage: Eukaryota > Viridiplantae > Streptophyta > Magnoliopsida > Malpighiales > Euphorbiaceae > Garcia > Garcia nutans. The sequence goes on along the minus strand of CANTUV010000103.1, from coordinate 139,912 downwards.
TTAAACTCAATTGGATAATAATCATATTAAGAGATAGGGACAAAATATCATCAATTATGCACTTATCAATCACTTCACATTATTGTTTCACGTCATGTATACATGAGCCACACTCATCATATTACTTAATTCACATACATACATTTTCATTTAATATAATCAACATAATATAAAAAAATATATAGCCATGCAAGCCATATGCCACACCCATATAGCGCAAAATATAACTGTAAACATTAATAAACCAACCCCACGACCGTGGCATCCAATAGCCACGCCCGTGGGATGTGAAATGAAGTTGTCAAATACCTTTGGACACCCCCACGGTCGTGGCATTCAAGGGCCACACCCGTGGCATGCAATTTGCTTCTGCTTCTTCACCATTTTCACACGAAAGAGCTTCACTTTAAAACCCACGGCCGTGGCCCATCATGGCCATGCCCATGGCACCCCAGAATCACTCTTTGGCATCTTCTTCATCAATACAACACACATATCACTTAAGGAAGAAATATGTACAAACCTTGGCTATCCCAATCTTACTCTTCTCCACTTGATCCCTCTTAGCCTAAACACAACATCATTAACAACAATCATCATTATAATTCATTCATACAATTATCCATATACCAATTCACTGAATTCCCAACTCATCTCTATGAAACCCTTATTCATCACTTTAGTTTATATCCATAATTTACCCATCAATTCAACACATATATAACTCCAATATATTATAACTATCATCTTATTCAATTGATCATCACTTTCTCTTATTAACCATATCATACATATATATTTAGAATCACATAAAAACAAGCTTAGAGATAAACACTTACTTGAGCTTTTGCTAAACCTTCAATATCCACCTTTAAACCTCTTGAAATTCCTTATAAATTTAGTGTATATACGAATAAAATTAAGCTTTCCTCACTCTCTCTCAACTCCCAAGGCCATGGAACAAAAAGAAGAAGAAGAAGAAATATGCATCTTCCTTTTTAATTCCATCCTTATATATATACATAATATGTTAATTAATTAATTAATTAACAATCCACCAATCATCTTCTTCATTCTTTTGACTTTCACTTCTCTTTGTTGTTGTTGTTATTATTATTGTTATTATTATTATTATTATTATTATTATTATTATTATTGTCATCAACATTATCAACTTTACCGCCACTAATGTATACCTCATGCATATGCATTGTATATTATATATATATGTAGATGTCTTATATATTTTATTTATATTTTCCATATATTTTAAATACATATAATATATATATATAATATCCATTAAACACATCTATCTCCTATTTTCTCTATCTATTACACCAATATACTCTTTCATATTTACTATTCTAAAGTACATCAAAAATCAGTATATTACAAATTACCATAATCGGGTTTTCTTTTAATTTTTTTTTTCAAATCTACAAACATGAAGTTTGAAGTTTGTTTTTCATTTCTATATCTGTGTGCTTTTTATATGTTTTTTCCATGGTAATTTTTATTTTTTTATATAATTTATATTTTATTTTTTAATGTATATTTTTTATTCATACATAAATTTTTTCTCATATTTTCAACATACCCATAAAAATATACAAATATATATAAAATAAACACATAATAAATATAGACATATACACAACATACACCAAACATATATGCAATATTACAAAACTTATTTAATATTTTTTAACTTCATTTTTTAATTTTATATGCATATAACATACACTTATTATATATAATAAATACATAACATACACACAACATCTATAAATATCTACATAACATACACATAATATATGCAAAACATCTACACAACATATACACAATAAAATTAAAATTTTTAAAATTTATTTTGTGTATAATATATAGAATTTATTTAAAAATTTTAATAATTTTTTATTAATATATTTTTATATATTTTACTTTTTATATTATTTTTGTAAGTGTTATTTTTTATTTGTAATCAAAGTTAAATTTTTTTTATAAAAAATAATACATTTTATATGTTGAAAATATAATTTAAAATATTAATTTTTATTTTTCATTGGAATATATTTATTTAATAGTAAAATTTAAAAAAAAAACTGAAAAGTGAAGTAAAATATTATTTGTTGTGAGACGAGGTATTTGAAAAAAAAAACATTATTTTAGTAAGAAGTAATGTATTTTTAAAAATTTGATCTAACTTTTTCTAAAAGTCTAAATATTTTTTTCTTTTTGTAGCATTTAAAAAAAAATTATTTTTATAGGTAGTTTTATAAAAACCTATTATTTTTATTACCATTTTTCTTTAGCCTTTATTTAGTTGGGAGTAAATGGGGGTAAAAGAGGAGAAAGTAAGTGTAATTTCATTTACTTTCTCTTGTTTGGTATAATTAGTAATAGGGTAAAGGAGAGTAAAATAAAACAAATCTAATTTCTTAATTTTCTTTCCAATATCTAAAATATTTCTCTTCAAAATGGAGAGAAATGAGAGTAAATGGAAGTAAATAGTTATATAAGTGAGTGAAATTATTATTTTAACCTTTCTTTTCTTCATTAAAATAAGGAAGGAAATTTAAATTACTCTCCCTTTTATTTAATCTACCAAATAATAGAAAGTAAATTAAAGTAAATTTCTTTTACATTACCCCCATTTTCTTTATTAAAGTACATTTAATTTCTCCTCTAATTTACTCTCATCCAAACAAAGGCTTAGTTTTAATTGGGTAATGTAATAAAATGAGCCTAATATTTTTTTAAGAGAAATTTACACGGTTTACTGTGTTTTTATTTCCTTTTTTCATATATATGGTCCAAACTTTTTTTTTTTTTTTCAAATCTATGCTTCAACATCTTTTTTTTTCTTTTTAACCATTTTCTTTAACCGTGATTTTTAATTTTTTCTGTTTCATTATTTTATTATTGTATTTTTATTTATATTTTTTATACATAAATAATTTTTTGTTCTTATATTCTCAACATATATATACAAAATATAAACATATACGTAATATATATAAAATATACGTACAATAAACATAAACATATATAGAATATACACAAATCATACACATAACATCGATACAAAAACTACACAATTTATTTAATAATTTTAACTTTATTTTTAAAGTTTGTACATACACAATATTTATATAATATATACACAATGTATACATAAAATACATAATATACACACAATATCTACAATATATATATAACATGCACACAAAATATAAATAACATCTATACAACAAAATTAATTTTTAAAATTTTTTTTATGTGTATGATATGTAAAAATTTATTTAAAAATAAATTTAATGATTTTGATTAATATATTTTTATATATTTTACTTTTTTTATATAATTTTTATGAGTATTATTTGTTATTTGTAATTAAATTTAAATTTTTTTATAAAAAATAATATATTTTATAATAATTTAAAATATTAATTTTTATTATTTTATTGAAATATATTTATTTAATAGTGGAGTTTGAAAATAAAAATAAAAATTAAAGTAAATATTGTTGGGACAATTACATAAATGACTTGAAAATGAATTGTCTTTTATAAAATACCGTGCTAATTTTTTTTTTTTTCATTTTTATGGTAGCTTAACTTTATAATAACAAAAGGATGATCCACTCATTTCTACGGCAGAATATACGTAGCAGCCACTCATTCACTCTCTGTGCACTAAAATACATATGAAATGTATATAAAATAAATAGTTTTTCAACAAGCTCTTAAGCATCTGTCACATAAAATAGTTTATATATAAATTATTTTAATGGACACTTTTGCATGTCCACTAAAACTTTATGTAATATTTTTTTAAAATTAATTTTTATCATTTAAGTATAATATTACAAATTAATTAATTAATTATTAGCAAAAAAATTTAATTTCTAAAAATATAAAATATTTAAACTAAAATAAATTTTATAATTTTTCATGAGAAATTTTTTCTATTTAATTAGAAAATGTGCTTAATTATATAAAAAGATAAACTATTAACTCTTGAACAATATAAAGACTAAAAAGCCCTTTACAAAATAAAAAAGGAAAAGAAACGAAAGATCCATTTAGATAATTTTCATTTTACCAATTACCTATCTCACTTAGTAGTATAAAGACCAAAATGCCCTTTAAGAAATAATTACTTTATCTTAAAATGAATAACTTGAAGGGTAAGACCGTAACTTCATAAAAGTCAAAATTATTTGAATTGTTACTATTTATAAGAAATAAGCTTAATATTTTTATGGTTTATAATGTGTATATATAGTATCTATTCTTTGCAAATTCTTTCCACAACTATTATTAAAAATTAAATTGCTTCATGTTTATGCCAAATATGTATATATTCAAAATGATCATTTAGTAAATTTTCAATAATTCTATTTGTATTGGTGTTTTTGTTTTCGAATAAATCAACTCAACTCCATTATTTTTTTAATGTAGCTCATAAAGCTATTTCTTATTTAATTCTATAATTCTTATCATAATTATTTTTTTTAACCACTAAATTATACAACCTTTATATATTATGATTCTTAATAAATTGATGTATATATAGGGGCTGAACTTGGAGATCTTGGGGGCCATAGACTCCCCCTCATAGACGGCCAAAAGCTCTTTTCTCACTCTCCCATCCCCCCAAGTTGTAGAGGAGGAGGGGGTTGAAGACAATCATTTCTCGTTTTTTTTTTATTATTATTATTTTAAATAAGCTATTAATGAAACGATATTATTTTATTAAGAGCTAATTTAAAAAAAATAAAATGTATCATAAAGATATATTCTTCATGAGATGAACTTGGACCAGAAGAGAAGAGTCAAGATGAGGCGAGCTTGAAGGAGAGGTGAGGGTGAGCAGCGGAGCAGGTTACAGACTGACGTTGACCAAGCCATGCCTAGGACCCAGGTAGGTACTAAGCCACCCCCTTCAGCTTTTTTTGTTTTTAATTTTATGTTTTGTTTGGTAATTTTAGTGATTATTTAGGGTTAGAAATTTAAAATTAGTTTAAGGTTTATTGTTTTGATAAATTATAGTGTTATTGAGTATTATAATAATTTATAATAATTATTTAATTTTATATTTTGATATTTTATTATTTTGATGATTAAATTGAATATTTAGTATACTGATTTAAAGTTTAATTTATAATTTTAATTTATTATTTTGATGATTAAATTGAATATTTAGTATACTAATTTAAAGTTTAATTTATAGTTTTGATGATTAGGTTAATTTGTCATAACCTAATTTTTGAAAAGTTTTAAAATATCATTTAAAACATAAATAAACAATAAAATATAATATAATAATAAAATATTTATGTAATTACTCATATTATTTATTCCTTAATGTTAATTAAAAGATAAAATAATAATATATGCAAAAAAAATAGAAGAGAAAAGAAAATTATTTAACAATATCGTGATTCAACTTAGGATCATGGAAGGAGATGTAAGAGTTTTTATTGTTACGCTAGGTGTTTGTGCCTGTCAACATACTTCCTTAAATAATACTTAAACTATCAATTATGTTAAATACTATAAAATCATTAAAACAAAATTAAGAATTTAATAGAAGAGATGTGAATTTAGGAGAGAGAGAAAGTGAGAGGGAGAGGGACGGTTTTACATTGATATGCTATCGTCCGATGATCGATGATTGACACTGCCACCACTAGCCGACGACCCACTCCCCGACGAGTTGAGCGCTACCTGTACCGTTGCAAGCGGCCACTGGATGAAGGAGCATCTGCCGTTTGAAGCTCCTGCGATGTCCACCACCGACATTCAATTTTTGATTGATATTCCGGTCAATTCCGACCTCTTGCGAGAGAGGTACTATTGAGTCTCTTTTCTCACAAGCTTCAATTTGATACTTAATTTGAGATTTTTGGGTTAGTCTATAACCTTGGCCGGAATCCAATGACTTGGACCCTTCCGATGATTCTTCGACGAGGAAAAAATAATATATAAAAATAATAGATTAAATAATAATAGATGAAAATAATAATTAAATAATAAAAAATAAATTGAAAATAAATTTATTTAAGATTTATTGATTAAAACTAACTAAATATGAGGGTTATAGTTGTTGTTTAGTAAATGATTGTGATTAATTAATTGTTAAACTCGTTGTGTAAAGTGTAATTATTTATGGGTTTATTTAATTAATTATATATAAGGATGTTTGAAATTGATTAATTAATTGAAATGAGATTTATTAGTAATTAATTGATTGAGTTATACTTATCATTATTATTAAAATTTCAATCTCATTATAAATTTATTACTTTTGAGAATGAATGTGATTAAATTAAATATTATTTAATCGGAAGATTTTTAGAAAAATATTTTCTTAAAGTTATTTAATCTAGTTTAGAATCTATCTTAACACATTAAATAATCGTTTTATCATTTATATAAGTGATATTATTTACATAATTGTTACTTTTCAAGTAAATTATTAATAAGAGTTAAAGTAAATAAATTATATAGTATTTAGTTTTAATTAAGAGATATTTAGAAAAATTTCCTTCTTAAGATTACGTAGATTAAATCATAATTTGTTTAAAATACTATGTAATTATTTTGAAAACCAAATAAAAAATATTGATGTTACTTTAATAAATTCATTTTTTTATTATTACTGTCATTATTATTATAAGTTATCATTTAGGTTAATAAGGTTAATGATGAATATACATATATTAATTAGTCGTTATTGGAAGACATTTACTAAATGTATTTTCTTAAAATTATTTAAAATTAATTTAAAATATATCCTAAAAATTTAAGTGATTATTTTATGAAGGAGATTGTATAAACACTATAAAGAATTCTATTGAACAAATTTATTATTAGTGTATTATCATTATTAACTTATCGAAACAAATGAATTAAATTAATTTAATGGTTTGTAGTGATATGTTCAAATATTTATTAATCATTGATTTTGCAAAAATATTATTGAGTTGTTGCTGGAAATTGTAATGTAGGCCCATATAGGTTAATTGATTAATGTTGGCTATTGTAAGCTATTTAAAAGTGTTATTTCTTATTTTGTTTTAGAAAAAATTATCCTAATTTTAGGAGAGACTCTATTAAAATTCAGCAGTATCTTTAGAGTCATTCATCCATCTATATCTCTAATAGTTCATGCTTGTTGTTTAAAAGTAATTTCAAGGTGTTTTTACATCTTTAAGCAGATACTTCAAGAAGAGTTATTGAGTTTTCACCTAGAATGAGTTACATAAATTAATATAATACTCGACTTCCCTAATTTACATTAATAACTACATTTGCATACATGCTTTTATTACTTGTATGGTATATATGTAATTATTGTTATCAATATTAGATGATAGAAACATAATGTATATTTGTGCATGAATAGAATGTGTTGTTACATATTATTTGTGTTTACTCTATAAAATTAGGATAATGTGAGACTACACGTGATATGAGACACATGTTATGGTATGATGATATTATACGATGATGAGATTATGATTGGTGTGATAGCAATGACTTTCTTATGCTTATCACTACTTGTCAAATAGGTAGCGCTACTTGGCTAAGACCGTGACGGTGGATCCTATGTATTGAATTCTAAAAAAACGTATAAACTAAGAGAACCATATAGAAGGATCAGCTCCCCAGTTTGAGTTTAGTGTGACATAGCCCTGATTTGTGATAGTGACAGCTGTCATAGTGCAGTCTCCTTGAATTTTGAGTTGTCAGGTTTACTGTGAGTTTTGGAAGCCACGTACTTTTTCATTCTCCAGTGTTGGTCACGTATTCATGGGTTCGGACCGTGACATAATTATTTTGAAATTTGATTATGAATTAGGATTTGGAGTTTTGATGATTATGTTAATTATTTTATAATTTGATTATGAATTGAGATGAAAATTTGAGATTTTATGATTAGTTTAATTATTTTGCAGTTTAATTATGAATTGAGAAATTGAGATTTTTTAATTAAATTAATTATTTTGAAAAAATTCTATCATATAATTTATTAAAAAAATGGTCAGTTTAAATACTTTCTTCAAAAGTAATTAGTTTAAACACTTTTTTAAAAAAATAATTAGTTTAAATACTTTCTTGAAAAAGCAATTAGTTTAAACATTTTTTTGAAAAAATAATTAGCTTAAATATTTTCTTTAAAAAATAATTAGTTTAAACTTTTTTTAAATATAATTTATTGTGTAATTTTTCAAAGTAATATTTAAATATTAAAATAAAAAAAATGATAACAAGTTCCAATATTTAAAATATTTGCACTCCCGTATAAATTCTGATTCCGTTACTATGTATATATATATGTGTGTGTATTTATATGAGATAATAACAAAGCTAACCTAAAAATAAAAGCAAAATTTAAAAATACAGACCTTCAAAACAAAATTTTCAATTTTACTTCACAAAACTTTTTCAATTGCAAAAATACAGTTACCATCCAGACATTGGCCAACTTTTTACAAAAAAATAGTGGAACAAGTATAACATTGGACCAACTTTCTATCAATATCATAAATCAATTAATACATTTTCAGATTAATTAATTAATTAATTATAATAGCGGAACAAAGTATTAATTTAAATTTAAGTATTGTAATTTTGATTTTTTATTGATGATGATCTAGTTAAAATAGTTAGACTTGAGATATTTAAGTATAAAAATTATATCTAAATTATACGAAAAATAAATTTTATTTATATTTATTTTCTGTGAAATAAAAATTTAAAAATAAATTTAGTTATAAGTTATTTTATGTTAGATATAACTATATATATATATATCTACTTATATATACCATACATCAATATATGCTATTAATTTTTTCAAAAAATTAACACATAAATCTCGATATTGTTATTCTTTTAAAAATGAGATAATATATCTCGTTGTAATATATTCTCATATATAATTAAATATATAAAATAATTATATATTAATTTTTTAAAATTAATATATGTATATAGTTATATATAACTTATACTTACATATAGCTAAATATATAAAATAATTATATATTATTTTTTTTTCAAAATTAACACATACATCTAGTTATATGTAATATATATATATACTATTATTCTTTCCGATATATCTAATTATACGTAATATATATCTACATATAGATATATCTAGTTGTACGTAATATATATCTAAATATAACTAAACATATGTTTAAATATATTGTTATTCTTTTCAGTATATCTAGTTATATGTAATATAGATTTACATATAACTAAATATATGTACATATATTGTTGTTCTTCATTTCTTTGTATCCATAACTCCATTCACTATAAGTTTTATATGTTTTATCATATCTCTTAATCTTAAAATTTCCATACATTCTTTTTAGGTTTGTTTATATTACTGCTAGTTGCTACAAAATTTAACGATATTGAAAAATTTTGATGGAAAGCTAAAAAATTAAAAAAAAATTCTCTGAAATATTTTATCAAATATATAGAGTGGGTTACATTTAAAAAAAATCCATAATTATTATATTTGGAACTCAAAATAAAAAACACAATAGATAATCTACAATCATTAGCACCAACAAAACAAAAATTCATAAAATTCTTTATTCACACCTTATTACTATGTGCGACTCGCCTTTTGTTATCACTAAAAAATAAAGAAAAAAAAAGAAGAATAAGAAAAGAATTAGATGAACTAGAAATTCATAATTATATGCTAAAAATGCGGCAAAAAGCTTTATTGGATATATGCAGGAAGCGTAGTGGGAGATACCTACAAAAAGTATTAAAGCAGTTGGCATATTTTTCAAATGGAATTCTTTTTGTTTTTTTTGTTTTTAAATCAAAGAGCAATCATTGATGGATTTCGATGATTACTATTTTTGCGTTCAGTTTGCCTATAACAAAAAAGAGGAAAGACATTAATTGAAAAACTAAAAGAAAGAAGAGTCTAAGAAGAAAAGACACTCGTGAGGAAAGCATAAGAAGAAGAAATACCATAAATTTGAAAAAAAAATATATATAATATAGTTAAAGTTTAAAAATGAAAAAGTTAAAAGCGAAAAAATAAATAATAAATTTGAAATTAAAAATTAAAATGTAGTAAATGGTATAATTTTCTCTATTTATATAGCCTATTGTCCAAGCGCATTTAACTCTGACATTAACAAGGAATAGTTATAAAACTAACCTAAAAACTAAACTTGTTTTTAAATTTACGGTGTTTAAAAAAAATTTTCAGTTTTAAGTTATTATCTTTTCTTTCTTCCAAAAATACGATAAAAAAACAACAAAAGTGGACCAGCGTCATCCATCATAAAAAAAATATTGCAAATTGCTTGAAACAAGTTCCACGCCATTCCTGGTATGTGTGTGTGTGTGTATATATATATATATATATATATAATTCAAAAAATTGCTGGTCTAATCAGTGGATGGTAAGCCATGCAAATACGTTCCTCATAAAGATAATCTTAAAACATAATTATAATTAATTAATTAACTTAAAGTATAATTTATGTTATTTAATTATAAATTATATTTTATAGACACACTTTTATATAATTTATATAAATTATATATTTTAAAAAAATTTTAACACATTGTAAAAATTATTTAAAAATATTTTTTATTATATAACATAATTTATATTTTTATGCATATATATCTAGTGATATATAATATATACTCACATATGACTAAATATATACCTATATACATCTAGTTATATGTAACATGTATTCATATATACTATTCTTTTTTTTTAAAAAAAAATTTAACATATATATATATAGTTATATTTCATAAATTCTCATAAATAACTAAATTATACCTACATTTATCTAATTATATATAACATATACTTGCATATAACTAAATATATATATAAACATTCTTTTCAAAATCAACATATATCCATATATACATACATGTACCTATATATTATTATTCTTATGTTATATATATAACATATACCAATATATATTCATATATATCGATATATATATATATATATATATAACATGTACATATATAGTGATTGGTAATATATGCCGACGTACATCCATAAACACCGACATATACTAACATATATTGTTATTCTTTAGTTAAAGTATATGTAATACATACCCACATATATGTAACATATATTATTATTCTTTTGCAATATATACCCATATATATCTAACTATATGTAACATATACTACTATATATTATTATTTTTTTAATATATCTAGTTATATGTAATATATACTCACATATAAATAAATATATAAAATAATTATATACCGACATATATCCACATATATTGACAAATACCCATATATATAGTTATTCTTTAGTTAAAATATATGTAACATATACTGACATATATATATATATATATAAAATACACATATCTATTTATGTATAATATATGCCGATATATATCTACATAAATATATATGTAACATATACATATCTAGTTATATGTAATATATACCTATATATATCCACATGTACCGATATATAATCACATATATTATTATTAAAATAGTTATATATCGATATATATCCACATATACTGACATATACCTATATATATTGTTATTCTTTAGTTAAAATATATGTAACATATACCGACATATACATATATATATATATATAACATACACTTATCTATTTATGTATAATATATGCCGACATATATCTACGTAAATATATATGTAACATATACATATCTAGTTCTATGTAATATATACCTATATATATCCACACATACAGATATACAGATATATATTGTTATTCTTTAATTAAATTATATGCAATATATATTAATATAGACCAACACATACCCACATATATTATTTTTTTTTGCAACATATACCCACATATATTTAGTTATATGTAATATATATCAACAGATATCCACATGTACCAACATATATATACCGACATATACTATTATTCTTTAGTTAAAGAATATGTAATATATCAATATAAACCAACATATATTAACATATACCCACATATGTATAATATATATCGACATATCACTAAACATGTAAAACTTTTATACTTTTTATTTTTTTAACAAGTATAAATTGTTATATGTAACATATACTGACATATAACTAAATATACAATAATATTATACTCTTATTTTTTTTGAAATTTAACAGTATATGTTGTTTTATGTAACATATATATATACTGATATATAACTAAATATATAATAGTTTTCTACTATTATTCTTTTAAAATTTAATACATATATGTTGTTATATGTAACATATATCGACATATAACTAAAGATATAGTAATTTTATATTCTTATTCTCTTAAAATTTAACAAGTATATGTTGTTAATATACCAATATATAACTAAATATATAATAGTTTTATACTCTTATCCTTTTAAAATTTAATAAATATATTGTTACATATTATATATATTGACATATAACTAAACATATACCGGTAACAATATAACCGATAAATACTATTATATGCATACTATATCTTTACTAAGGGAAAAATACAAAGTTAGTAAAAAATGTACTCCAAATCATCGTTCTGCAACTTTGCTTGCTTGTAATTTATGTATTTTTCTTTTGTTGATAAAATGTGGAAGCTCATGCTTTTTTTTTTTTTTTATCATTGGAAGCTCATGTTTGTTTGCTTAATATACTATTGCAATTTAATTTGCTATGTGTTGTAATTCAATCTGAAATTAAAGACCAAAATTATTAGTTAGTTTATGATAAAAGTAACTAAGGAATTTATAAGCATTTGAAATTATAAATCATGTAACAAATATAATAGAAGCACAAAATATATACCTGAACTCGAAAATCATCAAACATGGTCACTTGAAAGAAATGGATTAATTATATACATACACTAAAACTCTTATTATTTCTAAAAGCCAATTCAAGTATCAGGTTTTGATCCTGCACATTCTAATATTACTTACCAGGGAAACAAATTGAGAAGACTAATTAAAAAAAAGTGTCTAAACTATAAAATTGAAAATCATTATTAGAACTGAACTGAAAAAAAAATCCCATATTAAAAAGTTGTTAATATTTCAAATGCAATACTTTTTTCAAATTCTAATACTTTTTGTTTCCTATATATATATATAGGAAACAATTACAAGCACTGAAAATCCATTCAGTGGTATCCAATTGAGCACATCTTAACCATTTATAGTAATTGGTTGGGATGGTGGTTATTGAATAAATCATCAGATGAAATTGCAAAATTTTTAGTAGATCCTAAAATACTTATTTCCCTTTCAACCATTTTCTCAATGAATTCAATCTCTTCACTCTCTAAAACAAAATAAGACTCCTTAAAAATGATAAACATCATAGGTTTGGACAAAGCAAATATTCTTCCTCTTCTTCATCTTAATTGAAACAACAAATTGTAAGAAATTTTAATTCGGAAATTAACATAATTCGCTATTTAATTAAACTCAAAATATCTTAAGAAAATAATAAATTAATTGACGTATCGTTCAAAGATGAAGCATTAATTGTTGAATTGAATAGCCCTGTAGACCCTTAATTTTTGACCCAGTCTAGTCCAATATATTTTATTTAGTTCAAAATAATTTTTGTGTTATTTTAATTAAATAATATTTATTTTAGTATTTAGTTTTTATAAATAATAAATAATAATAATAATAATAAATAAATAAATAAAAATAAAAATTGACGACGAAAAAATCGGCGACGAAAAAATTCGTTGCCGAAAAACAGTGTTGGACGAAATGGCCCGCCGCGCGCCAGCGCCAATTTTCACTCGCCAGTCCTCGTAGCCAGCCACAATAGCTTTTTTGCCAGCGAAATTTTTCCGCAGCAGTTTTTTTTTCTCCAGCGAAATTTTTCCGACGCAATTTTTTTCGAAACCAAATTCTATGCGGTTTCAGTTTCCTTTTCTTAATTAATGTTAGTTTATGTAAACAAGTTGAATTAATCATCGAAATTTTCTATAAATAAGACTAAAAAACAACACAAAAAGGGGAGAACAACGAGAAAATTTTGGAGGAAACTTTTAAGAGGATCGAACTGGACTTTGAGGAAAAAAACTTTGGATTTAGACTTGAACGGTGGAACTTCAGATTTGAGAGGGATAAGCAAGCAAGCAAATCAACGATTCATCAAAGGCAACAAGCTTGTCTTTGTCCTTATTCATCCAAGAAGCAATTTTTGGTGGAACCAACAAACGAAGGTTTGAATATCTAATATTTTCTCCTTACAGTAGCTTCAATCATTAAATTGTTTCTTTTGATTTTAAAAACCTTAATTCGTGTCTTTGTTTTCCAAAAATCTTAAAACTACTTTTCTGTTTCTTCTAAAATCTAAGAACCCTAATCTATTTCTTCAAAATCTTTAAACCCTAATTTACTTCCCAACTTTCCAAAACCTTAAATCGTTTTATTAATTTACCAAAACCCTAATATGCTTTCCAATTTTCCAAAACCTTAAAACCCTAAATTGATCCTTTTATTTCTAAAAAATATATTTTTTCTGTTTATATAAACCTTAAATCATTTTGTTTATTTCCAAAAGATTTATAAAACTATAAATTGTTTTCTCAAATCCTAAAACCAAAACATGTTTTTCAAAACACCAAAAACTCTAAGTCTCTCAAAACCAAAACCATAAACCCTAATTTTCCTAGACCCTAATCCTTAAAACCTTAAAACATTATAAACCTAAATATTAAAAATTCAACACAGTAAGCCTAAAACAACAATTCAGTGGCTAATAATCATAAACCTAATGTTGTAATATCCTAAAACCCTAATTTCATAATGTTACTCATAAACCCTAGTTTGATTCATGAAACCTTAATCCATTTTAATTTTTTTAAACCTTTACAGTAGTTAAGAATTATAAACCTTAATATGCTAAAATTCCAAAACCCTAAATATTAATTAAAGAACTTTAAATGAGAAACAGTAAACTTTAATTAGTATCTTTGCTTACCTTATTTGATTATGTAGTTTATTATATGCTTTGATGTATTTAAGTTCAATGATTGATTTATTTAATTTATCATGGATGGATGTCTATTTTCTATTGATGTTTAATATCTTTGATGAATGATTTATTTATGATTATTTACTTTTATCAATTTATTTTGATTTCTAAATGTTGTAAGAGGTATGTTTACACTTTGTGGGTACCTCATTAGTTAAATTTTATGTAATTTAAATTGCTTTTATATTTTAGACCAATGTAAAGGATATGTTTCTACCTCATGGTGGGTGTCCTATTTAGCTTAGACATGGATGATGTAAGGGCATGTTTCCATCTTCGGATGGGTGTCCATTTATTTGTTTTGCTTGGACATTGCTTTGATTTTTAATATATCGATGCTTTATTTTAATTGTTGCGTGTAATATGGATAATATTGTCATATTTAATAATTTTATAATATTAAGACCTATAAAGAGGCCGGTTCCAAAGAACCGGGTGTTGTGGGGGTTGTTGGGCCATTTATCACTTTCCCCACACGTACCCAACTTTCCGAACCCATTAGGGGGTTGGGGATTCCTTAGGAATCGAGTCATCCACCCCTTTCTTTTTTCCAGCCTGTCCAGGTGGCGACTCCATTTTCTCCGGACCTAGGTCCGTGTTCTCTAAGACTTCGAGCCTAAACAGTGCCGAAGTCGCAAGAACCATTCCACCGGGAGTGGGGGTGAAAATCCCCGCTCACAGTGGCGACTCCATTGGGGATAAGAGAAGTTGATTCCTTTGGTCTTTATATTATTCTATTCTTTCTTATAATGATATTATCGATTGCATCATTTAGATTGAATCGTGTATGTGAGTTAGGATGCCCGTGTTACCCGTGTTGTGTTATGTAAGGGATACCATACTTTCACTTAAGGTATGAAGATCGAGCATGGCATAACCACTTATAGCCTCGTACCTTTTGGTATACACTTACTATGGGAACCTAAGCCTTTTTACCCAAAGACTAAAGCTCATGTAATTGGCCTAGTTACTTTCCTTAGGTTTTTACCCCAAATGCATGTTGTTTGACTATGGTTAATTTATCTTGGCTTAAATCATGACTTATTTGGTTTGTTCTTTTTCTAATATGACCTAAGTACATTGTAAGCTCAAAATAAAATTTTCTTTAAAGTCCAAAAGACCAAAGCTATTTTCAAAATTTTTCAAAATGGTCTTTGGACATAAGACTTTTCTAAAAACAAATCAAAAATTCTTTTGCTCATAACCCAAATACTAAGTCCAAAATCCATTTTTTCTAAAATCTTTTTACAATAGGCTTAGAAATAAAATTATTTTCAACCTTTTCTTACAAAGAGCTTGCAAATTATTTAGGTCAATTATGAAATACTAAAAATCAATTGTGAGCCTAGTTTATACTAAGAATAATTAACCATGGGCTTGTTTTTGGCATGAATCATTAGTTACTTTTTCAAGTGAGAAATCTTTTTATAATAAACCTCTTAATTTAGGTTTAATCCAATATAGCATAAAAGCTACTTTAGTTGGTTAAATGGATTAAAACCTAATTAATGGGAATTATCATGAACTGATTTCCATTTTAAAAAATATAACTATTAGTTGAAACGTCCGAGGGAATTATTCGAAAACAATATTCCCCATGTTGGTATTTTGTTAACCATATACCTAGGAAAAGAGACTCGCCATTCGTGTGTGGATGTTACAAGGTTGGAAGGAACGTCCTAATTTTTCTTTGTTTATTATTTGTGCATACATGCATACATACATTTGCATCTCATATCATTGATCATTTCTGGCTCATAGACCTGAAGTACAGCAATTCAAGAGCATACAACAATATCACCTACAACATTGATTTTTGATTCATGCGTGTTGCGCTCTAATTAACACTACTAGAACAACACTCGCAAGTATACGAGGTTGCTGTAGTATCTTGGTGAACACCTCAAAGTCGTCTCACAAGGAAGCTAGATAAGCTAATTGATTATCAGGTTACAAATAACAAATTATAATAAATTTAAATTGCTAACAACTAATGAAAATAGATCGAGTGAAGTTTAAAACAATAAAAGTAAACTAAGCTGATATATTGATTCACTTAATAAAAATGTCTAGGGTTTGCACTTCTCTACTAACTTATATGTATGAACGGTTATTCCTCTCAACCAATTTAATTTCAAAGATTAGATCTCAAGCAACTTAATTAATTGAATCAAGGAGATAAGCTCTCGCATTCAAACCTCTTTCAAATAATCTTGTTACAATTGAAATGATATTTTTCTTAGGTTTATATTTCTAATTCACCTAAGTCCCTAATTGAATTGTTCCAGCATTAGACTTCATCTCTCAATCCTTCATCTAATACTTCAAACACATAATTGGTGGCCAATCAATTATATATTAACAGTAATCCATTCAATCAAGGCTAGAGAAATAGTTCAGTTAAGAGCAATAACCAATTCATATAATCATAGTAGATCCATACAAACCCTATACTAGATCAAATTAGTTCATAATAATGCTATCAAACATATTCATCTCATTAAAATTCAAAGAAATCAATTTAGACATAATAGAATTCATGAATACAATTCCAATGAAACTTAAGAGATAAAGTTTGAGAACAAAACCAAATTACAAACTCCCTTTAGCTTCTGAAGAATCTCTTGTTCAGATCTTTGCTAGAAGAATGCTGCAATGGCAAAAACAAATTTAATCTAGACTGTTTGCATCAAAGTGTAATCAAAATTCTCTAAGAAAACAAAATGGAAACCCTAGGTTTTTGTTTGACGGCTGATAAAATCTCTGACCACTTTTCAAAAACCCTAATCCTCTTATTTATACGAAACCCCACTCCAAAAATCCGCATTTTCTTTCTTCCTTTAGTCCATGGAGTGACACGGCCAAGCTGGTGGCCGTGTCACTGAATGTGTCCGCTTCTGATTTTATATATGCTTCTTTGGAATTGAGTGTGACACGGCCAAGCTCCTGGCCATGTCATGTGACACGACCAGTGGCTTGGCCGTGTCAAGTGGGTGTGTCACCTACTGATCTCTTCATTCTTTGCTCTTCTTTCTTTGGTCTTCTTCCTTGGCTATGTGTGGGACACGGCCAAGCTCCTGGCTATGTCATGTGACACGGCCAGTGGCTTGGCCGTGTCACCTGAGTGTGTCACTTACTGCCAAAATTTTCCTTCCTCTCTTGGTTCCTTGGTTTTGCCCTTAAGGTGAGACATGCTTCATGCTATTCTTTCTTCCAATGAAATGCCTTCCATATTAACCTAAAGCAAACACTTAAACAAACTTTAAACAAGAATCAAATAAACATTAACCAATAATACATAAACACCACACTAAAAAGTAGGACAAAAATGACATAAACACTGAAATAAATTAAAACTACCAAAATTGATGAAAACACTAAATAAACAGATTAAAACTACCAAAATACCTAAAGAAAACAATAATCATCATAATAAATAAGATACAATTCTATGACAAAAACTAATAAAACAACTATCCCACACTTAAAACTTTACTTATCCTCAAGCAAATTCACATGACATAAATTAAAAACTCAAACAACCTTAACTATAATTCCAGTATATAAGATGAAATCCTTTACGACTCAGCCATAAATAATTGCAATTTACTTCAATCAAGATTTTCTTAACTCATTCATTAATCCAGACATAACAAATCTCATCTCTCATCTAAGTGTTTCACTCAATTTCAAAGGTTAATTCACTCAAACCACTCATGACTGCATACTGCCATAAACTTGCTTAATTATCCAATCTCTATCACTGATTTTCTCAAGAAATAATCCGAAGGTCTTTTATTTGGATGTAATGGGGCTAAGATGAAGGTGTGAGAAAAGACATTTAAGTTGGAACATCAAGAAATGGAGTATCTAAATTAGACAATACTCTTGCTAAGAAACCCGTAACTCCCTCAAATGACATATTCACCAACCCTTGATAATCTCGCATACTTGCATACTTTAAAGAAAAGTACATGAGTCGACATTCCTCTATGATGACTAATGCTAGAAAATATATGAATTTTGTATATATATATATATATATATATTTTCTCTTTTATTTTCTTTTATATTATTTTTTTAATACATATATATATATACAAAATATAAAATTGCATGGAACATCTAGCTTAAAATGTAAAGAAAAAGAATAATCGACTCTTAGTCAAATACAATGTGCAAAGTATGCATTTCAGCCCCAAATCTTACTAAAGCAATACTATTTTTTTATTATTTATTTTTTTAATTGCTTACTCCACACTTATGAATTAAACCACCCTATTGTCATATCATAAAAACTCCATTTCTTAATGCAGGTATGATGATAATAAGAAAATGTTGAGTTGTGAATTGTATTGATCAATCAAGAAAAAGTCAAAGGCTCAACTTGGCTTACTAAGGAATTAATAATTAAGGGAGGTCTTTTTAAGCTAAAGGGATAATCCTAATTTGCCTTCATCATTTTAAAACTTGAGATTAAATCATAATGTGAGTTCAATTAGTATGCAAAATCAAGCTCTAGAGATGCAAAATCATGAAGGTGCACACTTAAGAAAAGAAAATCAATTGACAATAATATTCAATCTATGAGGCTCAAAACTCACAAAGGGTGGGTTCTCAAAGATTTATATGTCATGAATTGCAGAATGTGAAAATTGATCCTGAATGAATTCAAATGCTAATCTCTATGCTGATACTAAAGTCTCAAATATAATGCTAGAATCACAGAAAAGTCAATAAGTTTTCAACAATTATGCCATGCACAACGCACACAATGACAAACAAAATAAGAAGTAAAGGAAAGCTTAAAGATTACCCCACACTTATAAATTACATTGTCCTCAATGGAAACAAGGATAATAAAGAAAAAGAGTGAAGGTACAACCTGTTTTCCATCATTCCTCTGTGAGGCAAACCCTACCTTTTCATCACAAACAGCAAATGTTCAAAAACAAAATACAATATATATAAAATAAAATATCCAAAATATAAAATGTTAACATTAAAAACAAAAACGAAAAATAACAACAAAAATATGCTATAACTAAACACAAGAAAGTAAGGAGTTCTCTCAAAAGATTAGAGCCAATGTGATCTATGGTGAAGGAGGATGTGATGATGATGCAGTCGAAGGATGAAGACTCAAATCTTAGCAAGGTTGCTATTGATTTGGTCCAACTGTTGCAAGACTGCAGCATGGTTACGATCGACCTTGCTCTCCAGTGCCTCTATCCTATTAAGTATCTCCTGATTAGCCGGGATCTAAGCATCTTCATCCAAATCAAGAGAATCCAAGTTGGACTCCTCATGGACTCGTGTTCTCTTTTGTCTGCCCCCCGGTACTTCTGGCTCAGCTGAAGCCATCACATAGGCCCCTCCCCTATTCACCACCATATGCATCTTCTCAAGTGTGGCCAAATCCAATGAGTCATTACCCGTAATTTTAGTCATACGACAGGTACTCGGGTCAAAATCATCAAGAAGGGCTGTTGCCAATGTGGTAACCAATCCTCCAATACAAATAGCCCCCTTCTTTTTGTTTGCCACACTATCAAAAACATCGGCCAACCAATACCCGGTACTAATGGGTATTGCATTACACGCACAATCTAAGAAAAAGAGCTCACTAAGTTCCACTACACCTGGGCTTTCCTTCTGAGCAAAGAACCCACAGGACATAAAGCGATGCAAATACCTAAGAGCGGGATTACTCAATTTAGTTGCCTTGGCCGATTTGGCCACATAAGTTCCCGAGCCCAATGCTCCCTAAGCAAATTGTTGTTTAAAATCCTTAGGTACAGACCTTTCACCGTGTTGATGGAAACCAAATATAACATTCAATTGCTCAATACTAACCACAAATGATTTCCCAAGCAATTTAAAATTCAACTTAGAGCAAATTTTTTGTTCATCTCTTTCAACCTTAAGAGATGCTAAAAATTCCAAAGTGAGCTCTTGAAATTGCAAAGGTCGAAAGGAGACTAGGTTCTCCCACCCAAGATTTTGAACATAACTATAAAAATTATCCCTAATATGAAGAGCATTAAGGGATTCATCGCTGACATACCTTCTCGGAAAGAAACCCCTAGCCAAAAGAGTAGCTCTCTTTAAAGATGAAGAAGATGAAGATGAAGATGCAGCTGCAGTTGGAGGTCGCTTCCTCTTGTGGTGGGACACCATCTTTGTTCTTGGCATATTGAAAGATCTGAAAAAATTTGAAACTTAAACAGATTAAATTGATTTTTAATGAGAGAAGAAGAAGATTGAACAGATTAATTTCAGTTTTGGTGAAGGAAATTGAGAATTGATGGGAGTTTGGAAGCTTTGAAAGAACAATAATGGAGGTTTTGTGAGAGAGAAGTCGAGAGAGAGAAAGGAAGCAAAAACAAAACTAGGGATTGAAATGAATGAAAAGTGTTAAAACCGTGTTTTTAAACTTTAAAATTGAAGGGACACGGCAAAGCTTGGGTGAGCTTGGCCGTGTTTGATGTGTTTGGAGGGACACGGCCAGCGACTTGGCCGTGTCCTATGGGTGTGTTTGACACTGTGAACAAAGGATTGCAAAAAAAAAAGAGAAGGGATTTGGGGTGAAGCTTGGCCGTGTCCCATGTGACACGGCCAAGGACACGGCCAAGCTTGTTGGTCGTGTCAGAGGCTGTGTGAAATGGTGACTTTAGGGTTGGCTTGACACGGCCAGTGGCTTGGCCGTGTCCTTCACTACCATATTGACTCTTTTTTTTTATTTTATATCACCAAATCTCAAGAAATGCAATCCTCTTCTTTGATTAACCCTGAAACACATTAGAAAAATAAAAAACCAATCAAAGCACCCGTTCCATTTATTTAAACCAAACATAAAATCAAAATTGCTGAATATAAAATTACAACTATGAAAAGAATTGCAAACCGATGGGTTGCCTCCCATTTAGCGCTTCTTTAATGTCATGTAGCTGGACATTACTGCAAGACTTAAGGATCGTAGATCAAAGTGCTATCGATGATCCTTACTTCTTGGAACCCTTCATTATATGGTTTAACTCTCTGTCCATTTACTTTAAAAGTTTCATTTGTTTGAGAGTTAAGCAATTCTGTGGCACCAGAAGGATATACCTGAGTTATCTCGAAAGGACCACTCCATCGAGACTTGAGTTTTCCTGGAAACAGACGGAGACGAGAATTAAAAAGCAAAACTTTCATACCTGGGCTCAATGTTTTTTGCACTATAATTCTGTCATGAAGTGCTTTAGTGCGATCCTTATAAATCCTCGAACTCTCATATGCCTCATTCCTTAGTTCATCTAACTCTGAAATTTGCAGAAAACGTTCTCTCTTTGCCTTATCCAAGTCTAAATTCAGAGTCTTGATTGCCCAATAAGCTTTGTGCTCCAACTCCACTGGTAATTGACAAGCCTTACCAAAAACCAATCGGTATGGACTCATACCCAAAGGAGTCTTGAAAGCAGTCCGATATGCCCATAATGCATCATGCAATCTACTTGCCCAATCCTTCCTTGATAAGTTGAATGTTTTCTCCAGAATTCTTTTTATTTGCTTGTTGGATGTTTCAACTTGTCCAGAAGTCTGTGGATGGTATGGGGTCACCACCTTGTGTTTCACACCAGATTTGTGCATTAATTTCTCAAAAAGTTTGTTGCAGAAATGACTTCCCCCATCACTGACTATCACTCTTGGTGTGCCAAATCTGCTAAGAATATATTCCTTCACAAATTTAACAACCACATTAGCATCATTAGTACGGGTGGGGATTGCCTCTACCCATTTTGAAACATAATCAACAGCAATTAAAATATATTCATAACCAAAAGACTTGGGAAAAGGACCCATGAAGTCTATTCCCCACACATCAAACAGTTCAACAACAATATATGATTGAAGGGGCATTTCATTCCTCCTCCCAATGTTACCCACTCTTTGACAGCGGTCACAATGCTTGAAATATTCTTGAGCATCTTTGAATAGAGTAGGCCAGTAAAAACCACTTTGAAGCACCTTTTCTGCAGTCTTTCTTCCTCCAAAATGACCACCACAGTGAAGGTCATGACAAAATTGAAGAACACTTAGTTGTTCTTCCTCAGATACACACCTGCGAACTATCTCATCTTTACATATCCGGAATAGGTAAGGTTCATCCCAAAAATAAAATTTACTCACGTGCAAAAACATTTTCTTTTCCTGAAATGACATGTTAGAACGCAAAATACCACAAGCAAGATAGTTAGCAATATCTGCAAACCAAGGTGCATTCATTACCACAAACAGCTGCTCATCAGGAAATGCTTCTAAATTTTTATGAATGCTATCAGATGCAAGATTTTCATCAAAGAAGGGTAATCTAGATAAATGATCAGCTATAACATTTTCACTCCTCTTAGTATCTTTGATTTGGAAATCAAATTCTTGCAATAATAACACCCATCTAATTAAGCGCGGTTTAGCATGTTGTTTTGTCAAAAGATATTTTAGAGCTGCATGATTAGAATGCACAATAATTTTTGGCCCAATTAAATATGCTCTAAATTTATCTAAGGCAAAAACAACCGCTAACATTTCCTTTTCAATTGTTGTGTAATTCATTTGTGCACTATTTAGGGTCAAGCTAGCATAATATATCACTCTCAAAAATTTATCAACCCTTTGCCCAAGAATAGCTCCTACTGCATGATTAGAGGCATCACACATAATTTCGAAAGGTAAAGACCAAACAGGAGCTACAATTACCGGTGCACTAGTCAGTTTTTCCTTAAGGGAATTAAAGGCTTGCATGAATTGTGCAGCAAACTCAAATGGAACATCTTTCCCAAGTAAATGACACAATGGTTGGCTTATTTTAGAAAAATCTTTAATAAACCTCCGGTAAAAACCTGCATGCCCTAGAAAACTTCTTATTCCCTGTGAACCTCGGTTTTCCACTCGAAAAGGATTCGGATGAACGTTCACTTGTTGTTAGGAGTCGCCACTCAGTTTTTTCTGTTTAAAGGGAAAACTAAGAAAACCCTTGTTTGACTCCAATAATGCATCCAATGTAAAGGTTTCTAATCTATGAACCCAAGGAGGATTCGGGGACTATGTCATGTATTTGATTAATTTGCCAAAAAGAAACAAACCTAAAAGGGACGAAGAAAAGAAGACAAACAGATTGTTAGTAAATTGTGGACTTGCTATTTGGGGTGAATCCCAAACATGCCTACATACTCTCGTTTTTATGAGAGATCAAAGCCCATGTAGTTCAAAAAAGCCTATTTAAAGGCAATTATGCATTTATGCATGTGTGTGTATGCTTCGTGCATTGTAGGCCTTTTTGCCAAAATTATGAGATTTTAAGCACTTAGTGCTAATTTTGATGGAATTTGGGTACTTCGTACCAAAAGAGTGCAATTTAGGCTCCGTGCCAAAAAGATCAATTGATTCATGGCTTAATGCCAAAAGGTTGATTGATTAGTTAAATTAGGCCTTAGACCTAAAAGGATTAGGTCTTTGACCGGAAAGAAATTGAGAAGAAGGTGCAATGTTTAGGACATGCTTGGATTGACAAATGATGAATTAGAATACTACCTTGTTTAGGATTCTCCCACTTTGAAGTTCCAGATCTTGTTTTCTTAGACCTTGGATTGTGATTCTTGATTCCTGCAGCACGGGGTTAGATTTATGCAAAGAAAAGTCCTAAAAGAAGTCCTTAAGTGTATGGAAAACAGAGAATTCGTCCGCTCGAAGCCCAATGAAAAAACTGAACCAAAAGCCGAACCCTTTTTCTGAGAATTTAGCAGCCTTTTATAGACAAAAATCGGACTGGACGGCGGTCGGACCGCCGGTCCTGCGGTTGGACCACCGTGGTCAGCGGTCGGACCGGCGTTGTCAGCCGAAAAATCGGGAAAATGGTAACAGCGGCGGTCGGATCGCCGGTCCCGGCGGTTCAGCCTCAAAAAGGCACGAAAATTCTCACATTTTTCGTTCAAACTAACTTTCCAGGAGCTACGGATCTCCAAAAATTATTCCGGGACCATATCCGTGATCCTTGCGTCGCTCTGGACATTTCAAGTACCATGAAGACATACTTTCAATGAACTTTGTCGTGATCGTTCGGTCTGGCTTGGTCTTTTGCAGTATGAGAAAATCGGCTTTCCGAGCCTCAAAATTCGAGTATTCACAATTGCCCCCCACTGGGGTCCATAAAAATGATTTATGGGGCCCAGTGGTCGTCTAAAGAGCAAATTTTGAGCGAGGGCTAAAAGACCCGCCTTTTGGCATTTCTGGATTGCTTGCAACACTTCTGATTTTTCTCTGATTGTATTCTGACTTCTCTGTACCTGCACTTTTGTTTAGTACAAACAGTACATATGTATGCATGATGTCCCCTTTTATTTTCATAAAGGTATTTATTTGCTTCTTTACAACCATTGCATGCACAACTGGACCAAGAGTCTTCAAAAGGTTGAAAGGATCAATATGGGAAGATACGGATTGGAAGATGTTGCTACTCTTAGAGGCGTAGCTGTAGATTGGGATTTCTTGCATGCTTGTATCAGATTTTGGGATCACCCAGCTCACGTCTTCAGATCTGGTGCTCGGATGGACGAGATGTGCCCTCTTTTTGAGGAATTCTGCTCAATTATCGGATGTGACCCAAATGCCCCTCTTGTAAGGCATGAGGTTCAAGTTGGCTATGTGTGGTCTTTTCAGAGGCTTTTCAACTTTACAAGGCCTCAAGCTCAAGCTATGATTGCGGATGGGAATAAGGCGATGTTGCTTCCTTTGATTGATGCATTCCTGACTGCTAATTTTGAAGATGAGATTCAACTGAAGCATAGGATGCGAGCTTTTATTTTCTGCCTGTTAGCTGGGTTTCTTTTCAATCGTGACCCTGGCTTTGGAGATTTAAAGCTTTGCCCCATGATTAGGCAGATGGGGATTGATCAGAGGGTTCCTCTTTCTGTTGGGCTTACTGTTGCTGCCCCTATTATGCCCGGAGTTACTCAAGCTGCTCTTCAAACTTGGGTTAAGAACCATCAGATGATCAGACCTTTTGCAGAGCCTTCTCTTGTCCAGCCTACTCTAGAGTATAGAACTTGGTTTATAGCCGAAGTTTGGCCAATTGAAAAGCCAAGGAGGCTTGCATTGCTGCAGGAGTTGGAGGGAGAGGATGTGGTTCCTCTTAACGAGGGGAAGATAGATGTTGCAGAGAGTTCCGGAACTAAGGAAGATACCGAAGACTCTGCCCCATGAAGGAGACGTAGGATTTAGATCCTAGGGTTGACTCTATTGTCTGTTTTTTTTTTGTTCATTTGATGTTTTTAGACTTATGGCTTGACTCTTTTGATTGGTTTGATATTTCATGGAATGAATGACTCTTTTTGGAATGAATGACTATTTTCAGAATGAATGACTCTTTTTGGAATGACTCTTTTATTTGCTTTCCAAGCATTATCTACTTTATTTACTTGCTCTAATTTTTGCCTAAGCTGTCCTTTCGGATTTTCGACTTAGCGAGCTCTTACCCATTCTTGCCTAAGCCGCCCTTTGCGGGTTTTTGACTTAGCGGGCCCCCACTATTGCCTAAGCCGCCCTTTGTGAATTTTTGACTTAGCGGGATTTTTCTTTTTTTTTTCTTTCTTTCTTTTTTTTTATGTTGGCAAAAGAAAAATGAACCAATGATTTTTATTAAAATTTAAACCGTGCTCAAGGAGAGCTGCCTACATATCTCGAATTAGTTTGCGAGAATCAGGTCTAATGTAGTTCCTTACAATGCATGATTATACATAATATTTCTTTAATTGATCCAGATTGCATGGGTTTGTGAACTCCAAACCATCCAAATCAGACAAGATGACGGCTCCGCCAGAAAGTATTTTCTTTACAATGTAGGGTCCAGCCCAAAGAGGATGAAACTTCCCACGAGGATCTGTAACGGTTGTTCTGATCTCTTTCAGAACCAAACAACCTTCTTCCAACTTTCGATCTTTGACCTTTTTGTTGAAATGTCTGGCCATTCGCCTCTGATACCCTTGAATTTGATGGAGAGCTTGGAGTCTTTTTTCATCCAAACCCAACAACTGATGATGATAATTGCTAATCCATTCAGCTTCATTTATCTGACTTTCTTGAATTATCCTCGCCGATTGAACTTCCAGTTCAATGGGGAGTACTGCTTCCATTCCGTACACCAGTGAATATGGGGTTGCCCCAGTAGGAGTTCTAATTGATGTTCTATATCCCCACAAAGCCAGTGGTAACTTCTCATGCCAACCCCTATGTTCCTTGATCATTTTTTGTATGATCACCTTTATAGACTTATTTGCTGCTTCTACAGCTCCATTTGTTTGAGGTCTATAAGGAGAGAATTTATGATGCTGGACCTTCTTATCCTTCAAGAGTTTAGCAAATTCCGCTTGGAAATGAGTTCCATTATCGGTGATAATCTCAAATGGCATTCCGTACCGACAAAGGATGTTGGTTCAGACAAACTGTGCTGCCTTCTTGGCATCTAATTCTATATAGGAAGCTGCTTCAACCCACTTCGTGAAGTAATCCACCGCTATCAAGATAAACTGATGTCCATTCGAGGCTTTTGGATGTATTTTGCCGATTATATCTATTCCCCAAGTAGCGAAGGGCCATGGAGAAGTGATTGGATTCAGGGCAACTGGAGGTTGCTTCTGTAGCTTAGCAAATATCTGGCACTGATGGCATCCTTGCACAAATGCCACATAGTCTGTATTCATGGTGGACCAATAATATCCTAGATTGGCTATTTTTCGAGACAAGGCAATCCCGTACATACATGGTCCTGATTCGCCACCATGTACCATTTCCATTATTTGCTTAGCCTCTGCTTCATTCACACACCTTAGGTGTATCCCATTCCAACTCCTTTTGTAGAGGATGTCTCCATTAAGAACGTAACCTGTGGCTAGCTGCCTTATTGCTCTCTGATCAACCCTTGATGATCCCTCCGGATAACTTCCATCCTTGAGATAACTCTTGATATCCCAGAACCATGGTTTACCATCGGCCAAATGCATTACGTGGGCGGGCTGTTTCTGAAGCTAAACTTTCAATGGACGAATGGCTTTCCCCTCCTTGATATTGATCATGGAAGCTAAAGTAGCCAGGGCATCAGCAAACTGATTCTTTGCTCTTGGGAGATATTCAAAGGAAAAATCATCGAATTGTTGTGCCAAATGATCGAGACGTTGTAGGTAAGGAACCAAACGCTCTTCTCTTATTTTCCATTTCATTAAAGCTTGTGATACTATTAAAATAGAATCACCATAGACCTTTAGGTTCTTAATCCCTAATTCCAGAGCAGCTTCAAGCCCATTGATGCAAGCTTCATATTCCGCTTCATTGTTAGTGCAGCTAAAGTCAAGTTTAACTGCAAAGGGAATGTATTCTCCACAAGGAGTTTTGAACACAATCCCAATTCCATTTCCATGACAATTGGATGCCCCATCAAAATACATCTCCCAAACACTTCTTTCCACATTCAAGAGGTCTTCGTCAGGGAAATTCATTTCTCGCATTTCGTCTTTTACGGGTAATTCTGCTAACTGGTCAGCTATTGCCCCACCTTTCACAGCTTTCCTTTGAATGAATTTTAAGTCAAAAGCAGCCAATGTTGACACCCACTTTGCCATTTTGCTGTCCAAAATAGGCCTCTCCATAAGGAATTTCAAGGGACTCTGTTCTGCGATGACATAAGTAGTGTAAGAAGACAAGTAGTGTTGTAACTTCGTGCAAGCCCAATACAATGCTAAACACAACTTCTCAATCTTGTTATACTTTAACTCATAGTCCAGCATCCTTTTGCTGAGGTAGTAAATTGCATTTTCTACCTTTGTATCTTCGGCCTCTTGAGCTAACATTGCACCCATGGCTTCATCTGTTACAGACAAATACAAGAGCAGAGGTTTTCCCATTCTGGGAGGTTGCAGAATTGGCGGACTTAACAAGTATTCTTTGATCTTGTCAAAGGCCTTCTGGCAATCTTCATTCCATTCTTGTGAACCACCTTTCCTTAGTAGCTTAAAGATAGGACCACAAGTCTCTGCCAACTGCGATATGAATCGACTGATATACTGTAATCTACCTAGCAAGCCTCGAATCTCCTTTTCTGTTCTTGGTGGAGGCATTTTCAGAATAGCCTTTGACTTTGCTGGATCAACTTCTATTCCTTTCTTGCTGACCAAATATCCCAAAAATAAGCCTGATGTTGCTCCAAATAGGCATTTTGCAGGATTAAGCTTCAAATTGTACTTGCGAAGTCTAAGGAAGAACTTCTCAACTGCTTCAACGTGCTCTTCTAGAGATTTTGACTTAACAATCATATCGTCAACGTACACTTCCACTTCTTTGTGAATCATGTCATGAAAGATTGTTGTCGCCATCCTTTGGTAGGTAGCCCCTGCATTTATCAATCCAAAAGGCATAACCCTATAGCAGAAAGTGCCCCATTCTATAATGAAAGCTGTCTTCTCTTTGTCTGGTGGGTGCACCATGATCTGATTGTACCCAACCGCAAGGTCAATACAATCCTAGCTTCAATTTCCTTAACTTGTCCATCTAGCTTGCACCTGTCTATTAGTAAATCGATATGGGGTAGCGGAAAATCATCCTTGGGACAAGCCTTATTCAAGTCTCTGTAGTTGTGAACACTCGAATTTTGAGGCTCGGAAAGCTAATTTCCTCAGACCAAGCCAGACAGGGGAACAACGGTAAAACTCCACCGAAAGTATGTCTTCATGGTACTTGAAATGTCCGGTGCGACGCAAGGATCACGGATATGGTCTCGGAATAATTTTTAGAGGCCCATGGCTCCCGGAAAGTCAGTTTTAGCAGAAATAGCGCGAGTCGCGGTGGGCCAGGACGGCGGCCAAGCCGCCGCCCACGGCGGCCAGCCCCCGTAACGCCGGCGGCCCGGCCGCCGTTCACCGCGGCACAGCCGCCGTCCAGCCCAGTTTTGCCTATAAATAGGCTTCAGATTTTCAAACGGAGGGACTTTTGGACTTCCTACGCCCAGATGCTGACGAAATTTTTATGCTTAAGAATTTCTAATATTGTGTTGTAGAAAGCAAGAATCATACTCAAAAGAGTAAGGAAACAAGATCTGGAACTTAGAAGTGGAAAAATTCTAATCAAGGTAATATCATAATTCATCTTTGGTCAATTCGAGCATATCATAAGCATTCTAATCTTCTTCTTAATTTCTTCTCGGTCAAAGACCTAATCTTTTTAGGTCTGAGGGCCTAACGGACTAATCAATCACCCTTTCGGCATTAAGCCATGAATAAAATTAACTTTTTTGGCACGGAGCCTAAATTGCATCTCTTTGGTACTAAGTACCTAAACGGCACTATTAAAATGAACTTTTGGCATGAAGCCTAAATCGAACTCTTTTGGTACTAAGTACCCGAAATTATACAATTTTTGCACTAAGTGCTAAAACTCACAACTCTGGCAAAATGCCTGAAAAATGCACGAAGCATACACACACACATGCATGAAGCATAAATTTCATCGCCTTTAAATAGGCTTTCCCGAACTACATGGGCTTTGATCTCTCATAAAAACGAGAGTATGTAGGCATATTTGGGATTCACCCCAAATAGCAAGTCCACATTTTAATAACAATCTCTTTATTCTGTTTTCTTCATCCCTTTTACATTCATTTTTTTTATTATTATTTGTTGTCAAGTTAGTCAAATGCATGACATAGTCCCCGAATCCTCCTTGGGTTCGCAGACTAGAAACCTTTACATTGGACAAGTTATTGGAGTCAACAAGGGTTTTCTTAGTTTTTCCCTTTGAACAAAATAAACTGAGTGGCGACTCCAGACAACGAGTGAACTTTCGCCCGGATCCTTTTCGGGCTGAAAACCGAGGTTCACAGATTTGGCGACTCCACTGGGGAACATAAAAATGATTTATGTGATCCTAGTGGACTACTATTGTTTATTTGACTAACTGGCCCTTCTTTAGGATATTTTTATTTATTTTGGCAGGGTACCTTAGCAATGGCTGTCTTTTCTTTAAAGACATTGGTAATGAAAATTGAAAAAAAAATATATCTTCCTGGGGACCATAAAAAAAATAATAAATAAAATAATGGCTATATATTACACGAAAAAAAATAATAAAAAATGATAATAATAATAATGATTTATGGAATTATAGTAGACTGTTATTATTATTCGTTTAACTGATTTGCCCTTCTTTAGGGTACTTTTATTCATTTTTCAGGGTACCCTAGCATTATATATCCTTTCTTTAAGGATGTTGGATTGAAAGTTGACAAAAGGAATCTTTTTCCTTTAATGGTCCCTTATTTGATAAATTGTGCATTTGTTTTGTCATTCAGAGAATCTTTTTCTCTTGCATATATGGGGGAATCTTTTTCCTCCATTGCATAAAAAATTATTTTCAAATGAATTTCTTCTCTTTCTGTTCAAAGTTCTGAGTCTGGATAGCAAGTAGCGCTGACCGGCAGGTCTCCTTGATTATGCCGGCGGACAGCCAAAGCGTCCTCCCTGTTGTCGCAAACCATTCCAATCCTTTTGGAGTGGCCTATGAGTAATCGTACTGTTGGACCCACGTGAAACTCCTTATTTCACATGTGGTTAGGTATATCTTACTCAAGACTCAAGGGTCCCTATGATAAGTCGATTCTCTATTTTTACATAACAATAGAACCTTCCCTTAGGTTGTATGTACCCAATGATAGTGCCGCATTCCATTAAAATGAATTGTGATGTGATGAGGTGCATTCATGCAACATAACAACATTGTTTTGGGAAAAATTTTGATGTACATAAGAGGACCAAGAGTTTTCCTACCCTACACACCACCCTGATTTTTTACCCTTGACCTTTTCAGGTACCCTCTGTCCGTGTGCCTTCACCTACACCAGACACATCAACACCAATTGTGCTATCCCCTACAAGTTCTACTACCCCAACTTCACCAACTACTCCAATTACTGAAATGGCCACAATTGAACAGATTAAGGCTTTGCTAGATGGTCAGGTTAAGGAAATTGAAGCTAGAATGCAAGAAAAAATTGATGAAGCTTTAGCCGCCCAAAGGGTAGCCATCCTGGCTGAATTAGGAGGAGCACCAAAGACAGCCTCTACTCCTGAAAATTTGGGGAAGGAATGTGGGGCAAACTAGTACCCCCGTGACTGCTCAGATTAATACCCCTGTCATCAATTTGGAGGATCCACCCTCCAAGAATGATACAGATGAACTGAAAAGGAAACTTGAATTGCTTGAGAGGTCAATCACTGCCATGAAAACTCACAAAGAGGTGGTAGACGTGGATTCCTTATCCTTGTTTCCCCAAGCCAGATTACCTCCAAAATTCAAGATGCCGGGATGGACAGATTTGATGGGACCACTTGCCCTAAAACTCACCTGAAAATGTATGTGGGGGCCTTGAGTCCTTGGGGTTTAAATGATGAGCTCTTTGCTCAACTCTTCCAACAATCCCTGACTGGGGCTGCCCTTAAATGGTTTGTGAGTCTAGACCGTTCCAAGATTAAGACATGGGAAGACATCTGCAATGCATTTAACTCTCAATACCACTATAATATTGAGGTGGATGTCACCAGAAGGGAACTTGAGACTACCAAGCAGAACAACAATGAACCCTTCTCCTCGTTCCTTACTAGGTGGAGGGCAAAAGCCGCTCAGATGATCAATCGCCCTTCAGAACAAGAGCAAATTGATATCATAATCAGGAATTTAAGACCAACATATCAGGCTCAACTGCAAACCCAATATCTACCTACTTTCAAATCGCTCATTGCGACTGCAACCAAGGTAGAAGATTTGATACAGTTGGGTAAAATAGTGGATGAGGGGGCCGCATCGAAATATAAGAAACAAAGCCAAACTCCTTCCTCAAGCAAGGTCAATCAAGTGGCCAATATTGCCCCTGCGAATCCTTTACGTGTGGGCAATCTTGGGCCGAGAAATCATCCAAGAAGGCAATATACTGACCTTGGGGTACCCCTTCATTTGGTGTTTAAAAAGGCTGTGGAAGGGAAATATTTGAAGCCTTTGGACCCAAGACCTCCTCCAAACCCATTACCTTCCAGTTATAAAGTCAATGAATACTGTGAATACCATCAAGGGAATGGGCATAAAACAGATGCTTGCTGGACACTCAAAAACCGCATCCAGGATCTGGTGGATAGTGGTGACATCATTCCTCTCAGGAGGCAACCAAACATCAACACTAACCCTTTGCCCAATCATTCCATCCACGCCATTACTGTGGAAGAAGAGCTGTTTGATCCTTTCAAACTTCTCTTGGAAATGAATGAAGTGTGTGTGTTAGATTTAAACGACCTCGCTGAAGAGGTCAGTGCTCTGACAAGAAGTGGAAGACAATATCAACCACTTGACTTGGGAAAAACCCCTACAACCTCAAATCCCCCCCACAAGAAAACACCAGAGCCAAAAGAAGACCCTGTCCTCACTCAGCTTAAACAAACTCAAGCTAAAGTGTCAATTTGGGAGCTCCTTGCTTCCTCATTCCCACACCGCCAGGCTCTCAGCGAAGCTTTGAGTCAACTTGATACACCTGTGGACACAAGCCCAGAAGCTTTGGTGGCCACTTTGACTCAATCAACCAAGGCATTGAGTATCAGGTTTTCTGATGTGGATTTACCAGAAGACGGTAAGAAACACAATGATGCTCTATACATCACCATACAGACTGGGGGAAAGACTGTGCCCATGGTTCTCATTGATAATGGGTCAGCCTTAAATGTGTGTCCCTTGAAAGTAGCAAGCTATTTGGGGTTGGAGGCTACAGATCTTACACCTTCTGATCAGATTGTGAGAGCATATGATAACACTCGAAGAGAAATTTTGGGTGTTGCCACTCTGGAAATTGCTATTGGGCCGGTGAAAATAAAAGTGCCCTTCCAGGTCATTGATGTACCCGCGAGCTTTAATCTCCTCCTTGGAAGGCCGTGGATTCATCAGATTAATGCTGTACCTTCTTCACTACACCAAAAACTTAAATTCCCTTTTGAAGGAAAAATCATCACTATCAAAGGGGACACCTGTGAAATCAACAGGAAAACCATGGATCAGTCTCTCCTTGAGGTTGTTCCTGGTGAAACTGCCATGACCTTGACTGGGTTTCATTACGACACAGTTCAATGCATAGAAGGTGAAAAACCCAAAGGGCCATTTGTCTCATATGACTTTGGGGAGGTCCAAATCAACTGCCTAGTGGGAATGATGCTGAGGGTAGGTCTATTGCCCGGAATGGAAATGATGAAGTCTGGGAGAAAAACACCCATAGTACGGCCATGGGAAGAGCCTGAGAATAAGGGAACTTTTGTCTTGGGGTACAAACCTACAGAAGAGGAAATAGAGGAGTTTGAGCGTGGAAGGAAGAAAAAGGGAAATTGAGGGGCAAGAAGCCTCAAAATGCGCCCTTACTTTAGAACTCTGAATGGTCACTTTTGCAAACCTGGGAAAACAGTTCCTTACTGTGGTTTCCAGGAACCATTCTATTCTCCTATGACCGGAAAGAAGCTACCGGGTTTTGAAATGTTTGCTGATGTTGTGGCCATAAAAGAAGAAGAGCCAGAACCTGAAACTGACCCCCAAATGGAAGATTTCATGCGGCCTAGTCTCTTTGATGAGGTTGCTATGATAACCAATTTTGAAGACAATAGAGATTTCACAAAGCTGATCAAGACCACGGATGGACCGCTGAGAAACTGGTACGCTGAGGAGGGACAAGCTGCTGTAGACAAAACTAGTCCAGTGTCACACCTTGAACCCGAGTCTTGTACCGAGTCTTGTACTAATTCTGAGGCAAAAACCAAGTCAGAGTCTAATTCTGAGTCTTTTGTAATTTCAGATTTAGAAAGCCCTAATGTCAAGTCTAATGTAATCTTGGAGAATGACTCCGCCATTATCAGTGAAACTGTTCCGATTCTTGGTTACCCTGTGTCTTTTGCTTTCCAAGTATTATCTAGCAAAAATGAAATAAATAAAATAAAAGAAATAAATGAAAAGATAATAATTGGCAAAGAAAATGAACATACATACATTGCATATGATTGTGTGAATAAAGAACAGGTTGTCGATTGCATCAAGAAGTATGTCGACTGCTTCATGTGGAAGGCAAGTGATGTCAC
The DNA here is from genome assembly GCA_947685225.1 of Garcia nutans. Taxonomy (NCBI): domain Eukaryota; kingdom Viridiplantae; phylum Streptophyta; class Magnoliopsida; order Malpighiales; family Euphorbiaceae; genus Garcia; species Garcia nutans. The sequence continues at coordinate 104,679 of CANTUV010000103.1, read as the reverse complement.
GGGATTAGACCCAGCCATAGCAGTGCATAAGATTCCGCTATACCCAGAGGCAAAGCCGGTTAAGCAGAAGTTTAGAAGAATGAAGCCAGAATGGTCTTTGAAAATTAAAGAGGAAGTTGCCAAGCAACTGGACAATAAGTTCATAGAACCAATTGCCTACCCTTCCTGGTTAGCAAACATTGTACCGGTCCCGAAGAAAGACGGAAAGGTCAGAATGTGTGTTGACTACAGAGATCTGAATAAGGCTTGTCCCAAGGACGATTTCCCGCTACCTCACATCGATTTGCTGATAGACAGGATGGCTGGGCATGTGATGGTTTCCATGACTGACCTCGCGATTGGGTATAATCAGATCCTGGTGCACCCACCAGACAAAGAGAAGACAGCTTTCATTACAGAATGGGGCACTTTCTGCTACAGGGTTATGCCTTTTGGATTAATAAATGCAGGGGCTACCTATCAAAGGATGGCGACAACAGTCTTTCATGACATGATACACAAAGAAGTAGAAGTGTATGTCGACGATATGATTGTTAAGTCAAAATCTCCAGAAGAGCACGTTGAAGCACTTGAGAAGTTCTTCCTTAGACTTCGCAAGTACAATTTAAAGCTTAATCCTGCAAAGTGCCTCTTTGGTGCAACATCAGGCGTATTTTTGGGATATCTGGTCAGCAAAAAAGGAATAGAAGTTGATCCAGCAAAGTCAAAGGCTATTCTGAAAATGCCTCCACCAAGAACAGAGAAAGAGATTCGAGGCTTGCTAGGTAGATTACAGTACATCAGTCGATTCATATCACAGTTGGCTGAGACTTGTGGTCCTATCTTTAAGCTACTAAGGAAAGGTGCTTCACAAGAATGGAATGAAGACTGCCAAAAGGCCTTCGACAAGATCAAAGAATACTTGTTAAGTCCGCCAATTCTGCAACCTCCCAGAATGGGAAAACCTCTGCTCTTGTATTTGTCTGTAACAGATGAAGCCATGGGGGCAATGTTGGCTCAAGAAGCCGAAGATACAAAGGTGGAAAATGCAATTTACTACCTCAGCAAAAGGATGCTGGATTATGAGTTGAAGTATAACAAGATTGAGAAGTTGTGTTTAGCCTTGTATTGGGCTTGTACGATGTTACAACACTACTTGTCTTCTTACACTACTTATGTCATTGCAGAACAGAGTCCCTTGAAATTCCTTATGGAGAGGCCTGTTTTGGACAGCAAAATGGCAAAGTGGGTGTCAACATTAGCCGCCTTTGACTTGAAATTTGTTCAAAGGAAAGCTGTGAAAGGTGGCGCAATAGCTGACCAATTAGCAGAATTACCCGTGAAAGACGAGATGCGAGAAATGGGTTTCCCTGATGAAGACCTCTTGAATGTGGAAAGAAATGTTTGGGAGATGTATTTCGATGGAGCATCCAATTATCATGGAAACGGAATTGGAATTGTGTTCAAAACTCCTTGTGAAGAATACATTCCATTCGCAGTTAAACTTGACTTTAGCTGCACAAACAACGAAGCAGAGTATGAAGCTTGCATTAATGGGCTTGAAGCCGCCCTGAAATTGGGGATTAAGGACCTAAAGGTCTATGGTGATTCTATTTTAATAGTATCACAAGCTTTAAGGAAATGGAAGATAAGAGAAGAGCGTTTGGTTCCTTACCTACAATGCCTTGATCATTTGGCACAACAGTTCAATGATCTATCCTTCGAATATCTCCCAAGAGCAAAGAATCAGTTTGCTGATGCCTTGGCTACTTTAGCTTCCATGATCAATATCAGGGAGGGGAAAGTCATTCGTCCATTGAAAGTTCAGCTTCAAAAGCAACCCGCCCATGTAATGCACTTGGCCGATGGTAAACCATGGTTTTGGGATATCAAGACCTATCTCAAGGATGGAAATTATCCGGAGGGATCATCAAAGGTTGATCAGAGGGCAATAAGGTAGCTTGCCACATGTTACGTTCTTAATGGAGATATCCTCTACAAAAGAAGTTGGAATGGAATGCACCTAAGGTGTGTAAATGAAGCAGAGGCTAAGCAGATAATGGAAATGGTACATGGTGGCGAATCAGGACCACACATGTATGGGATCGCCTTGGCTCAAAAAATTGCCAATCTAGGATATTATTGGTCCACCATGAATGCAGACTGCATGGCATTTGTGCAAGGATGTCATCAATGCCAAATATTTGCTAAGCTACAGAAGCAACCTCCCGTTGCCCTGAATCCGATCACTTCTCCATGGCCCTTCGCTACTTGGGGAATTGATATAATTGGCAAAATACATCCAAAAGCATCAAATGGACATCAGTTTATCTTGGTAGCAGTGGATTACTTCACAAAGTGGGTTGAAGCAGCTTCCTATGCAGAATTAGACGCCAAAAAGGCAGCACAGTTTGTCCGAACCAACATCCTTTGTCGGTACGGAACACCATTCGAGATTATCACAGATAATGGAACTCATTTCCAAGCAGAATTTGCTAAACTCTTGCAAGATAAGAAAATCCAACATCATAAGTCCTCTCCTTATAGACCCCAAACAAATGGAGCTGTAGAAGCAGCGAACAAGTCTATAAAGGTGATCATACAAAAGATGATCAAGGAACATAGGCGTTGGCATGAGAAGTTACCACTGGCTTTGTGGGGATATAGAACATCAATTAGAACTCCTACTGGGGCAACCCCGTATTCCCTGGTGTACGGAATGGAAGCTGTACTCCCCATTGAACTGGAAGTTCAATCGGCGAGGATAATTCAAGAAAGTCAGATAAATGAAGCTGAATGGATCAGCAATTATCATCATCAGTTGTTGGGTTTGGATGAAAAAAGACTTCAAGCTCTACATCGTATTCAAGGGTATCAGAGGCGAATGGCCAGACATTTCAACAAAAAGGTCAAAGATCGAAAGTTGGAAGAAGGTTGTTTGGTCCTGAAAGAGATCAGAACACCTGTTACAGATCCTCGTGGGAAGTTTCGTCCTCATTGGGCGGGACCCTACATTTTGAAGAAAATACTTTCCGGCGGAGCCGTCATCTTGTCTGATTTGGATGGTCTGGAGTTCACAAACCCATGTAATCTGGATCAACTGAAGAAATATTATGTATAATCATGCATTCTAATGAACTACATTAGACCTGATTCTCGCAAACTAATTCGAGATATGTAGGCAGGTCTCCTTGAGCACGGTCTAAATTTTAATAAAAATCATTCATTCATCTTTCTTTTGCCAAGGAAAAAAAAAAAAAAAAACAAAAACAAAAGATCCCGCTAAGCTGAAAACCCAAAAAAGGGCGGCTTAGGCAATACTGGGGCCCGCTAAGTCGAAAACCCGCAAAGGGCGGCTTAGACAAGAATGGGTAAGAGCTCGCTAAGTTGAAAATCCGAAAGGACGGCTTAGGCAAAAATAAGAGCAAATAAATAAAGTAGATAATGCTTAGAAAGCAAACAAAAGGGTCATTCATTAAGAATCATTCATTACAAAAAGAAAATCATCTGTTACAAAAAGAGTCATTCAGCCTACAAAATACAAAAAGGTCAAGTCACATTCCCCAAAAAAAAACCAAAAAGGTAAAAAACAACCCAAAAACAGAAAAGACAATGGAGTCACCCTGGGATCTAAATCCTACGCCTCCTACGGGGGGCAGAGTCTTCGGCGTCTTCCTTAGTCCCGGAACTCTCCGCAATATCTACCTTTTCCACGCTAAGAGGAACCACCTCCTCTCCCTCCAACTCCTGCAATAATGCACACCTCCTCGGTTTCTCAACGGGCCAAACCTCAGCTATAAACCAGGCCCTGTACTCTGGAGTGGGCTGAACGAGGGAAGGCTCTGCACAAGGCCTGATCATCCGATGGTCTCTGACCCAAGTCTGTAGAACAGCCCGAGTAACCCCGGGGGTAATAGGAGAAGCAATGGTAAGCCCGACAGGAAGGGGAACTCTTTGATCAATACCCATCTGCCTGAGGACGCGGGAAGCACTGTACCAAGTACTGTGAGTGAACCCAAGCAGGTAGACATGGTTGTGCATGGCATTTGCCTCCATGAATTGAGGAATCCTATACCAAGGGACGAACCATAATAATTCTTTCGGTCCAAGCTCAAACAGCCAAACAGTCCATTCGGCCATAGAGGGAAAAGAAATCTGAATTTTCTTGGTGCGGTACTGCGAAGGGTTGTAGGTCAAAGTCTGGGGGGCTACAACCACTCGAAGATGATCTCTCAGCCAAACCTGGAAAAAATAGATCCTTTCTATTTTATAAAGGAAAAGAGAGATGATGGAATAAGCAAAAGAAACAAAAGGTATAAATTACCTGGAGGATGACCGGGGTGACGGTCCAACGTTCAAATCCAAGTGCACATCTGTCGAGACTCTGAATAGTCTCAGCCAGGATCATGCCTCCGATACAGTTGAGCTCTTCCATTTGCCTAACCATTGGGCAAAGTCTCAAATCTCCAAAGCCGGGGTCACGGTTGAAGAGGAACCCAGCTAACAGACAAAAGACGAAGGCTCGCATTCTATGCCTCAATTGAACATCGTCTTCAAAATCGGCGGTCAAGAATTCATCAATTAGGGGAAGCAGCATCGCCTTATCCCCATCTACAATCATAGCTTGGGCTTGGGGTTTTGTGAAGCTAAAAAGCCTCTGAAAAGATCCCATATAGCCGATTTGGACCTCATGCCTCACAAGAGGGGCATTTGGGTCGCACCCAATGATCGAGCAGAACTCCTCAAAAAGAGGACACATTTCCTCCATCCGAGCCCCAAATCTGAAAACATGGGCTTGGGGATCCCAAAACCTGATGCAAGAGTGCAAGAAATCCCAGTCTACAGCTACACCTCTGAGGGTGGCGACAGCTTTCAACCCGTACCTCCCCATGTTGATCCTTTCAACATTGTGGAGACTTTTGGTCCAATTATGCATCACGTGATTAAAAAGGGGATTCATTGTTATTTGAAAAAAAATAATAAGATCTTGCAGTAAGAGGATTGCTTTCTGGCCCACAGATGTAAGACAACCTTGAGTTTTATACTGGTCTGGCCCGGGCAGCGGCTCGGCCGCCGCCGACCGTCCTGATTCCTCTTTCTTTTTGATGTTTTGTAAAATTCTCTGTTTTGGCCCTGTTTAGGCCCTGTTATGTGCTATTTTTTGGGATTGTGTCAGGGATTTATTTTTAAAATAGATTTCTAAAAAGAAAAAACATCATGCATACATATGTGCTGTTAATACTAACAAATAAGTGCAGGTTTACAGATAAGTTCAGATAACAGCAGAAAAACATGAAAGTTACAAAGTACAGAAGGGGAATAGTTTAAATACGGCAAGCATAGTTCAAGACAAGTATAAAAAAAAATCATCAGTGCCGGCCTCTCCGTCTTTGCGGCCTGCTCTGCCTCTCGTAAGCAGCCTCAGTCAAAGCACCAGACAGTTCATCCGAGAAAGCAGTAATCAGTGCCGCCATTTCCGTGATCAGGCCCTCTGGTACCTGTAAAAGAGACAAAATCACAATCAATCTTAAGAGAATTTTATGAATCCTTTTCATGAAAAGTTCTATGAGAATATACCTGAGTGACATGAGCAAAGCTCCGATATAGTGCACCCTCTGCACTAATTGGTCGGGTCACCTAACCACCAGGTGCATGATAACGAGCAGCATAAGGCAGCCTCAAGTCGGCTAAAATATGGTCAAATTGGCCGGTAGCTGTAAGGACGGATGCGAGAGGCCTCAAATGAGATGAGCTGCTGCTTCCTCCAGTGTGTGATGGTCCAGCCCTGAAAGCGGAAGTCTCAGCCCTAGAGGAAGAGGGTCTGTCAGCTTGCCGGTCGGGAGAGGGATGATCTCTCGGAGTGCCAGAAGTGGGAGCCGAAGAATGGGAAGACCGATAAGGAGGTACAGAGTCAAATCGTGTCCCAATGCATGGCATCAGTCGATGAAGGCAGTAGAAGTCATAATCCTCATCCGGGGCATAAGCCGACTCGAAAGGGTCGCCCTCATACTGGGACACAGTAACAGGCAGAAGTGTTGAAGATAACATATCATCAGGGGGATCCATGGGAACTGCACGGAAACCGGCGATCTGGAAAGTCACCCTCTCAGCGAGATAATACAGTCGAAACTCTGGATGGGGAAGTATGAATCGACGGCGAGTCAGAAACTCTGATCGCCGAAAGCTGTAATCTTGAGCAATCCATTCTGCCAGTCGGTGAGACATCACTTCAGATGCAACCTGTAAAAATTTGTTATATTAGTAAATCATTTTCTCTAATATAATGAAAAAGATGACGATAAAGCATTTACTAAGTCCATTGGGCAGCTGTCGAAGAATGATCTCAGCCCTCTGATGGGAAGTTTCCTCTTTGGTACTTCTACCCTCTCTCTATACCACCTCCAAGCAATGGGTGAAAGAGGATCGGCGGGGGCAGGTATCTCACGAAGAAAAGGGGCGATGCCAGGAAAGTACTCGTAAGCCCAAGTCTAAAAAAAAAAAAAGAGAGAGAGAGAGAGAGAGAAAGAGAAGGTATCAGAATTGGTATATGTCAACATATATAAAGATAGGGAAAATGTTCTTTACATTACCTCCCAGAAGTAATACAAGCCACAGGGAGCAATACGGGTATAGCAGAGGTCAGACATGTCGTCATACAACCTACACAGCATCATGCTAGCCCAATCATATGTATGAAGCCGTGTCAGGTCAAGTAGACTCTTCAGCACATTGAGACTCACTGCATCTTTCCTGTTTGATAAGAAGGAGCTAGCAAACAGGAGAAGCAAGGTAAAACTGGCCGCCTGGTCAGCAGTAAGGTTGCCTGTCTCGTAACCAGTGTAGATACCTGGCGCTTGCTCCACAAGCCACCTCCGCTGAATGCAACGAGGCGCCTGATATCGAGGATAGTCAACCCCGATCAAAGTAATCATGTCGGCTGAAGAAATGTCCTGCCGCCAGTCATCATAGGACTCCACCATCTCAACGCCAAAGGGAATCCCAGAAATGATGGAAAAGTCAGTAGGCGTCATTGTCATCTCCCCCCAAGAAAAATGGAAAGTGTCAGTAGTAGGCCACCAGCGCTCAGCTAAAGCACAGATCAAATCCCGGTGGATATCTCTGCCCACATCTATAGCCCTCAAATGGTGGAGCAAAGCAGGTCTGATAAGATCCCCCACTGGGTGCCCGGCATCAAAGATGTAAGCCGAAATAGTGACCATCGGACGCTCAGCTATAGATATCTTGATCGTAGAGTCCTAAAAACAAAAATATTTCAGAAAAGTTGGACAAATTCAGAAAAGATTTAAGTTCTTTCCCCAGCCGGGTGTGGATTCCTAAAGGATTATTTCTAAGTTCTTTACTAGAAATAATTACTGATGGCAGAACATAATGAAGCCTGGTACAGATCCTAATTCATTACTAGTACATGTAAAGGAAAGGTTCCTAAAATTTATTTCTAAGTTCCTTACTGGAAGTAAATAAAGTTCCTAAGCATGCATACTAGATGGACAAACGGGAAAGTACTCACCTCATAGCAGCCGGTCCGAGAACTGTGCTTCTCCTCCTCAAGTAAAAGATTGCAGGGAGGGAGTGGGATCTCGAGGTCTTCAAAGCCGGTAAAATCCATCGTCGAAAGAAAATTTGAAAGAAGTGAAAGAAGAAGAATGAATGAAAGCAAATGAAAATTGAATGAAATGAGCCTATTTATAGAAAAAAAATGAAAATGCGGGTCTTTTTGCACCTCGCTCAAAATTCGCTCTTCAGAAGACCACTGAGTTCCATAAATCATTTTTATGGACCCCAGTGGGGGGCAATTGTGAACACTCGAATTTTGAGGCTCGGAAAGCCAATTTCCTCAGACCAAGCCGGACCGGGGAACAACAGTAAAACTCCACCGAAAGTATGTCTTCATGGTACTTGAAATGTCCGGTGCGACGCAAGGATCACGGATATGGTCTCGGAATAATTTTTAGAGGCCCATGGCTCCCGGAAAGTCAGTTTTAGCAGAAATAGCGCGAGTCGCGGTGGGCCAGGACGGCGGCCAGCCCCCGTAACGCCGGCGGCCCGGCCGCCGTTCACCGCGGCACAGCCGCCGTCCAGCCCGGTTTTGCCTATAAATAGGCTTCAGATTTTCAAACGGAGGGACTTTTGGACTTCCTACGTCCAGATGCTGACGAAATTTTTATGCTTAAGAATTTCTAATATTGTGTTGTAGAAAGCAAGAATCATACTCAAAAGAGTAAGGAAACAAGATCTGGAACTTAGAAGTGGAAAAATTCTAATCAAGGTAATATCATAATTCATCTTTGGTCAATTCGAGCATATCATAAGCATTCTAATCTTCTTCTTAATTTCTTCTCGGTCAAAGACCTAATCTTTTTAGGTCTGAGGGCCTAACGGACTAATCAATCACCCTTTCGGCATTAAGCCATGAATAAAATTAACTTTTTTGGCACGGAGCCTAAATTGCATCTCTTTGGTACTAAGTACCTAAACGGCACTATTAAAATGAACTTTTGGCATGAAGCCTAAATCGAACTCTTTTGGTACTAAGTACCCGAAATTATACAATTTTTGCACTAAGTGCTAAAACTCACAACTCTTGCAAAATGCCTGAAAAATGCACGAAGCATACACACACACATGCATGAAGCATAAATTTCATCGCCTTTAAATAGGCTTTCCCGAACTACATGGGCTTTGATCTCTCATAAAAACAAGAGTATGTAGGCATATTTAGGATTCACCCCAAATAGCAAGTCCACATTTTAATAACAATCTCTTTATTCTGTTTTCTTCATCCCTTTTACATTCATTTTTTTTATTATTATTTGTTGTCGAGTTAGTCAAATGCATGACATAGTCCCCGAATCCTCCTTGGGTTCGCAGACTAGAAACCTTTACATTGGACAAGTTATTGGAGTCAAACAAGGGTTTTCTTAGTTTTTCCCTTTGAACAAAATAAACTGAGTGGCGACTCCCGACAACGAGTGAACTTTCGCCCGGATCCTTTTCGGGCGGAAAACCGAGGTTCACAGTAGTCAACACACATCCTGACCTTTCTGTCTTTCTTCGGGACTGGCACAATGTTCGCCAACCAGGAAGGGTAGGCAATTGGTTCTATGAACCTATTATCCAGTTGCTTGGCAATCTCATCTTTAATTTTCAAAGACCATTCTGGCTTCATTCTTCTCAACTTTTGCTTAACAGGCTTTGCATCGGGGTATAGCGGAATCTTATGCACTGCTATTGCTGGGTCTATTCCCGTGACATCACTTGTCTTCCACATGAAACAGTCGACATATCTCCTGATGCACTCAGCAACCTGTTCCTTATTCACACAATCATATGCAATGTATGTATATTCATTTTCTTTGCCAATTATTATCTTTTCATTCATTTCTTTTATTTCATTTATTTCATTTTTGCTAGATAATACTTGGAAAGCAAAAGACAGGGTAACCAAGAACTTGAACAGTTTCATTAATAATGGCGGAGTCATCCTCCAGAGTTACATTATATTCGACATCAGGGTTTTCTATTCCTGAAGCTAAGGAAGACTCAGAACTGGACTCTGACTCGGTGTTTGTCTCGTACAAGATTCAGGTTCAGGGTATGACACAGGACTAGGTTTGACTATAGCTGCTTGTCCCACAATAGGTTCTTTTCCTAAATTTCCAGAAGTAGTGGCCGTCTTTGGTGCCCCTCCCAATTCAGCCAAGATGGCTCCCTTTGGGCAGCCAAAGCCTCATCAATTCTTTCTTGCATCCTAGCTTCAATTTCCTTAAGTTGTCCATCTAGCAGGGCCTTAATCTGTTCAATAGTAGCCATTTCAGTAATTGGAGTAGTTGGTGAAGTTGGGGTAGTAGGACTTGTGGGTGATTGCACAGTTGGAGTTGGTGTAACTTGTGTAGGTGGAGGCACACGGATAGTGGGTACCTGCAAAGGTTAAGGGTAAAGGATCAGGGTAGTGTGTAGGGTAGGAAGACTCTTGGTCCACTTGCATATATCAAAAGGTTTTCCCCAAAACAATGTTGTTATGTTGCATGAATGCACCTCATCACATCATAATTCATTTTAATGGAATGTGGCACTATTATTGGGTACATACAACCTAGGGGAGGGTTCTATTGTTACATGAAAAATAGAGAATAGGCTTATAATAGGGACCCTTGAGTCTTGAGTAAGATATACCTAACCACATGTGAAACAAAGAGTTTCGCGTGGGTCCAACAGTACGTTTACTCATGGGCCACTCCAAAAGGATTGGAATGGTTTGCGACAACAGGGAGGACGCTTTGGCTGTCTGCCGGCATAATCAAGGAGACCTGCCGGTCAGTGCTACTTGCTATCCAGACTCAGAACTTTGAATAGAAAGAGAAGAAATTCATTTGAAAACAATTTTTTATGCAATGGAGGAAAATGATTCCCCCATATAATGCAAGAGAAAAAGATTCTCTAAATGACAAAACAAATGCACAATTAATCAAACAAGGGTCCAATCAAAGGAAAAAGATTCCTTTTGTGAATTTTATTCCGATATCCTTAAAGAAAGGATATATATTGCTAAGGTACCCTGCAAAACAAATAAAAGTACCCTAAAGAAGGGTAAGTTGGTCAAATAAGCAATAGTAATCTACTAGGATTCCATAAATTATTTTTATGGTCCCCAGCGGCAAATTAATCGAATAAGCAATAGTAGTCCACTAGAATCTCATAAATCATTTTTATGCTCCCCAGTGGAGTCGCCATTTTGTGAACCTCAGTTTTCCACCCGAAAAGGATTCGGATGAACGTTCACTTCTTGTTAGGAGTCGCCACTCAGTTTTTTCTGTTCAAAGGGAAAACTAAGAAAACCCTTGTTTGACTCCAATAATGCATCCAATGTAAAGGTTTCTAATCTATGAACCCAAGGAGGATTCAGGGACTATGTTATGTATTTGATTAATTTGCCAAAAAGAAACAAACCTAAAAGGGACGAAGAAAAGAAGACAAACAGATTGTTAGTAAATTGTGGACTTGCTATTTGGGGTGAATCCCAAACATGCCTACATACTCTCATTTTTATGAGAGATCAAAGCCCATGTAGTTCGAAAAAGCCTATTTAAAGGCAATTATGCATTTATGCATGTGTGTGTGTATGCTTCGTGCATTGTCGGGCTTTTTGCCAAAATTGTGAGATTTTAAGCACTTAGTACTAATTTTGATGGAATTTGGGTACTTCGTACCAAAAGAGTGCAATTTAGGCTCCGTGCCAAAAAGATCAATTGATTCATGGCTTAATGCCAAAAGGTTGATTGATTAGTTAAATTAGGCCTTAGACCTAAAAGGATTAGGTCTTTGACCGGAAAGAAATTGAGAAGAAGGTGCAATGTTCAGGACATGCTTGGATTGACAAATGATGAATTAGAATACTACCTTGTTTAGGATTCTCCCACTTCGAAGTTCCAGATCTTGTTTTCTTAGACCTTGGATTGTGATTCTTGATTCCTGCAGCACGGGGTTAGATTTATGTAAAGAAAAGTCCTAAAAGAAGTCCTTAAGTGTATGGAAAACAGAGAATTCGTCCGCCCGAAGCCCAATGAAAAAACCGAACCAAAAGCAGAACCCTTTTTCTGAGAATTTAGCAGCCTTTTATAGATAAAAATCGGACTGGATGGCGGTCGGACCGGCGTTGTCAGTCGAAAAATCAGAAAAATGGTAACAGCGGCGGTCGGACCGTCGGTTCCGGCGGTTCAGCCTCAAAAAGGCACTAAAATTCTCACGTTTTTCGTTCAACCTGACTTTCCAGGAGCTACGGATCTCCAAAAATTATTCCGGGACCATATCCGTGAGCCTTGCGTCGCTCCGGACATTTCAAGTACCATGAAGACATACTTTCGATGAACTTTGTCGTGATCGTCCGGTCTGGCTTGGCCTTTTGCAGTCTGAGAAAATCGGCTTTTCGAGCCTCAAAATTCGAGTATTAACATTCCCTTAACAGAGGTAGGTGGGGGTAACTTAGCAATCCCTTTACTCGACACAACATGACCTAATACAATGCCCTGAGTAACCATGAAATGACTCTTTTCCTGTAATATCCCAAAGTGTGCCCTAGGAGTTTTGATATAATTGTTGTTTTATTTGAATTAAAATGTATATGTGTAATTGGAAAGAGAAAAGAATTTAAAAGAGAGTGTATATGTTGTATATATGTAAATATATATAACATATACATAAGTCAAATGGATGGTCAAAGGAAGGAGATATTTATTTTGTTAATTATGAAATTACTAAAAAGGGCATGTAAGTGAAAGGAAGTTAAAACAAATAAGAAGAGGGTATTTAGGTAATTTCTTATTTTAGAATGCTTGGTGGAGGTTTAAAGAGATGAAAAGTTTGACTTTGTTTCTTCATTTTCTTTTCTTCTCCTTTGGTGGCCGGACATCATCAAGACAAGGGAGCAAGAGGAAGGTTTTAAGTTCTAAGATCAAATTGAAGGAAGATTCAAGTGATTAAGTTGGATATTTGTGAAGTTCCATCAATTTTGGTAAGTTCTCTCTCTTAATTTCCTTTGTTCTTTTTGAAGTTGTGTTTGAGGTTGATGAATTGTTGTTGATGGTATGATTAGGGTTGTTTGAGGTGTGTTTATAAGTGTTGAAATTGATTTTAAGATAAGAAGTTAAATTGATGATGGTATTGAAAGAGTAAGAGTGATGTTGGCTTTAGGGTTTTAAAGTGGTAAGTGATGTTTAATTTGAGTTTGATCAATTATTTTCATAGATCTTCATGTTGTTTGTGTTTGTTGGAGTTGTAAGCCTAGAATATGTGATTTTGGTTGAAGGCAGTAGCATCTTGGATGCCACGCCCGTGGCCCTTAGATGCCATGGCCGTGGGGGTGTTGAACAAATTGGGCAGAATTGTTTTCTACCCCACGCCCGTGGGGGTTGGGGTGGCCACTGTGGTGGGCTCTAACATGTAGTGTTGAGTTATAATTTGTGATCTAAAGGTCTAAGATGAGGTTAATAAGTGATAAATTGTATTGGAATTCATGTATTGTATCATTTTTGGATTAGGTTTTGGAAGAAAGTGATTTGCCTTAATTTAAGAAGTGAAGAACTCTTGGAAGAAGAAGAGTATAGAGTTGTGTGAGTGTTCTTGAGGTAAGTACAAACTACATTATTGCATACATTTATATGATGTTGAGGCTTAACACACACTTGTTTGTAAATGTGTTAAGAAAACTAATGCATTGTTGATGCATGTTAATAATGTTATGTTGGTATAATGTGAATGTTGTGATGAGTATGTAAAATGTATGTTAAGACAATTGGTTGTGCACACTTGAATAATGAATTGAGATATAATGAAATGTGAAACCAATGTGATTGGTTATAATGATGTAAGTAAGATGGTTAAAGTATGTTTGCCTATATGATAATGAAATGCAATATGACATGTGAAAGATATGATGAAATTGCTCTAATGTGATTTGAGATAAGATGCAAAACCATTGTGATTGGCTATGATGATTCAAATGAAATGTGAGGCCATTGTGATTGGCTAAGATGACTCAATTGAAATAAGTGGGGCATGTTTGCCTAAATGATGATGAGAATTGAGAATGGAATTGATAATGAAATAATAAATCGATTGTGTGTCTAATGTGTTATTCATTTTCAGAGTTTTGTTGTTGGTGGCATGCCTATTAGTAACAATCTCTTGAAGTTAGGTTGGGCTTGATCCTTGAAGCCAAGTTGGGTTGAAGTTTAACATGTTTTACTCCCCTTGAAGCTTGGTTGGGTCTAGTCCTTGAAGCCTAATTGAGATGTTACAACCCTTGAAGCTAGGTTGGATTTGGTTCTTGAAGCCAAGTTGGGTTGATACTTAGCATGCTTTGTTCCCCTTGAAGCTTGGTTGAACCTAAATCCTTGAAGCCTAGTTGGGATAATGATAAATGCGATAATTAAACCAAAACATTAACTCTGAAAGTTGAATGGCATATTAGTGTCTTTTGGGCCCATGCTTGTCTTTGATTTCAATGTGATTCTTGAATGGTGAAACCAATGAATATAGAGATTGTTGATATTGCATCAGTACTTTGTTGAGAATAAATGTTTGATATGATCTTAAGCAAAGTAAGATATTGAAGTATAACATTTCTTGTGAATGGTGTATGGAATTGATTGTGTGACATTGACATTGCATCAAAACATAATATTATTATAGTTTGTACCACTAAGCTGTTGGCTTAGCACGATTATGATTTATCGCGCAGGTAACAGAGAAGAACCAGAGAGTTCCTCTAGGCCGAGTAGAGGCTAGATCCGGTGGTGTTGATAGTGAAGCTTAAAGATCGAAGACATACTGCCAAACATGTATATATTTTATGTTTTTGTAAAACTTGAGTTTTGATGTATATGTATTTGTAAATATTTGTTATATTTTCCGCTGTGTTTTGAATAAACCTTTTATTTATTGTGTTTTATAAATTTCTTTAAATGTTTTAAATCTGCTCATATGATTATAAAAGAAGTGAGTCATTTGTTTAGTAATCCGTGATATTTCTATATTCAGTATACGTATATTACGATCGTAATAGCATGCTATGTACGTATACGAGATATAGAGGTGTTACAATTATTTTGGTATCAGAGCCTAGGTTTGAGATTCTCAACCTAGGTCAATTGTAAGAAAAAGAATATTTTGATTTTTAAAGTGGGTTTTTGAGTAAAATACATGTTTTGGTATGGCAGTCTTTGATCTTTAATAAGGAATATTCTGCTGTGTTTGCAGATATAGGTAGTAATGGAGTCCCATTCACGTCAGACTGTAGAAGGAAGTGCTGAGAGTGTAGCTCCAGGAGAGAGTAGAGATGGAGCTAGAGTTGATAGAATTAGTGAGGCACCTGTTTCTGTGCCAGAGAGATCAGCTGCAGAGGAGGCTCCGCCTGGTTGGTTAAGGCATGTGATAGAACTACTGAGGCCAGTTCCAGTGCAGCCACCACCACCACAGCCTCAGATGCCAGTAAGACATTGTGACAAGTTAAGAAAATATGGGGCTGAAGATTTCTTGGGCACTACCGATCCTGCTGTGGCTGAGCAGTGGTTGGATAAAGTGCAGAGGATATTCATTCAGTTGCAAGCCACTTTGGATGAAAAATTTGACTATGCCAGATCCCTCTTACAGAAGGATGCCTATGACTGGTGGAAGACTGTTCCTCATGCCATGGATGATCCACCTACACTATCTTATAGTGATTTTCTGAGGGAGTTCGAGCAGAAATATACTCCGAGGGAGTATAAAGATATTAAGAAGATGGAATTTCTGAATTTGAGGCAAGATAACCGGACGATGACATAATACGAGATTGAGTGCATCCGGTTGAGTCGTTATGCTGGGGGAATTATCTCTGATGAAATAGATCGGTGTAGAAGATTTGAGGAGGGATTGAGGCCCTCTATCATGTGCATTGTGGCTGGTTCTAGATACTAGGATTTCTCTCAGCTTGTTGCAGCAGCTAGAAGTGTTGAGAGAGCGCAGAGCATCGCAGCAGCTGCTTCTGAGGAAGAGACTAGAGTAAGGAGACCCCAGTTTGAGGCAGGGTCTTAATCTGTGAAGAGGGGTAGAGGAAGTTTTGTTCCGAGGATTAGTAGGAGTCAGAGGCAGTCAGGCAGATCAGTGCAGTATCAGAGGCAGAGGCCGAGACTGACAGTCTTGGTAGCTAGTGCCCGACTCCCGTGATGTAAAGGTCTACTCCACCTGTATGTGTTCACTGTGGCAGGCCCCATGGAGGTATTTGTTGGAGGACTGGTGTATCCGGAGTATGTTATAGATGTGGGTCACCAGATCATTTTATTAAAGATTGCCCTGATATGCAAGATGATAGGCAGACTGATACTGCAGTTTCTCGACCCAGTGTTAGCAGAGGTGGTCGAGGGGGCAGAGGTTTTAGTAGAGGTGGTAGACCCAGGTTTAGTCAGAGAGGAGGATCATCATCCGGGGGCAGTAGGCTAGAGGAGGCCGGATCTTCTCAGAGGGTATATGTGATACAGAGGCAGCCAGATGCTTCAGCAGTTATAGCGGGTACATTTTCTTTATTTGGCATTTCAATACTTAATTTGATTGATCCAGGATCTACTCATTCATACATAAGTGCATCCATATTGTCTGTGTCTGAATTGCATTCAGAATCCTTAGGATTTGATGTTTTGGTGACAAATCCTTTAGGACATAGTGTGGTTGTTAGTAAGGTGCACCGTGATAGTGCAGTTGTGGTGCAAGGTGAGGAGTTTCTTGGTGATCTGATTGAAATGCCTTTTAAAGAATATGATTTGATCTTAGGCATGGATTGGCTGTCTAAGCATGGAGCTGTGGTAGATTGTCAAAAGAAGTGTGTTACCTTGAGAACCAGTGATGGTAGGAATGTGATAGTATCTAGTGAGCAGAGACAACTTGCATCCTTGTTTGTATCAGTTGTAACAGCTAGAAAGTTGGTTAGAAAAGGGTGTGAAGCTTATCTTACTCATGCTGTGGATACTAGGGTAGTAGGTTCTCAACTTGATAATATCACCACAGTTGCAGATTTTTCGGATGTGTTTCCTGAGGAGTTGCCAGGGTTACCCCCTGAGAGAGAGGTTGAGTTTGGTATCGATCTGTTGCCTGGTACCACTCCCATCTCTATCACTCCTTATCGCATGGCACCTGCTGAATTGAGAGAGTTGAAGGTGCAGTTACAGGAGTTGTTGGATAAAGGGTTTATTCATCCCAGTGTTTCTCCTTGGGGAGCTCCTGTGTTGTTTGTGAAGAAGAAGGATGGTACTATGAGGTTATGCATTGATTATAGGCAATTGAACAAAGTGACTATTAAGAATAAATATGCTTTGCCTAGGATTGATGATCTCTTTGATCAATTAAAGGGAGCAGCAGTGTTTTCCAAGATTGTTTTGAGATCAGGGTACCATCAGTTGAGGGTTAGAGCTGAAGATGTTCCTAAGACAGCTTTCCACACCAGGTATGGGCATTATGAGTTTTTAGTAATGCCTTTTGGGTTGACGAATGCACTTGCAGCTTTCATGGATTTAATGAATAGGATGTTTAGGCCCTATTTGGATCAGTTTGTGGTAGTATTCATCGATGATCATATTCCCAAAGTGACATCTCTTTCACTTTCATCCTTAAAAAACACTTAATATACTTCCATAACCATCTTTACTCTTTGCAGTTAAAATGACTTAAAATAACTCATTTTCATTTGCTTATCCAATTCCTTTTTTTTAATTTAAAACAATTTCTCTTTCTATCAATCACATTACTCAATTCATAATGCTTTAATATGGAATATTAGTCATTTCACCTAACCCATATATTGAATATACATTAAACCATCACTATCCCAATAATCTTTATCAAATTCCACTAAAACTTTAACTTCTCAAATTACTACTTCATTTAAGCTTCAATTTACCAAACTCATCTTTTTCTAATATCACTCTAAAACATCTTACAAATATATATCACAAAGCAATATTAAAACTTATAATTTCCACAATCATCAAGCTCACTTCAAAAAATCTCAAATATCACCTATTATCACCATTACCATGAGCTTTCACAATATCCAAGCATTTTACATTTCTAACATTGAATTTACTATGTTCGCATCAAAATAATGATATCAACTTATTTTCTTACTTAACCAATATCATCTCTTTCCTTTAATAAAACCTTAACTTTATATATATATATATTCCAACTTTAACTAGTCACACTTTGTCTATATTAACCAACTCATTCAATATTCCACCATTCTTTCCTCATTTTTTTAGTAACATATCTTTCAATAATAACAATCCAACAATATTTTCTCTGTCTAGCAACCTCAACATAAACATTATTATAAAGAGATTCAAAGTATAGAGGAAAGAGTGCATACTTTAATCTTGATTTTGATTTCTATTCATTTTTCAACTTTATTCATTTTTTTTATTTTTATTTCAATTCACATTATGTCCCACATAATATTGCTCATAACCATCAACATTACATTCTATGTTGCACACAACATGACATTTTTCATATGCATCATCAATATACATATATCACATTATATTTCACAATTCGTTTCCCATAATCAATTAGGCACTATGCCTCAATTATAATTCATTTCCAACATCATGGTCAACAATCATGGTTTCTCATCACATCAAAATGGTATACACATATATCATCAACTATATTGAACATCTCATATAACACAAATATTCTACAATTCATATAATGCCACATCCGAGACCAACCTAGGTATGAATGCATATGCATGTATTACAAATTTCATTTCAAAACTTTTCCTTTGTAACTCTATTTAAGCTTTCCAAAACTTTTCTTTTTAATTCTACTTATACTCTTCAAAAATTCTCTTTTTAGTTTCACTTAGGCCGAGAATCTCGAACCTAAGCTCTGATACCAAAACAATTGTAACACCCCGATACCCTATATAAGTACTATACATATACCTAGTATACATACAGTAAGTATATAGAGTATAAGGATGCCACTTTTCTTTTTACTTTTTAAAAACCTGTAACAAAATTCAAACCATAATAGGTCAATTTGAAGAACACTTACAAAATCATTGTCTTTATCAAAACTTCATTTATACATTTAATATAACATACTTAAAGTGGATACATGTATGCATTACCCTCTAGTTGGTCTCGACAAAATCTTACTCTTCTCGTGGCATACCAAAAGACTTCATATCTTCCACCAAGCTACCTGCGCGATAATACATCCGCGCTAAGCTCGAAAGCTTAGTAGTATAAATATAAAATACAAACATATATCATGGAAATACTAACATATAAAGATATATCAATTCCATATACTTTTAGTTCTTATTAAGTTTATCCCTTTTCATTTGCACCTTTCATATCTTTCAACTAATTTCATATCTTATACACATATATATACATAACATTTCTACCAATTCCAACCCATCACTAATATTCACAATCAACATCTCAATACACACATTATACATCATACTAACCATAAGTCACATTTCCAATTAAGACAATCATTGTCTTCAACCACAATTCATCAATTGAATTCACAATCAATGCTAGTACACACATTATACATCATACCAATCACAACATTTCTTTATTCACAATTCACCATTTATGATTCATCATTAGTGCTCATAATCAATATTTCAACACACATATTACATATCATCAATCACATGTCCAATGCAGTATACCAAAGATTTCATTATCCATTTCTTTCAACATTTGTATATCACATTGACAACAAAGACAGACTCGGGCCCAACAGACACCACTATGTTATTCAGAGTTCAGAGTTACTGCTTTGGTCTATAATCATAATCATCAAGCCCGTAGGCATCATATATCAATATTTCTATCCATGGATAGTGTAACGGACCCAGTCTCTTGGACCATCAACTCATCATGAGGAGATCCTCAACCCGGCAAGACTGTTACCAATCATATATTTCATATTCACAATTTTCATAGTGTAACAGACCCAGTCTCTTGGACCTCAATTCAACTCAATTTGAAGAGATCCTCAACCCGGCAAGACTGTTACCTTTTTCATTTTATAGGCATGCCTCCAAACCCAGAACTCTGAAGACTGAATAACACATTAAACACATATTTCACTTATTGTTTCATTATCAATTTCAATCTCAATGCTCATTATCATCTAGGCAAATATGCCTTATTTCTTTCAATTGGATCATCATAGCCAATCACAATGGCTTCGTCTCACATTTGAATCATCATGGCCAATTACAATGGCTTCACTACATATCATATCTCAATCCATATGATACATATAACATCATTGATATAACATTTCAAAATATATTATTCATATAATACATTGCCATACACAAGATTCACAATGCATATAACATAACATTTTCTCATTTCTCAAAACACATTAACATCATTCATTACTAGAGCATTTATCATAACAAATTGCACATACCTTAAGAAGGATCCTCATATTTTCCTACCTTTTCCATTTCATATTTCATCCTTTATATATATATATATATAGTAATATACATTCTTCATTTACATTCACAATATAATAGCTTATTTAACCCTTTCATCCCAATGTGTTAATGTTCAAAGACATATAAGGATATACAATCAAATAGGGTTTATGCTTACCTTGTTAATGCTCTTCACATCCTTCAAATCATTCAATCATCACCTTAGTCCAATTATATTAACAATATAATAAATCACTTAACACATTTGCAAACAAATGTGTTAAGCCTCAAATTATGTAATTAAATACAATCATATGTATTGTTACTTACCTCAAGAACTATTCCCATTCCTCCATACATTTCCTCTTCCAAGAATTCTCAACATATAGGTTAATGCAACACAATCTCTTCAAAACCTAATCCAAAGATCATTATACATAGGTTTAGAATCATCCACATACATTTGATTAGGGCATTCTTTGTTTTAGACATGTTTAAAGTGTTTATGTTTAGGTTTAGGTACCATAATACCTTTGAAGAATCAAAGCCATGCTAAAAGAACAAAGAATAAAAAAAATAACCATTACATTTGAGGGACACGGTTAGGGCAATTCAACCTCTTCACAATCTAATCCAAAAGGAATATTAGCAAAATGACCATATGAATAGTACATTCTGGTTTTAGACTCCATTTTATCCTTATTTTGAAAAATTGTATAAACTAATCCACTTGACTAAAAATTCTAAAATTTTTACAGAATTTAGTTTTGTATCTTAAAATCATTCCTTTAAAATTTCAGATCAAACTGAACACAAAATCTTGGTCAAATAGTTCACCTAACCAGACTGCCCCAATTGCCCTGCATCCTGGCAGCAGTTCTGAACTTTGTGAATTCCATAAATCAAATTCAATCAACGTGGTTCCAAATTATTTTTCTCAAATACTAGACTCACTAAGCAACAACACATCCAAAATTCAATTGGATATGATTTTTCTACATTTTATTAAAAATCCCGAAATATAGCTGTCTCAGTTAAGGTACCTGCTGGAACAGGTCTAATAAAAATAATCTTTCTAAACTCATAACCATTCCAAAATCGAATCAACATATTTTTCAGTCATTCTAGACTCATATAGGCACAACATATCAAAAATTCACTTCAAGAACATTTTTCTATAATTAATTAAAAATCATACAAGTCACAGCCTTTACTAATTGTAAAACAGAAAAAAAATCACTAAACACAACTCTTACTCTTCCATCAACAACACCAACCTAGCTTCTTATCTTTAATTCCATTTCAACACTTTTACACACACCATACACAAACACACTAAATCATCACATCAACCAATCACAATTTTATTTAGACACAACTTCAAAATTGACAAAGGGAAACAAAAGAATTCTTACCTAAAATGAAGAAATTCCACAAATCTCTTTTCACAACCTTTGATTTCTTCTTCAATTTGCTTCTTGTCTCAAGAACACTTCTCTTTCCCTTTTGTCTAAGGAAGAGCCGGCCACACACAAATGAGAAGAGGAAAAGATGAAGAGCAAAAGTCAAATTTTGCTTCTTATATCCACCAAGAGTTTTTAACCTTGCAATTACTAAAAACACCCTTCACCATTTAACTACACTTTTGTCTCATATGTGCCCAATTAAGTAATTTCACATGCCACATAAAAATATCCTCTTGCATTGACTCTCCCTTTGACCAATTTATATGTTATATATATCATCATATACCCAACATATAAACTTGTCTCTAAACCCTAAATTTCTTCTCCAAAACACATATACATATACATTCTCTTTCCATTTCTTTTCTCTTACAATTTAACACATATATACAATCCAATATATAACAACAACAACACTAACCACAACATCAACAACATAATCAAAACTTTTAGGGCATATATGAGGATATTACCCACGAGCTTAATTATCCGACTCATGATTTGGAGTTGGCAGCTATAGTGTTTGCTTTGAAGATTTGGCGACACCATTTATATGGGGAGAAATGTTTTATCTATATGGATCACAAAAGTTTGAAATATTTGGATGTTCAGAAGGAACTGAATCTTCGGCAAAGGCGATGGTTAGAATTAATCAAAGACTACGACTGTTTGATTGATTATCAACATGGTAAGGCAAATGTTGTTGCGGATGCCTTGAGTTGGAAATCTTTAGCCAGTTTGGTTGTTTATTCGCTCTCGTTGCTTGTTGAGTTGAGAGCATTGCATGTTAGCTTTGAAGTAGGTGCTGATGGTGCATTGTTGGCTCATTTACAATTGAGACCAGTGTTGTTGGATCAGATTAAGGAGGCTCAATTGGTAGATGAGAAAATTCAAAAGATTATATTTGATTGCCAGAATGGGGAGAGCCGAGATTTTTATGTGAAAAGTGATGGTAGCCTTTGGTTCAAGGATAGGTTGTGTATTCCTGATGATGATAGTTTGAGAAAGATTATTTTAGAAGAAGCACATCAATCGGTTTTTGCTATGCATCCGAGTAGTACAAGGATGTACCATGATTTGAAACAACACTACTGGTGGTCTGGTATGAAGAGAGATATAGCGGAATTTGTGTCCAAATGTCTTACTTGTCAGAGGGTAAAAGCTGAGCACCAAGTTCCAACAGGGTTGCTTCAACCTTTAACAGTGCCTGAATGGAAATGGGAGAGAGTAACAATGGATTTTGTGTCTGGATTGCCATTGACTCAGAAGAAGCATGATGCTATTTGGGTGATTGTTGATCGATTGACTAAAACAGCTCATTTTCTTCCAGTTAGAATGGATTATTCTCTTGAGAAATTGGCTAAGCTGTATATCAGTGAGATAGTGAAGTTGCATGGAGTCCCAATTTCTTTAGTGTCTGATCGAGATCCCCGGTTTACTTTGAGGTTTTGGAAGAGTTTACATGGTGCATTGGGTTCTCGGTTACACTTTAGTACTGCTTTTCATCCTCAGACAGATGGGCAGTTAGAGAGAGTGATACAGATTATTGAGGATATGTTGAGAAGCTGTGTCATTGATTACTCTGGAAGTTGGGACAAATTTTTGCCACTTGTAGAATTTGCTTACAACAATAGTCATCAATCTAGTATTGGTATGGCACCATTTGAGGCATTGTATGGTAGAAGATGCAGAACACCTTTATGTTGGAATGAAATTGGAGAGGGCAAGTTAATTGGTCCCGATTTGGTTAAAGAAACTGAAGAGAAGGTGAAGATAATTCGGGATCGGTTGAAAGCAGCTTCAGATCGACAGAAGTCTTATTCAGACTTGAAGAGGAGAGACATAGAATTTGATATTGGAGATAAAGTATTTTTAAAAGTGTCTCCTTGGAAAAAGATATTGAGATTTGGTCGAAGAGGGAAGCTGAGTCCTCGTTTCATTGGACCGTATGAAGTTTTGGAAAGAGTTGGGCCAGTTGCTTATCGTCTTGCCTTGCCACCTGAGTTGGATAGAATCCATAATGTATTCCATGTTTCTATGTTGCGGAGATATAGATCGGATCCATCTCACATCTTGCCAGTTGAATTTATTGAAGTGAGTCTGGATCTGACATTTGAAGAAGAACCAGTTGCTATTTTGGCACATGAAGTGAAAGAGTTTAGGAATAAGAAAGTGCCATTGGTGAAGGTTCTATGGAAGAATCATGGGAGAGAAGAGGCAACTTGGGAGAGCGAACAAGCAATGCAAGATCAGTATCCTCAACTATTTCAGACATAATATCAGGTAATTTCGACGACGATTTTTCTTTTTAGAGGGGGAGAATTGTAATATCCCAAAGTGTGCCC
Source organism: Garcia nutans (assembly GCA_947685225.1). NCBI lineage: Eukaryota > Viridiplantae > Streptophyta > Magnoliopsida > Malpighiales > Euphorbiaceae > Garcia > Garcia nutans. Next base: position 80,881 of record CANTUV010000103.1, on the reverse strand, counting down.
TAGGAGTTTTGATATAATTGTTGTTTTATTTGAATTAAAATGTATATGTGTAATTGGAAAGAGAAAAGAATTTAAAAGAGAGTGTATATGTATGAAACATAATCAACAGCAATTAAAATATATTCATAACCAAAAGACTTGGGAAAAGGACCCATGAAGTCTATTCCCCACACATCAAACAGTTCAACAACAATATATGATTGAAGGGGCATTTTATTCCTCCTCCCAATGTTACCCACTCTTTGACAGCGGTCACAATGCTTGCAATATTCTTGAGCATCTTTGAATAGAGTAGGCCAGTAAAAACCACTTTGAAGCACCTTTTCTGCAGTCTTTCTTCCTCCAAAATGACCACCACAGTGAAGGTCATGACAAAATTGAAGAACACTCAGTTGTTCTTCCTCAGATACACACCTGCGAACTATCTCATCTTTACATATCCGGAATAGGTAAGGTTCATCCCAAAAATAAAATTTACTCACGTGCAAAAACATTTTCTTTTCCTGAAATGACATGTTAGAACGCAAAAAAGCAGAAGCAAGATAGTTAGCAATATCTGCAAACCAAGGTGCATTCATTACCACAAACAGCTGCTCATCAGGAAATGCTTCTATATTTTTATGAATGCTATCAGATGCAAGATTTTCATCAAAGAAGGGTAATCTTGATAAATGATCAGCTATAACATTTTCACTCCCCTTAGTATCTTTGATTTGGAAATCAAATTCATGCAATAATAACACCCATCTAATTAAGCGCGGTTTAGCATGTTGTTTTGTCAAAAGATATTTTAGAGCTGCATGATTAGAATGCACAATAATTTTCGACCCAATTAAATATGCTCTAAATTTATCTAAGGCAAAAACAACCGCTAACATTTCCTTTTCAGTTGTTGTGTAATTCATTTGCTCACTATTCAGGGTCAAGCTAGCATAATATATCACTCTAAAAAAATTTATCAACCCTTTGCCCAAGAACAGCTCCTACTGCATGATTAGAGGCATCACACATAATTTCGAAAGGTAAAGACCAAACAGGAGCTACAATTACCGGTGCACTAGTCAGTTTTTCCTTAAGGGAATTAAAGGCTTGCATGAATTGTGCAGTAAACTCAAATGGAACATCTTTCCCAAGTAAATGACACAATGGTTGGCTTATTTTAGAAAAATCTTTAATAAACCTCCGGTAAAAACCTGCATGCCCTAGAAAACTTCTTATTCCCTTAACAGAGGTAGGTGGGGGTAACTTAGCAATCCCTTTACTCGACACAACATGACCTAATACAATGCCCTGAGTAACCATGAAATGACTCTTTTCCTGTAATATCCCAAAGTGTGCCCTAGGAGTTTTGATATAATTGTTGTTTTATTTGAATTAAAATGTATATGTGTAATTGGAAAGAGAAAAGAATTTAAAAGAGTGTATATGTTGTATATATGTAAATATATATAACATATACACAAGTCAAATGGATGGTCAAAGGAAGAAGATATTTATTTTGTTAATTATGAAATTACTAAAAAGGGCATGTAAGTGAAAGGAAGTTAAAACAAATAAGAAGAGGGTATTTAGGTAATTTCTTATTTTGGAATGCTTGGTGGAGGTTTAAAGAGATGAAAAGTTTGACTTTGTTTCTTCATTTTCTTTCCTTCTCCTTTGGTGGCCGGACATCATCAAGACAAGGGAGCAAGAGGAAGGTTTTGAGTTCTAAGATCAAATTGAAGGAAGATTCAAGTGATTAAGTTGGATATTTGTGAAGTTCCATCAATTTTGGTAAGTTCTCTCTCTTAATTTCCTTTGTTCTTTTTGAAGTTGTGTTTGAGGTTGATGAATTGTTGTTGATGGTATGATTAGGGTTGTTTGAGGTGTGTTTATAAGTGTTGAAATTGATTTTAAGATAAGAAGTTAAATTGATGATGGTATTGAAAGAGTAAGAGTGATGTTGGCTTTAGGGTTTTAAAGTGGTAAGTGATGTTTAATTTGAGTTTGATCAATTATTTTCATAGATCTTCATGTTGTTTGTGTTTGTTGGAGTTGTAAGCCTAGAATATGTGATTTTGGTTGAAGGCAGTAGCATCTTGGATGCCACGCCCGTGGCCCTTAGATGCCATGGCCGTGGGGGTGTTGAACAAATTGGGCAGAATTGTTTTCTACCCCACGCCCGTGGGGGTTGGGGTGGCCACTGTGGTGGGCTCTAACATGTAGTGTTGAGTTATAATTTGTGATCTAAAGGTCTAAGATGAGGTTAATAAGTGATAAATTGTATTGGAATTCATGTATTGTATCATTTTTGGATTAGGTTTTGGAAGAAAGTGATTTGCCTTAATTTAAGAAGTGAAGAACTCTTGGAAGAAGAAGAGTATAGAGTTGTGTGAGTGTTCTTGAGGTAAGTACAAACTACATTATTGCATACATTTATATGATGTTGAGGCTTAACACACACTTGTTTGTAAATGTGTTAAGAAAACTAATGCATTGTTGATGCATGTTAATAATGTTATGTTGGTATAATGTGAATGTTGTGATGAGTATGTAAAATGTATGTTAAGACAATTGGTTGTGCACACTTGAATAATGAATTGAGATATAATGAAATGTGAAACCAATGTGATTGGTTATAATGATGTAAGTAAGATGGTTAAAGTATGTTTGCCTATATGATAATGAAATGCAATATGACATGTGAAAGATATGATGAAATTGCTCTAATGTGATTTGAGATAAGATGCAAAACCATTGTGATTGGCTATGATGATTCAAATGAAATGTGAGGCCATTGTGATTGGCTAAGATGACTCAATTGAAATAAGTGGGGCATGTTTGCCTAAATGATGATGAGAATTGAGAATGGAATTGATAATGAAATAATAAATCGATTGTGTGTCTAATGTGTTATTCATTTTCAGAGTTTTGTTGTTGGTGGCATGCCTATTAGTAACAATCTCTTGAAGTTAGGTTGGGCTTGATCCTTGAAGCCAAGTTGGGTTGAAGTTTAACATGTTTTACTCCCCTTGAAGCTTGGTTGGGTCTAGTCCTTGAAGCCTAATTGAGATGTTACAACCCTTGAAGCTAGGTTGGATTTGGTTCTTGAAGCCAAGTTGGGTTGATACTTAGCATGCTTTGTTCCCCTTGAAGCTTGGTTGAACCTAAATCCTTGAAGCCTAGTTGGGATAATGATAAATGCGATAATTAAACCAAAACATTAACTCTGAAAGTTGAATGGCATATTAGTGTCTTTTGGGCCCATGCTTGTCTTTGATTTCAATGTGATTCTTGAATGGTGAAACCAATGAATATAGAGATTGTTGATATTGCATCAGTACTTTGTTGAGAATAAATGTTTGATATGATCTTAAGCAAAGTAAGATATTGAAGTATAACATTTCTTGTGAATGGTGTATGGAATTGATTGTGTGACATTGACATTGCATCAAAACATAATATTATTATAGTTTGTACCACTAAGCTGTTGGCTTAGCACGATTATGATTTATCGCGCAGGTAACAGAGAAGAACCAGAGAGTTCCTCTAGGCCGAGTAGAGGCTAGATCCGGTGGTGTTGATAGTGAAGCTTAAAGATCGAAGACATACTGCCAAACATGTATATATTTTATGTTTTTGTAAAACTTGAGTTTTGATGTATATGTATTTGTAAATATTTGTTATATTTTCCGCTGTGTTTTGAATAAACCTTTTATTTATTGTGTTTTATAAATTTCTTTAAATGTTTTAAATCTGCTCATATGATTATAAAAGAAGTGAGTCATTTGTTTAGTAATCCGTGATATTTCTATATTCAGTATACGTATATTACGATCGTAATAGCATGCTATGTACGTATACGAGATATAGAGGTGTTACAATTATTTTGGTATCAGAGCCTAGGTTTGAGATTCTCAACCTAGGTCAATTGTAAGAAAAAGAATATTTTGATTTTTAAAGTGGGTTTTTGAGTAAAATACATGTTTTGGTATGGCAGTCTTTGATCTTTAATAAGGAATATTCTGCTGTGTTTGCAGATATAGGTAGTAATGGAGTCCCATTCACGTCAGACTGTAGAAGGAAGTGCTGAGAGTGTAGCTCCAGGAGAGAGTAGAGATGGAGCTAGAGTTGATAGAATTAGTGAGGCACCTGTTTCTGTGCCAGAGAGATCAGCTGCAGAGGAGGCTCCGCCGGGTTGGTTAAGGCATGTGATAGAACTATTGAGGCCAGTTCCAGTGCAGCCACCACCACCACAGTCTCAGATGCCGGTAAGACATTGTGACAAGTTAAGAAAATATGGGGCTAAAGATTTCTTGGGCACTACCGATCCTGCTGTGGCTGAGCAGTGGTTGGATAAAGTGCAGAGGATATTCATTCAGTTGCAAGCCACTTCGGATGAAAAATTTGACTATGCCAGATCCCTCTTACAGAAGGATGCCTATGACTGGTGGAAGACTGTTCCTCATGCCATGGATGATCCACCTACACTATCTTATAGTGATTTTCTGAGGGATTTCGAGCAGAAATATACTCCGAGGGAGTATAAAGATATTAAGAAGATGGAATTTCTGAATTTGAGGCAAGATAACCGGACGGTGACAAAATACGAGATTGAGTACATCCGGTTGAGTCGTTATGCTGGGGGAATTATCTCTGATGAAATAGATTGGTGTAGAAGATTTGAGGAGGGATTGAGGCCCTCTATCATGTGCATTGTGGTTGGTTCTAGATACCAGGATTTCTCTCAGCTTGTTGCAGTAGCTAGAAGTGTTGAGTGTGTCACTTACTGCCCAATTTTTCCTTCCTCTCTTGGTTCCTTGGTTTTGCCCTTAAGGTGAGACATGCTTCATGCTATTCTTTCTTCCAATGAAATGCCTTGCATATTAACCTAAAGCAAACACTTAAACAAACTTTAAACAAGAATCAAATAAACATTAACCAACAACACATAAACACCACACTAAAAACTAGGACAAAAATGACATAAATACTGAAATAAATTAAAACTACCAAAATTGATGAAAACACTAAATAAACAGATTAAAACTACCAAAATACCTAAAGAAAACAATAATCATCATAATAAATAAGATACAATTCTATGACAAAAACTAATAAAACAAAGCGCTTCATTGGAAGGATGGATGCAAACTAGCTAAGGGATATAATCGATGAAGTTGTGAAAGCTAGGACGAGCTACAAGATCAATTGGTTGAAATTATGAAGACCCAGTTGGTTGAAATTCTGGAGCTCGTCAACAATGCTAAGGCAGCATCCATGGAGAACATGTCTACTGATAGAGATCGAATGAAAAATGAGAGATCAATCCTTATTCTACAAGACCAACCGAACCATGTGCTATCTAAGTGGAGCAATAAGAGTGGCTATCACCCTAATGGGAAAAGTCAAAGGGAAAGAGGAGGTGTTGAGAAAAATGCAACAACTGAGCCAACAAAGAAGCATAAATTTTCAGACTTAAGGGAGCCTTTGTCAAAGATGTTAGAAAATCTAATGAAAATGGATTTACTACAACCATTGGCACCTCGGCCTCTACATAAGCCTCTACTGCCAAATATTGACGCCAAGGTCTTCTGTCAATTCCACCAAATGCAAGGGCATGAGACAGATAAATGTGTTCGATTAAGGCATGAGATCCAAGATTTGATTGACAGTGGAAAGCTGCATGAACCTGATCCTCTGCCTAAACTTGGAAGGGCGCCACCCTTACAACCTTCATGAAGAGTTTTATCTTGTCATCCTGTGATGATATGGATAGAGAAGCTGCTAAAGATAATGTGCTACTAAGCAAGCTTGGGCTAACTGTGGATGATGAAGCAATGACTCTTGATGATGGAAAAAAAATCCTTGCCCTTGATATGTCTAAATAAATGAAGCATCTTTGACTCCAACTCAATGAACTTCCCTTAGCTTAGAGTGTTGCTTTATTTATTCTACTTTCTTTAATTGGAACAATCGTGTTTTTCAAATTTAAATTTATTTGAATAAATTACTTTCATCAAAATTTTTTGTTGGTCTTTGTTCATTTTGGTGCTCAACCAATGAGGAATCTAGCTTGATAATTCATGAATTAATATATTTATGCATTATGACTTGAATGACTTTAATAAGTGAGGGAATTGCTCTATAGCATTGAGTTGTATATGCTTACTTAGAGAGGGCTCCTGCATAATTACCTTTGTCTAGGTCCTAGTCAGTCTTAGAACATGCTTTGACAAACTTTCGAGGCGATGTTTATTTTAAGGGAGAGATGATCTAGGCATTGTTTGGTTAGCCAACAACTAGTATCCACCCAATTAAATATCAATCCCTAGTTGTCCCTTTGAGCTTTCATAAAATTTTAGCTTTCTTTTCATTGGCTTACAAACCCCGATAACCTACCCTGAGCTGTTGTGATACTTTTGACAAGTCTTATGATCACTAAGATGAAGAGGCAAGAAGATCAAAGGAAGCAATGATTAGTCAAGATCATGAGGATAGTTGAAGTTCTCAATACCATAAAGATAGTTGAAGTTCTCAAGACCATAAGGATAGTTGATGTTTGTAAGACCATAAGGGTAGTTGAAGTTTTCCTAATATCTCCAATATACCAAGACAGCATCAGAGTAACAAATGATTTATCCCTATTAAAGAAGATTTATACCACTCCACTCATCCATTATTGGAAACCCATGTTGGTACAAACAAGACAACTCTGTTTGAGCTAGAACCAAAAAATGAAAGAAAGAAAGAAAAAGAAAGAAAAGAAAGAAAAGAAAGAAAAAAAAAGAAAGAAAAAAAAAAGAAAAGAAAAAAGAAGAAAACAAAAGAAGAAAACAAAAAGGAAAAAAGAAAAATAAAACCCAAAAAGGCGGTTCAAAAAGCCAACTGAGTTCTCTTTTACCTAAAGTAGCAAAAGGCTTCCATTTGGTTTATAAGGACATTTTGACTTGAATTGGTCCAACCAAAGATTCAATCAAAATTGGAGAAAAAAGGAGGAAGACCATCTAGTTCTTGAAAGTTCTGTATTTGACAGTCCTACAAGGAAGAAGGACAAAATGATAAAATGCTCAAAGAAAGGGAAGAGTAAGAAAAATAAAAAGAAAGAAAATGGATGAATTTGGGTACCAAACTTTATGCAAGGGCAAAGACTATTCCAATCGAGATATAGATTAATGCCAAGAAGATAGAAGGAATTTGGAGCCTAGCAAGATTGCCTCCAAGCTACCTAAATTTCAAACAAGAAAATTTGTAGTGTGAAGGTTTGTCCATTGTGTCACACCAGTTCCAATCTCAAAATGGCCTTCATTTAAACCTGTGTCCCTTATAGACCCCATTTCAAGCCTATTAAAGACCTATTGATCTCTCTTGGTAGGTAGAGTCTATTAGTGGAGATAGTTTGGATGAGCATGCATATGAGATAGACAATATTTAAACTCAAATGAGACCTTTGGCCAAGTAATGTGTATGTGCCTATCTGAAGTGCAACAATTCTTGCTTAAATAGAAATGATTCCAGAATTTAGTATGGTAACTAGGGTTGTCATGTTATAGATATGTTAATTTTGAAAAATCAAGTCCTGAGGTATATTGACTTTGATTTGACAAAGCCAACATTTGATTTCAAAATCAAAATTCAAAAAAAAAATGTGTTTTGTCATACAAAGCCTTCAAGTTAAGGGAAGTATGTTGAACCTCTAAAGGACACATTGGGAAATGGAAATGATTACTGGCAAGGTCATGAAGAAGCTACAAACTAACATGCTGAAACGTAGTTTAAAATGGATGTATCCCTGACTCTGCAACTTGGGATCTCCACCACTCATATTTTCAACATCTCAAAGATAAAAGCCATAAATGTGAAGCATCCTGTAATTCCAATGCAAGACCTGAACGAGCATCTGAAAGAAACCAATGAGAACACTTCTGCTGATAACCTCGGTCTGTGAGTCGATGGAACGACTGTAAGTATCATTCATGCACATCATGAGCATATCACATCACACTTTCTTGTCTTGTGTTGTCTATTCCTTGTTAAAATGAACAGCAAACACCCTGCGAAGTAAAGAATCAAAAGAAGATATTGAATCAAGGGGACATGGAAAGACTATTTGCTTGTGAAAGCTCCAGTCATTTTGCAAAAGAAGAAATACATGCTTGTGCGACGAACTAGACGGCAAAAACATCAATCAGAGCCCGCATAGAAAAATCATGGGTTTGAGCCTACACAGGGGGCAGAGCTTCTCCTTTTCAATTTTTAAGTTTATGCATAAATAAAATATTTTGAATATCTTACCACGCAGGGGGGGCAAGGAGAAGATATGAAGGCTAGCTAAAAAATGGCTGAAATCTTTTGCTTTACAAAAGTGCAAAGGAAGAACAAAAAGAATGGAACATTAGAACTATCAAAAGAATGAAAACGCAAAAGATAAAAGATCTGTCCAGCTAAAATATCTAAAGCCAGGGTAAAGACCCGATCTCCAATGGATAAAGATCCATGTTTTAAAGGTAAATACCCAATTTCCAGTAGATAAAGATCCATATTTCAAGGGTAGAGACCCAATTTCTAATGGATAAGGATCTATTTTTCAAAGGTAGAGACCCGATTTTCAAAGGATAAAGATCCATGTTTCAAGGGTAAAGACTCGATTTCCATTGGATAAAGATCCATATTTCAAGGGTAAAGACCCGATTTGTAATGGATAAAGAACCATTTTTCAAGGGTAAATACCCGATGTCCAATGGATAAAGATCCATGTTTCAAGGGTAAAGACCCGATTTTCAAAGGATAAAGATCCATGTTTCAAGGGTAAAGACTTGATTTCTAATGGATAAAGATCCATATTTCAAGGGTAAAGACCCGATTTCCAATGGATAAAGATCCATGTTTCAAGGGTAAAGACCCGATCTCTAATGGATAAAGATCCATTTTCAAGGGTAAAGGCCTGATTTCCAATGGATAAAGATCCATGTTTCAAGGGTAAAGGCCCGATGTCCAATGGATAAAGATCCATGTTTCAAGGGTAAAGACCCGATTTCCAAAGGATAAAGATCCATGTTTCAAGGGTAAAGACCCGATTTCCAATGGATAAAGATCCATATTTCAAGGGTAAAGACACAATTTCCAATGGATAAAGATCCCTGTTTCGAGGGTAAAAACCCAATGTCCAATAGATAAAGATCCATGTTTCAAGGGTAAAGACCCAATCTCCAATGGATAAAGATCCATGTTCCTAGGTTAAAGACCCAATTTCCAATAGATAAAGATCTATTTATGGTGGGTAAAGACCTACAATTCATAAAAATGGAACAACCAGTTATGCCATAATTCTCAGCTGATAAAAGGTCAGTCAAATCAAATTCAATCTCGGGTCCAAGCACCCAAAACAAATTCAAATAACCATCTCATCAAAAATTAAGTCTTAGTGCCTTTCACTCTCTTTTACTAAAGTCTCAGATCGTTCAAGCAGGGGGCAAACTGTAGACCCTTAATTTTTGACCCAGTCCGGTCCAATATATTTTATTTAGTCCAAAATAATTTTTGTATTATCTTAATTAAATAATATTTGTTTTAGTATTTAGTTTTTATAATTAATAAAAAATAAAAAATAATAATAATAAATAAATAAACAAAAATAAAAATCGACGACGGAAAAATAATGTTGGACGAAATGGTCGTGGGCCATTTCGCCCACAGGAGTTTCCTGCGGGCGAAATGGCCCACAGCTCGCCAGCACCAATTTTCGCTCGCCAGTCCTCGTAGCCAGCCACAGCAGTTTTTTTACCAGCGAGATTTTTCCACAGCAGTTTTTTTTTTTGCCAGCGAAATTTTTCCGACGTAATTTTTTTCAAAACCAAATTCTATTTGGTTTCGTCTTTGATAGGCTTGAAACGAGGTCTATACGACACACGGGTTAAATGAAAGCCATTTGTAAGTTGGAGCCATTGTGACACTATGGGCAAACCCTTAGACTACAAATTTCTTATTTATAGAGTTGGAAGCATGAAAAGATAGAGCATTGAACATTCTGCTTTCTTCTTCACATGAACCCAGATCTTGATTAGGACAGTTTTTGCCTCTGTAAAAAGTTTGATACTCACATTGCTTTCCTTTTCTTCTTTTCCTTTTTATCTCTTTATTTATTTTTTATCCTTTTTTCTCTTAGCTTCTTTATCATTTTGTCCTTCTTTCCTAAGGACTATCAAGTACATGACTTTCAAGAACTAGGTGGCCTTTCTCCTATTTCTCTGATTTTGGTTGAGTTTCTAGTTGGGCTTGACCAATTTAAACCAAACTATCTTTGCTTTCTACTGCTTTAGGTGAAGAAAAATTTGGTTGTCTTTCTGAACTATCTTTTGTGTTTTATTCTCTTTTCCATTTCTTCTTCTTCTTCTTCTTCTTCTTCTTCTTCTTCTTCTTTTCTCTTTTTTTTCTTTTTCTCTTCTCTTTTCTAATTTTTCCCTTTTTATTTTCTTTCTTCCTCCTTTTTTTCTGTGTTGTTAGGTCCTAGCTTTAAAAGAATCATCTCAAATACACCATTCTATACTTTATGGATGAGTGGAGTCGAGTGAGCCTTGTTTCAACAAGGATAAATCATTTCTTATTCTAATGTCATCTTAGTGAATTTGAGATATCAAGTCTAACATCAACTGAACTTCAACTACCCTTATGATCTTGACTATGCATTCCTTTCATTGATCTTCTTGCCTCTTCACCTTAGTGATCATTAGATTTGTAAAAAATGTAACAATAGCTCGAGGTAGGTCATTGGGCTTATAAGTCAATAAAGAGAAAGCTAAAACCTCATAAAGGCTTAAAGGGATAACTAGGGATTGATAATTAATTGGGTGGATTCTAGTTGTTGGCTTTTTAAACAATGCCTAGATCATCTCTCTCTTAAATAAGCAGAGTTCAATTTCACGTCAAAAGTTTTCAAAGCATATTCTTAGACTGACTAGACAAAGGTAATTATGTAGGAGCCCTCTCTAAGTAAGCATACACAATACAAGACTATAGAATAATTCCCTCACCTAGTAAAGTCATTCAAATTATAATGCACAAATATACTAATTTATGAATATCAAGCTAAATTCGTCATCGGTTGGACACCAAAATGAGCAAAGACCATGAAAAATTTGATGAAAATAATTTATTCAAACAAACATAATTTTAAAAATATAATTGTTCCAAATATGTAATATCCTCATATATGCCCTAGAAGTTGTGATTATGTTGTTGTTGTTGTTATATAATTGGATTGAATATATGTGTTAAATTACAAGAGAAAAGAAATAGAGAAAAGAATGTTTATGTATATGTGATTTGGGAAAGAATTTAGGGTTTAGAGAGAATGGTATATGTTGTGTATATGATGATATATATAACATATAAGTTGGTCAAAATGAAGAGTCAAGGAAAGAAGATATTTATTTTTGTTAAGTGTGAAGTTACTATAAAGGGCATGTAATGAATGGTAATCAAGACAAATGGTATAAGGGTGTTTAGGTAATTACTCTTGTTGAATCACTTGGTGGAGATTTAAAGAGGTGATATTTTGTCTTTTCTTCATTTCCTTCTTCTTCTTCTTCTCTTCTCCACGTTGGTTGGCTCCTCCTTAGACAAGAGAGAGCAAAGTGAGATTTGTTTAATTCTAACATCAAATTGAAGGGAGAATCAAAGGATTTAATTGAAGATTTGTGGAATTCAACAACTTAGGTAAGTTCTTTCTCTTGATTTTCCTTTGTTCTTTTGAAATTGTGTTTGGGATTGGTGAGTTGATATGGATGGTTGATGGAGTGTGTTTGTGTATGGTGTGTGTAAAAGTGTTGAAATGGAATTAAAGATAAGAAGCTAGGTTGGTGTTGGTGATGGAAGAGTAAGAGTTGTGTTTAGTGAATTTTTTTCTGTTTTACAATTAGTAAAGGCTGTGACTTGTATGATTTTTAATTAATTATAGAAAAATGTTCTTGAAGTGAATTTTTGATATGTTGTGCCTCTATGAGTCTAGAATGACTGAAAAATATGTTGATTCGATTTTGGAATGGTTATGAGTTTAGAAAGATTATTTTTATTAGACCTGTTCCAGCAGGTACCTTAACTGAGACAGCTATATTTCGGGATTTTTAATAAAATGTAGAAAATTCATATCCAATTGAATTTTGGATATGTTGTTGCTTAGTGAGTCTAGTATTTGAGAAAAATAATTTGGAACCACTTTGATTGAATTTGATTTATGGAATTCACAAAGTTCAGAACTGCTGCCAGGATGCAGGGCAATTGGGGCAGTCTGGTTAGGTGAACTATTTGACCAAGATTTTGTGTTCAGTTTGATCTGAAATTTTAAAGGAATGATTTTAAGATACAAAACTAAATTCTGTAAAATTTTAGAATTTTTAGTCAAGTAGATTATTTTATACAATTTTTCAAAATAAGGATAAAATGGAGTCTTAAACCAGAATATACTATTCATATGGTCATTTTGCTAATATTCCTTTGGATTAGGTTTTGAAGATATTGGGTTGCATTAACCTAAATGTGGAGAATTCTTGGAAAGAAAAGAAATGTATAGATTGATGGGACTAGTTCTTGAGGTAAGTACCAATACATATGATTGTATTTAATTACATAATTTGAGGCTTAACACATTTGTTTGCAAATGTGTTAAGTGATCTATTATATTGTTAACATAATTGGACTAAGGTGATGATTGAATGATGTGAAGGATGTGAAGATCATTAACCAGGTAAGCATAAACCCTATTTGATTGTATATCCTTATATGTCTTTGAACATTAACACATTGGGATGAAAGTGTTAAATAAGCTATTATATTGTGAATGTAAATGAAGAATATATATAAAGGATGAAATATGAAATGGGAAAGGTAGGAAGAAATGAGGATCATTCTTAAGGTATGTGCAATTTGTTATGATAAATGCTCTAGTAATGAATGATGTTAATGTGTTTTGAGAAGTGAGAAAATGTTATGTTATATGCATTGTGAATCTTGTGTATGGCAATGTATTATATGAATAATATACTTTGAAATGTGATATCAATGATGCTATATGTATCATATGGATTGAGATATGATATGATATGAAGCCATTGTGATTGGCTATGATAATTCATTTGAAAGAGATAAGGCATGTTGGCCTAATTGATGATGAGATTGATAATGAAATAATAAATGAATTGTTTGTTTAATATGTTATTCAGTTTCAGAGTTCTGGATTTGGGTGGCATGCCTAAGAAATGATGAAAGGTAACAGTCTTGCCGGGTTGAGGATCTCCTCATATGTGTTGAGTTGATGGTCCAAGAGACTGGGTCTGTTACACTATGAGAATTGTGAATATGAGATATATGATTTGTAACAGTCTTGCCGGGTTGAGGATCTCCTCATATGTGTTGAGTTGATGGTCCAAGAGACTGGGTCTGTTACACTATCCTTGGATAGAGATACATGTATATACATTGCCTACGGGCGTGATGATTGTGACTATGAACCAAAGCAGTAACTCTGAACTTTGAATAACATATTAGTGTTTTGGGCCCGAGTCTGTCTTTATTGTCAATGTGAATTGCAAGTATTAAAATATTGATTGTGAGTATTAATAATGAATTATGCTTGGTGAATTGTGAATAATATAATGTTATTAAGTGTATTATGTAAATGAATTGTGGTTGATGATAAAGGTTGTCTTTATTGTAAATGTGATTTATGATTTGTATGATATGTAATTTGTGTATTGCAATAATGATTGGTATGGTATATATAATGTAGGGGTATTAATATATTGGTTTTGAGTATTGGTGATGCATTGGGGTTGGTGATAATATTATGTATATATGTACATCATATTTGAAATTAGCTAGGATATATTAAAGATGAAATTAAAAAGAAAAGAAGATATGATAAGAACTAATTATATATTGAATTGATGTATCATTATATGTCAATACTTCTATACTATATGTTTATATTTTATAGTTGGACTACTAAGCTCTCGGGCTTAGCGCGGGTGTTTATTCGCGCAGGTATATAGATGGAAGATATGAAGTCTTTTATTATGCCACAAGAAGAGTAAAGTTTGTCGAGACCAACTAGAGGGTAATGCATACATGTATAAACTTTAATTATGATGTATTTCTGACCAGAGAGTATTTATATGTATAAATGAAGTTTTTGATAAAGATAATGATTTTGTAAATGTTATTTAAATTAATGTATTATGGTTTGAACTCTGTTACAGGTTTTTAAAAGGTAACGAAAAGTGACATCCTTATACTTTATATATTTACTGTATGTATACTAGGTATACGCATAGTACTTATATAGTGTATCGGGGTGTTACAATTATTTTGGTATCAGAGCTTAGGTTCGAGATTCTCGGCCTAAGTGAGAAAAAAAAAAATTTTTTTGAAAAGTTTAAATAAAAGTAAAAAGGAAAAGTTTTGAAATGAAATTTGTAATACATGCATATGCATTGACACCTAGGTTGGTCTCGGATGTGACATTATATGAATTATAGAATATTTGTGTTATATGAGATGTTCAATATAGTTGATGATATATGTGTATACTATTTTGATGTGATGAGAAATTATGATTGTTGACAATGATGTTGGAAATGAATTATAATTGAGGCATAGTGCCTAATTGATTATGAGAAACTAATTGTGAAATGTAATATGTTATATGTATATTGATGATGCATATGAAAATGTCATGTTGTGTGCAACATGGAATGTAATGTTGATGTTTATGAGCAATATTATGTAGGACATAATATGAATTGAAACATAAAGAAATGAAAAGGAGAATAAATTTGAAAATGAGTTGAAAATCAAATCAAGATAAGAGTATGTACTTTTTCTTCTATACTTTGAACCTCTTTATAATAAAGTTTATGTTGGTTTTGCTAATGTTGAATTTACTAGACAGCGGAAATGATATCGAATTGTTAAAATTGAAAGTTATGTTATTTAAATGAGGAGAGTATGGTGGAATGTTGAATGAGTTGTTTAGTAGAGACAAAGTGTGATTATGTAAAGTTGGGATGTGTATACAGTTAAGGTTGTGTTTAAAGGAAAAAGAGATGATAGTGGTTAAGTAAGAATATAACTTAGTATTGTTACTATAATGCGAGCATAGTAAATTCAATGTTAGAAATGTGAGATGCTTGGATATTGTGAAAGCTCATGGTAATGGTGATAATATGTGATATTTGAGATTTTTGAAGTGAGCTTTATGATTGTGGAAATTATATGTTTTAATATTGCTTTGTGATATATATTTGTAAGATGTTTTTAAAGTGATGATAGAAAAGATGAGTTTGGCAAATTGAAGCTTAAACGAAGTAGTAAATTGAGAAGTTAAAGTTTTAGTGGAATTTGATAAAGATTATTGGGATATTGATAGTTAACTATATATGCAATGCATGAGCTAAGTGAAATGACTAGTATTGCATATGGAAGTATTATGAATTGAGTAATGTGATTGATAGTATGAGAATTTGTTTTGAAATAATCAAGGAAGTGGATAAGTAAATAGAAATGAGTTATTTTAAGTCATTTTACTGAACAGGGTAAGAATGAATATGGGAGTGTACTAAATATTTTTAAAGACGAAAGTGAAAGAGATGTCACATTGGGAATGTGACTGAGATGAATATGAAGTGTTACTATAGTCGGAATATATATGTTTGTAGTGTGAATAAATACTTTATATCATATTGGAAGAATGAGAAGGATAGTGTTTAAAAGAAAATGATAAACACTAAATTTGTATTGAATGTATGAAAAAGGAAAATACTATAAGAGCATATAATTAAGTGTATACATGTATATGATATGTGAATTGAGTTTTCCAATATGAATGAAATTATGATATATAAACACATTTGTGAATCACATTATGAGGATGGCTTATGAAGATATATGTGGTATAATTATAGAATTAGTGATATGGAAAAACAATGTTATATGTATTAGTGGACCTAAGAGAGATTAGGTCTTGAACTGTGTAAAGCTAGATGGATTATGTGATGGAAGTGAGAATGGAAAGAACTTGAGTAATATTGGACAGTGGAAATTGTTATAATGAGTATTGAACTTGATGATTATATTATATTTAGAGTTTCAAAGTATTCACATATGAAAAGTTCTATGTAATTATATTATAAGAGATTGTAGATGGATTAGAAATGAAGTGATGAATAGAAATTGTATAAGAACTGTATATGATTGAATATGTATATAGTAATATTGTTAAAGCATGAGTTAAGTTGATAAGGATCATATAAGCGAATACAAATTGGTTGAAACGAAGTTGGAATGTGTTAACTTCTGTTATACTAAAAATGTTAAGATTGAGAATAGAATTATAAAAGAACGGTATTGAATTGAAAGTTCTAGGTTTGAATATTAATCTCTTAAAGTCATGTGTTTTGTTCAGTATTTTGGATCGGTTAATTTGTTATCCATGGATTTGGATCTTAGATATAATGATTGTAATACGGATTTGGTGAGGTTGACAATTTTGTTTGAGAAGTATAGTTAAAAATTATGATGGTTAAAGTTGTACCTTATTATTATTATTTTTTTTATGTTAAGAATTTGGTTATAACTGTGAAAAAAAAAATTTAAAAAAATTTTGAAATGTGTTGAGTTATGGATAATATGACAAAAAGGTAATCAAAATAAATATACCAATGATAGGAAATGTGAAGAGTTAGTAAAAGGGAGAAATTATATTATATGAATGAAAGTTATACTGAATATGTTTATGGTATGTAACTTGAGGTTTAAGGGAATGAACTCAAAGTTTGAGTGAATGAATTATAGATATTAAGTATGATATAACATTTTTATGAGAATTGGTGGAAATTATACTAAGATAATAAAGAATAAACTATGTGTATATTAAAAGATATTAGAAGTGATTTGTTATCATGATGATTTGACTGAAAATAGATTGAAAGAGAGCAGAAATTGAATATAAGTTTGCTCTTATGGAATTAAGTTATATTTATACTTATATGAAAATTGTGAAATTTCATGATAAGTTAGATTACTTAATCGTTGGTTGGAATTGAACAAGATTGGAACGTGGGTATATTGTGACAGATAGATTAATTGATCTGGATTTGGCTAAGATTATGGATCATTAATAAAATTTAATGTGTATAGTTGTATTAAGAAAATAGGTATTTACATGATAATGTATATGATGTAAATTTTAAAGTATGATTGGACATGAATGAGTGGAGTATAGTAATTGTTAATCATGATAAGAAGAGAAAAAGATTGGTTATCTATAAAATAAGTTGAAAGATAATGTATTAATATGTAAGTTAAGTGAAAAGCATGCTAAAGAAATAACTCCATTTATGAAAAATCAGGATTTTGTTATCTATTGAGAGTGATAAATGTCTATTTAGACAGTGATTGTAATGAAGGGATAATTAATGTTCAGATATAAGTCAATGGTTTTTAATGTTAAAGTTAAGAGAGTAATTATACAGAGGTGAAATAACAAAATATATTAAATATAAAGATTTGACAAAGTATTATTGTGCTATATGATGATCTGATTCTAGTATAAAGATATTAATAGGAAATGTAATGTGATCTTTTGAATGTTTGATTAAGAAAGTAACCAGATGTATAAACATATAGAATGATGAGTTATAGAATTTAAAGAAGGTGGTTGATTCTAAAGAGGAGAGTTGGAGTTATATGATTTGATGATATAATGACTTAAGCATATAATTAACTTCATATGGGAGTTAAGATAGTATTTTGTTAAGAATAAATTGTTATGGTACTGATAATTTCGAGGACGAAATTATTTAAGGGGGAGAGAATTGTAATATCCTCATATATGCCCTAGAAGTTGTGATTATGTTGTTGTTGTTGTTATATAATTGGATTGAATATATGTGTTAAATTACAAGAGAAAAGAAATAGAGAAAAGAATGTTTATGTATATGTGATTTGGGAAAGAATTTAGGGTTTAGAGAGAATGGTATATGTTGTGTATATGATGATATATATAACATATAAGTTGGTCAAAATGAAGAGTCAAGGAAAGAAGATATTTATTTTTGTTAAGTGTGAAGTTACTATAAAGGGCATGTAATGAATGGTAATCAAGACAAATGGTATAAGGGTGTTTAGGTAATTACTCTTGTTGAATCACTTGGTGGAGATTTAAAGAGGTGATATTTTGTCTTTTCTTCATTTCCTTCTTCTTCTTCTTCTCTTCTCCACGTTGGTTGGCTCCTCCTTAGACAAGAGAGAGCAAAGTGAGATTTGTTTAATTCTAACATCAAATTGAAGGGAGAATCAAAGGATTTAATTGAAGATTTGTGGAATTCAACAACTTAGGTAAGTTCTTTCTCTTGATTTTCCTTTGTTCTTTTGAAATTGTGTTTGGGATTGGTGAGTTGATATGGATGGTTGATGGAGTGTGTTTGTGTATGGTGTGTGTAAAAGTGTTGAAATGGAATTAAAGATAAGAAGCTAGGTTGGTGTTGGTGATGGAAGAGTAAGAGTTGTGTTTAGTGAATTTTTTTCTGTTTTACAATTAGTAAAGGCTGTGACTTGTATGATTTTTAATTAATTATAGAAAAATTTTCTTGAAGTGAATTTTTGATATGTTGTGCCTCTATGAGTCTAGAATGACTGAAAAATATGTTGATTCGATTTTGGAATGGTTATGAGTTTAGAAAGATTATTTTTATTAGACCTGTTCCAGCAGGTACCTTAACTGAGACAGCTATATTTCGGGATTTTTAATAAAATGTAGAAAAATCATATCCAATTAAATTTTGGATATGTTGTTTCTTAGTGAGTCTAGTATTTGAGAAAAATAATTTGGAACCACGTTGATTGAATTTGATTTATGGAATTCACAAAGTTCAGAACTGCTGCCAGGATGCAGGGCAATTGGGGCAGTCTGGTTAGGTGAACTATTTGACCAAGATTTTGTGTTCAGTTTGATCTGAAATTTTAAAGGAATGATTTTAAGATACAAAACTAAATTCTGTAAAAAGTTTAGAATTTTTAGTCAAGTAGATTATTTTATACAATTTTTCAAAATAAGGATAAAATGGAGTCTTAAACCAGAATGTACTATTCATATGGTCATTTTGCTAATATTCCTTTGGATTAGGTTTTGAAGAGATTGGGTTGCATTAACCTAAATGTGGAGAATTCTTGGAAAGAAAAGAAATGTATAGATTGATGGGACTAGTTCTTGAGGTAAGTACCAATACATATGATTGTATTTAATTACATAATTTGAGGCTTAACACATTTGTTTGCAAATGTGTTAAGTGATCTATTATATTGTTAACATAATTGGACTAAGGTGATGATTGAATGATGTGAAGGATGTGAAGATCATTAACCAGGTAAGCATAAACCCTATTTGATTGTATATCCTTATATGTCTTTGAAAATTAACACATTGGGATGAAAGTGTTAAATAAGCTATTATATTGTGAATGTAAATGAAGAATATATATAAAGGATGAAATATGAAATGGGAAAGGTAGGAAGAAATGAGGATCATTCTTAAGGTATGTGCAATTTGTTATGATAAATGCTCTAGTAATGAATGATGTTAATGTGTTTTGAGAAGTGAGAAAATGTTATGTTATATACATTGTGAATCTTGTGTATGGCAATGTATTATATGAATAATATACTTTGAAATGTGATATCAATGATGCTATATGTATCATATGGATTGAGATATGATATGATATGAAGCCATTGTGATTGGCTATGATAATTCATTTGAAAGAGATAAGGCATGTTGGCCTAATTGATGATGAGATTGATAATGAAATAATAAATGAATTGTTTGTTTAATATGTTATTCAGTTTCAGAGTTCTGGATTTGGGTGGCATGCCTAAGAAATGATGAAAGGTAACAGTCTTGCCGGGTTGAGGATCTCCTCATATGTGTTGAGTTGATGGTCCAAGAGACTAGGTCTGTTACACTATGAGAATTGTGAATATGAGATATATGATTTGTAACAGTCTTGCCGGGTTGAGGATCTCCTCATATGTGTTGAGTTGATGGTCCAAGAGACTAGGTCTGTTACACTATCCATGGATAGAGATACATGTATATACATTGCCTACGGGCGTGATGATTGTGACTATGAACCAAAGCAGTAACTCTGAACTTTGAATAACATATTAGTGTTTTGGGCCCGAGTCTGTCTTTATTGTCAATGTGAATTGCAAGTATTGAAATATTGATTGTGAGTATTAATAATGAATTATGCTTGGTGAATTGTGAATAATATAATGTTATTAAGTGTATTATGTAAATGAATTGTGGTTGATGATAAAAGTTGTCTTTATTGTAAATGTGATTTATGATTTGTATGATATGTAATTTGTGTATTGCAATAATGATTGGTATGGTATATATAATGTAGGGGTATTAATATATTGGTTTTGAGTATTGGTGATGCATTGGGGTTGGTGATAATATTATGTATATATGTACATCATATTTGAAATTAGCTAGGATATATTAAAGATGAAATTAAAAAGAAAAGAAGATATGATAAGAACTAATTATATATTGAATTGATGTATCATTATATGTCAATACTTCTATACTATATGTTTATATTTTATAGTTGGACTACTAAGCTCTCGGGCTTAGCGCTGGTGTTTATTCGCGCAGGTATATAGATGGAAGATATGAAGTCTTTTATTATGCCACAAGAAGAGTAAAGTTTGTCGAGACCAACTAGAGGGTAATGCATACATGTATAAACTTTAATTATGATGTATTTCTGACCAGAGAGTATTTATATGTATAAATGAAGTTTTTGATAAAGATAATGATTTTGTAAATGTTATTTAAATTAATGTATTATGGTTTGAACTCTGTTACAGGTTTTTAAAAGGTAACGAAAAGTGACATCCTTATACTTTATATATTTACTGTATGTATACTAGGTATACGCATAGTACTTATATAGGGTATCGGGGTGTTACAAAATAAGTACTAAAGAAAGCAAAATAAAAAGAGCAACACTCCAAGCTAAAGGAAGTTCATTGACTTGGAGTCGAAGATACTCTATTTATTTAGACATATCAAGGGCAATGATTTTTTTCATCATCAAGGATCATTGCTTCATCATCCATAGTTAGTTCGAGCTTGCTTAATAGCACATCATCTTTAGCAACTTCTCCATCCATATCATCATAAGATGACAAGGTAAAACTCTTCATGAAGGTTATAAGTGTTGGTGCGCTTCTAAATTTAGGCAGAGGATTATTCTTAGTGTTGGGCTTATCAGGCTCAGGCAGCTTTCCACTGTCAATCAAATCTTAGATTTTGTGCATTAATCAAACACATTTATCTGTCTCATTCCCTTGCACTTGATGGAATTGATAGAAGACCTTGGCATCAAAATTTGGTGGTAGAGCCTTATGTAGAGGCCGAGGTGCCAATGGTTGTAGCAAATCCGTTTTCATTAGATTTTCTAACATCTTTGACAAAAGCTCCCTTAAGTTTGAAAATTTACACTTCTTTGTCAGTTTAGTTGTTGTATTTTTCTCAACACCACCTCTTTCCCTTTGACTTTGCCCACTAGGGTGGTAGCCGCCCTTATTACTCTACTTAGACAACACATAGTTCGGCTAGTCTTGGGATTGATCCCTCATTTTTCATTCAATCTCTATTAGTGAACATGTTCCCCGTTGATGCTGCCTTTCCCTTCTTTCTTATGTCAATGGGAGATGCCTCATTAGCATTATTGATGATCTCCAAAATTTCAATCAATTGGGTCTTCATATAATTTCAACCAATTGATCTCATAGCTCTGCCATCCTAGCTTTGACAGCTTCATCGACTATGTCCCTTAGCTGGTTTGCATCCATCCTTCCAATGAAGTACTTGAATCAAAATCAATATTGTAGGTGGTATCATTGTATGCTCTTGAATTGTTGTACTCCAAGTCTATGAGCCAGAAAGGATAAATGATATGAGATGCAAATATATGTATGCATGTATGCACAAACAACAAATAAAGATAGGTAGAACATCCCTTCCAACCTTATAACTTTCACACACGGATGGCGAGTCTCTTTTTCTAGGTATATGGTTAACAAAATACCAACATGGGGTATCTTGTTTTCGAATAATTTCCTCGGACGTTTTAACCAATAGTTATATTTTTGAACATGAAAATCAGTTCATGATAATTCTTGTTAATTAGCTTTTAATCCATCCAATAAACTAAAACATCTTTTATGCTATATTGGATTAAAACTAAATTAAGAGGTTTATTATAAATAAATTTCTCACTTGAAAAAGTAACTAATGATTCATGAAAAAAATAAGCCCATGATTAATAATTCTTAGTATAAACTAGGCTCACAATTAATTTTTGGTATTTCCATAATTGACATAAATATTAGTAAGCTCTTTCAAAAGGTCATAATGAAGTGAAAAATAGTTTTGTTTCAAAGCCCATAATAAGATTTTAGAAAAAATGAATTTTGGGCTTTGTACTTGAGTCATGAGAAAAAGAATTTTTGATTTATTTTGAAAAAGTTTTATGTCCAAAGATCATTTTGAAAATTTTAAAAATAGTTTTGGTCTTTTGGATCTTAAAGGAAAAGAATTATTTTTGAGCTTACAATATAGGTATGCCATATTAGAAAAAGAACAAACCAAATAAGCTATGGTTTAAACCAAGATAAATTAACCATAGTCAAACAATAAGCATTTGGGGTAAAACCTAAAAAAAGCAACTAGACCAATTACATGAGCTTTAGTTTTTGGTTTGAAAGGCTTAGGTTCCCATAGCAAGTATATACCAAAAGGTACAAAGCTATGAGTGGTTATGCCATTCTCGATCTCCATACCTTGAGTAAAAGTATGGTATCCCTTACATAACACAACACGGGTAACACAGGTGTCCTAACTCACGTACACGATGCAATCTAAATGATGCAATGGATAATATCATGATAAGAAAGAATAGAATAATATAAAGACCAAGGAAATCAACTTCTTTTATCCCTAGTGGAGTCGCCACTGTGAGCGAAATTTTTCGGCCCCACTCCCATGTGGAATGGTTCTTGCGACTTCGGCACTGTTAGGCTCATGGCCTTAGAGAACACGAGCCTAATCCTGGAGAAAATTGAGTTGCCACCCGGATGGGCTGGGAAAAAGAAAGGGGTGGATGACTGTAGACCCTTAATTTTTGACCCAGTGCTGTCCAATATATTTTATTTAGTCTAAAATAATTTTTGTGTTGTCTAATATATTTTAATTGGTCCAAAATAATTTTTGTTATCTTAATTAAATAATTTTTGCTTTATTATCTAATTTTTATTAATAAAAAATAAAAATAAACAAATGAAAATCAAAAAAATAAAAATAAAAATCGGCGACGAAAAAATCATCGCCGAAAATTCCAGCGGGCTAGGACGTGGGCCATTTCGCCCTCAGGAGTTTCCTGCGGGTGACTTTTTTTTACTACCCAAGGCTTTGATACATTTTGAAATTGAGAAATTTCTACAGGAGCTCATGCTATTCGAGAACAATTAGCTGATCGCGAGCACAAAGACGCAAAATCCCTATTTTGGAACTGTTTCAAGCAAATGTGCATTCTCCCCTTTTTTTGGACATAATAGACAAATCTCTTTTTTTTCTTTTGATATTTCTGAATTGATGAAAACAATATTTATAAATTATTAAATTATTTATAAATTATTAAATTATTTATAAGTCGCACGTTGCTTTCTACCACATCGTTTCAAACGAAGTTTTACCATAACATTCCTTGAGTTTTGAACTAGTATGTAATTGATTCAATTATGGTGTGGAATCGTGACTAGTCATTGGTTCAACCGGTACATATTAATCTAAACTTTTAATTTCTATTGTGTAGTCTCTGAAGAAGTTCAGAAAGAATTCAATTTAACCCCATCCCTGATTCTTTCATTTCCATGTAAAGATCATTTCCTTCACGAGTACGTTCTCCTACTCCACCAAATACGGATGCACCCCCATGCGCTTTTGCAATGTTGTTGATTAATTCCATAATAAGTACTGTTTTACCCAGTCCAGCTCCCCCGAATAGTCTGATTTTTCCTCCACGGCGATAAGGGGCTAAAAGATCTACTACTTTAATTCCTATTTCAAAAATAGATAATTTTGTATCTAATTGTATAAAGGCAGGTGCAAATCTATGAATAGGGGATGTTGCGCGAGTATCTAGAGGACCTAAATGGCTCACACCATTTTGTCCGCAGGCCTATTCCCCGCCCCTGCAGCAGCCAACTGCGGCAGATTTTTTTTGCCAGTGCAATTTTTCCTGCGGCAAATTTTTTCGCCAGCGTAATTTTTCCGCAATAGTTTTTTTCGCCAACGAAATTTTCCGACGCAAATTTCAAATATTGTATGCCATGAGTAACTAGGAAAAAAACCATAAAATAATCTCTATAAATAACAACACAAAAAAGAAGAAAGGTAATCAGAAATTAGGGACGAAATTGGAGAGTTGGAAACCGATTCTGTGAACAAAAGGCAGCAAATCAATTTGACTGTTTGAGAGCAACAATCAAAGCATTAAAAAAATTATCAAAGGCAGCAATTGCCTTTGTTTTAATTCATCCAAGAAGAATTATTTTTGGAGGAACCATCAAAAGGAGATATGTATTAAATTCTTATTTTGTTATAATTTTCACAGTAGCATAAACTATCTAATTATAGCTTTCAAAATCAAAATCCCAGAACTTTAATTTAGCTTTTCAAAAGTTAAAAACACTAATTCATTGCTTTATTTTCCAAAGAATTTAAAGTTATTAATTTAGTTTCTTCAAAACCCCAAAACCCTAATTTACTTTCCAAATCATCAAAACCCTTAAATTATATCCAGTTTCTTTCCAAAAGCTTTAAAAACTACTTTTTTGCTTTTAAAAACTTTAAATCATTTGTTTATTTTTATAAAACTTCATAAAAGCATCAAGTTGATTTTCAAACCCTAAAAGCCTAAACATCCACCGAAACCCTAATTCTAAAATACTAAACTCAAATTCAACTTCCAAACCTAAAATAGTAAACCCTAATCCCTTTAAAACCTTAAACCCTAACTTTTTCTAAACCTTAATCCTTTAAAACATTAAAAACCATAAAAACACAAATATTTTAAATTTACACAGTAAGCTTGAAATCTTCATTTAAAGCCATAAATCAAAAGTATTTTAAAGTATCCAAAACCCTAGTTTCATATTTCACCATTCAAACCTTAATTTGGTTAATCAAAGAGTCTTACCAACTTTAAAACATAAAACCTTAATCTATTTTAATTCCTTAAAAAATTCACAGTAGCCTAATTCTATGAATTCCAAAACCCCAACACATGAAATAAAGAACCCTAAATGGAAACAATAGTTATAACTTAGATTTTTATTTGCCTTATTCAATTCTATATTTGATTATGCTTTAATTTATTTAAATTCAATGCTTGGTTTATTTAATTTATCATGGATGGATGTTTATTTTCCATTGATACTTAATACTTTTAATGAATGATTTATTTATGAGGAATGACTATTTACTTTTATCAATTTATTTAGGTTTCTAAATGTTGTAAGAGGTATGCTTCCACTTGGTGGGTACCTCATTAGTTAAATATCATGTAATTTAATTTGCTTTTCTATCTTAGAACTTATGTAAATGGCATGTTTCTACCTTTCGGTGGGTGTCTTATTTAGGCATGTGATGTAAGGACATGTTTCCATCTTCGGATGGATGTCCATTTATTTATTTTGCTTGGACCTTGCTTTAATTTTAATATATTGATGCTTTCTTTTAATTATTGTGTGTAATATGGATAATGTTGTTATATTTAAGAATTTTATAATATTAAGATCTTTAAAGGAGGTCGGTTCCAATGAACCAGGCGTTGTGGGGGTGCTGGGTCATTTCTCACATTCCCCACATGTATCCAACTTTCCAAACCCATTAAGGGGTTGGGGATTCCTTAGGAATCGAATCATCAACCCCTTTCTTTTTCCTGGCCCGTCCGGGTGGCGACTCCATTTTCTCCGGACTTAGGTCCGTGTTCTCTAAGGCCCTGAGCCTAAATAGTGCCGAAGTCTTAAGAACCATTCCACCGGGAGTGGGGGCGAAAATCCCCGCTCACAGTGGCGACTCCACTGGGGATAAGAGAAGTTGATTCCATTGGTCTTTATATTATTCTATTCTTTCTTATAATGATATTATCCATTGCATCATATTAGATTGCATTGTGTGCGTGAGTTAGGACACCCGTGTTGTGTTATGTGAGGGATACCATACTTTCACTCAAGGTATGGAGATCGAGTATGGCATAACCACTCATAGCCTCGTACCATTTGGTATATACTTGCTATGGGAACCTAAGCCTTTTTACCCAAAGACTAAAGCTCATGTAATTGGCCTAGTTACTTTCCTTAGGTTTTACCCCAAATGCATGTTGTTTGACTATGGTTCATTTATCTTGGGTTAAATCATGGCTTATTTGGTTTGTTCTCTTCCTAATATGACCTAAGTATATTGTAAGCTCAAAATAAATTTTTCTTTAAAGTCCAAAAGATCAAAGCTATTTTCAAAATTTTTCAAGATGGTCTTCGAACATAAGACTTTTCTAAAAACAAATAAAAAATTCTTTGGCCCATGGCCCAAATACTAAGCCCAAAATCTATTTTTCTAAAACCCTTTACAATGGGCTTAGAAAAAAAATTACTTTTATTCAACCTTTCCTTACAATGAGCTTGCAAAAATATTTAGGTCAATTATGAAATACCAAAAATCAATTGTGGGCCTAGTTTATACTAAGAATAAATTAATCATGGGCTTGTTTTTGGCATGAACCATTAGTTACTCTTTTCAAGTGAGAAATCTATCTATAATAAACCTCTTAATTTAGTTTTAATCCAATATAGCATAAAAGCTACTTTAGTTGGATAAATGGATTAAAACCTAATTAATGGGAATTATTATGAACTTATTTTCATTTTTGAAAATATAACTATTGATTGAAACGTCCGAGGGAATCATTCGAAAGCAAGATGCCCCATGTTGGTATTTTGTTAGCCATATACCTAGGAAAAGAGACTCGCCATTCGTGTGTGGATGATATAAGGTTGGAAGGAACGTCCTAATTATCCTTGTTTGTTGATTGCTTATGCATACATTCATACATGAATACATTTGCATCTCATATCATTGATCCTCTCTAGCTCACAGTCCTGGATTACGATAGTTCAAAAGCTTACAACAATTTGACCTACGCCGGAGACGAAGTATCTAGCAACGACTCAATCACTTGCTCACCAAAAACAATGGAGCCCAAACAAATTCAAAGGATGGTGGATAAGGCCCTCAATGCCAAGATGGAAGAAATAAAAGAGGCCCTAGTTGAGACCATGAAGAACCAATTGACTGCAATCTTAGAGAATCATGCCGAGGCATCTGCTAGCACTAAGAAGCCAAAGGACAAAGGGAAGACCAAAGTTAGTGAAGTGGTTTTTGATGATGAAAAGGTTATAATTGATGATGATGATGATTGGGCTCAATACTACCAAGATGTTCAAGAGAAGAAGAAAGAACCGAAAATTGTTGAGAAGGCAACTATTGGAAAGACCGAGACATCCGATGTTGAAAAGATGATTGCCTATTTAGAAAAGAAATTTGAGAAGAAGCTGAAAATCGAAGAGATGTCCGAGATCGACAAACTATTTGAACAAGATGATGAGATCCCTTATAAGTTCAAGATGCCATCCTTTGCAAAGTACAATGGCACCGAAAATCCTCATCTCCATGTGAAACAGAATATCACTACCATGCAGTCTGCCCGAAATACTAAGGCTCAAACCCTAAGGTACTTTATGATCTCATTGGACCCTATTGTCCAAAACTGGTTCAATACCTTAGATGATGGAACACAAAAGAGTTGGGATCAACTTTACAAACCCTTCATCCAACAATATGGATATAATGTTGAGTTGGAAGTTACTTTAATGGAAGTGGAGTCCATTAGGCAAAGGCCGAATGAGAATTTTGTAGACTATGTCAAGAGATGGAGAAACAAGGCCGCTTTACTCAAGAAAAGGCCCAATGAATCCGATCAAATAAGGATGATTGTGAGGGGGGTATTGCCTAGTCTTCGTGAGATAATATCTCATACACTCATCCATGATTTGAAAGACCTTCTCCAAGCTGGTTTGCAAATTGAAGAATGGGAAAGGGAGAAGAACCGTTTTTCAATAAAAAGGAACGTGAAAGGGAGCTATCAACCTGGTAGCCAAAGCATGCAAAAGGCCATCGATGTTAATGCTACTAACTAAGGAATGAGGAGACAATTTTTGGAATTGGGAAAACCGATGTCTTGGGTTCTCAATAAGCTTCAAAGAAAGGGATTGCTACAACCCTTAAATCCTCATCCTTTGCCTAACCCTCTCCCACCTAATTTTGATAATAAGCATTTTGTCAATTTCACCAAATGCAAGGGCATGACACAGATAAAAGTGTGAGGTTGAGACATGAGATCCAAAATCTAATTGATAATGGGAAGCTACCCGAGCCCAACAAGCCAAACACCAAAGACAACCCGTTACCAAAGTTCAATAAGGTACCACCACCGGCAACCTTCATGATTGGAGGAGGTTTGCATGAGGATTTTGTCATGTCTTCTTTTCAAGATGTGGGTGGAGAAGCAACCAAAGAAGAAGAGGTATTTGGTGAAATTAAACAAGCTATGATGGGTGGAGAAGTAATGATTTGTGTTGTCAATGGGTTTTGGGATTCAAGCGATAGTGATGATGATGTTGTATCCAAGAAGGAGGAGTGGACTTGGTCCGAGCCCGAAGAAGATGAAGTGATGAACACTAGATCCGGTAAGCCTTATGCAAGGCCACCACCTAAGGAGGTAGAAACTAATAAGGGAAAGGAAGTTGAAGTAGAAGATGATGATGCTATGCTCAAGCAATTGAAAAGAACCCAAGCAAGTGTTAGCATTTGGGACTTATTAGCTACTTCTAAAAAGCACCGAGAAACTATGGCCAAAGCCTTAGCTAGCATGCAAATTTCTACCTCCACGACACCGGAGGAGTTGATCAACTTCATAAAAATTGGGGAAGTAATGAAATGTGAAGAGGTTCAAGAAAAGAATGAAGTTAATATGGGAGCAGTTTCTTTTTTGGATGCGGACTTACCGGAGGAAGGGAGAGACCACATCCGCCCTCTCTTTATCAAAATAGAAGTCAAGGGGAAGAGGACTCCATGTGTAATGGTCGATGATGGGCCTGCCATAAATGTTTGTCCACTTAAGATATTGCCAAAGCTAGCCATGTCAACAAGTGATCTAAACCCAACCGAGGTAACAATTCGTGCTTATGACAACACTAAGAGGCATACCGAAGGAACTTTCAAAGCCGCTGTCAAGGTTGGTCCAATTGAATCTATTGTTGAGTTTGTTGTTTTAGACATACCAGTTACCTTTGCCTTACTTTTGGGGTGACCATGGTTCCATCCTCTTGGTGGAGTTCCTTCCACCCTTCATAAAAAAATCAAGTTCCCCAACGGAAATGAGACAGTGGTCATTGAAGCTGAAGATAATGAGATTGTTAACGCTCCAATGATTGAGAGGCCTCTCAATGGTTTTCAAGTAGCTACAATTTCTGATGATGAAGTAATGGATTTCAAAGTCTTGAATATGATGAAGAACATGAACTACTTTCCCGGAGCTGGTCTTGGAAAGGGTAAGGCCGGTTTGACAAAGTTGCCAGATTTTAGAACTCAAACTTCTAAGAAAGGGTTGGGATATGATGAAGACAATGATTTCCAGCCAAACAAGAATGAGAAGATGAGCTTCCCACCACTTGAAGAGATCTTTGTCAAAGCTCCAGATATGGGGCCACTCCAAGGAAAGCCCGAGCCAATCATGTTCATGGATAACTTAATCCCAGGTTTTGAAATTTTTACAGATGTTGTTGAGCTACTAGATCAAATGAAGAAAGAGCTCACCCTGTCAGCTAGCAAGAAATCCAATCCAAAAGAGAAGAATGAAGCTGTCCTGAAAGCCGAAAAGACACCGGAGGAGATTGCTGCCCTGGTTGAAGAAAAGTTTGAAGGCATCCTGCTTTATGATTCTGAGAACAATGATTTTGATTTTGATTTTAATTTGTCTGCTTTGTATGAGGATGATGATGTTTTCTTTTCCAAAATGAATACAATAAAGTCTAAGTTTGCTTACTTGTGTGATGTTTCTCCTGATGGTTGCATACATTCAAATAACAGTTACATGAGCATCTTTAATATTAATTCTGTTAACACAGAATCATTAAATTTGGGAACAACCAAAAATCCTGAAAACATTAGCATAGCATCTGACCTTACTCCTGATGAGAGAAAGAGATTTGAAAAAATATTCAAAAAATATGAAGAAGTGTTTTCTTGGTCTTTTGAGGATATGCCGGGAATAGATCGAGTTATAACCGAGCATCATATTCCAACTCACACTCACATAAAACCTGTCAAACAAAAGCTTAGGCGATTAAGACCTGAGTGGGATGAATTGGTTAAAGAAGAGGTCACTAAGCAAATACAAGTGAAGTTTCTTGAAGTGATAGAATATCCAGATTGGTTAGCTAATATAGTACCCGTGCCAAAGAAAGATGGGAGGATAAGGGTTTGCGTGGACTATAGAGATTTAAACAAGGCTTCCCCTAAGGATGATCTTCCTTTACCTCATATAGATGTTCTCATTGATAGTGCAGCCTCTAGTATGCTAGATTTAAAATTATTCTAGTACCAAAGAGATTTTGGCAACAAACTAATGAAAGTTTATCAGCAGCAAATAAATCTAAATTAAATATTCTTGGTAAAGCAGAAGCATCAATTATAGATAAAAATTTAGAAATAAAGAATATATTTATTCTGACTAATATTCATCATATGGTAATCTTAGGAACACCACTTATGAATTTAATTACACCTTATTCAGTAAATGATGATAGTATAAGTTTTAAAGCTAGAAAACAGAAGATAATTTTTCCATTTTTAGAAAAACCTAAAAAGAGGAATTTAAATCTTTTAAAGGCACATTCAATAAATGAGTTACAAATAAATGCACTTATAAAAGCAAAGTCTGAACAACTTTGTAATTTAAAGAACAACTATCATTTACAAAAAATAAATGAACAGTTAAATAATAAATTTACGCAAGATAAAATTGATAAATTAAAATCTCAAATAGAAAAAGATTTGTGCGCTGATATTCCAAATGCATTTTGGAACAGAAAGCAACACATGGTTGATTTACCTTATGAAATAGGCTTTGATGAAAAGTCTATTACAACTAAAGCTAGGCCCATTCAGATGGCGCCTGATCTAATTGAATTTTGTAAAAAAGAAATAAATGATTTAGAAAATAAAGGATTAATAACTAAATCTAGAAGCCCTTGGTCTTGTGCTGCATTCTATGTAAACAAGGCTTCTGAAATAGAAAGAGGTGCACCTAGATTAGTAATAAATTATAAACCTTTGAATAAAGCTTTAAAATGGATTAGGTACCCTATTCCAAATAAAAAAGATTTATTAGGAAGATTATATAAAGCAAATGTTTTTAGTAAATTTGATATGAAATCTGGTTTTTGGCAAATTCAGATTAACCCTAAAGATAGGTATAAGACTGCACTCACTGTTCCATTTGGACAGTATGAATGGAATGTTATGCCTTTTGGCTTAAAGAATGCACCCTCTGAGTTTCAGAGAGTGATGAATGATATTTTTAACCCTTACACTAAATTTTGTATTGTTTATTTTGATGATGTTTTAATATATTCAACAACAATAGAAGAACAAGAAGAAAAACACCAATAAAGCCAAAGAAACACTAAACAGTGACTCACCTAAAGCTCTATCTGACCACTCAGATAGTATTTTGAACCGACTTTAAAAAGAAATTTGAAGAAACAATTTGAGTTGAAGGGTTTTAATCTGAATAATCTAAATATAATTCGTGAATTTTATTTATTATAGATTCTTCTAAATTTAATTCTTGTAATTTTTTATCAAATTTACAAAATCTTGATGTGTGACCTTTTCTTCCACATTTATAACATGTTAAATCTTTATATGATGTAAATTTTTTATCTTTTTGTTTATAAGGTTTTCTACTAGGTTTTCTATGTTTATAAGGTTTATAAGGTTTTTGTTTTTTATAATAATCATCTTTATCTAATTTTTTCTTATAACTCTTTTTGTGATATTTCTTATAAGGTTTTTTATATTTTCTTGTAGTAGAACACTGTCCATTACAATCTTTATGTTTCTGTGTTATACTATAATCAAATTGTTTACAGAAAGAACCTAGTTCTTGTTTAGTTTTTCTCATTTCATATTTTAATGATTTTTGAAGTTTTATGTCCTGACAAAGCTTTAATCCTTCCTTTTGAACTATATTAAACAGTTGTCCATAAGTCAATAGGTCGTAAGGAATAGGGTTTCCAAATTCCTGTTTTATATGGTTCCTAACTTTCTCACCAAGGAAGAAGGGTAAACCTGCTAAGAATTTTTCTTTCCAGAAAGCCTGGTTAGAATCTTCTCTAAGCATTATCCTTGTTAAGAAAGTTGTTTTATAAAATTGAAAATCACTAAGTTTCTTACATCTAAGGTTACTTAGTAATTCTGCATTTTTATCTTTTAAATGAGTAGGATCACCTATAAAATGAAGTGATATAGTCAAGATTAGCATTGCAACTGCATCTTGAATAGTATCACCAGTCTCATCTAAAATAGGTATTCCATCCTCATAAGTTTTTACAGCATTTAAAATTTCTAAATGTTGTTCATCAGTGAGATGATTATCCCACCAACCTTTAAGTTGTCCTGTGAAACCAGCTATAAGGAGTTCAGCTATAGTCCTATCAGAGGACTCAGGATATTATATTCTGATAAGGTATCTATGTTCCATTCATAAACTGAGGAGGCATTATATTTATATTGTGTTAACACATTTGGTCTATCTGTTATACCTAAGTCTGGGGCAGACATTCTAGGTACTATAGATTGATTGTGTGTTAAACGATTTATCTGTGGCTCTAGGGCTTTACTAAAGGTTTCTATATCTTCAGATTCAGGTTGAGAATCCTCAACTGATTCTGATTCCTGTCCTTGAGTGACTATACTTATAGTTTGGTTCTACTGGGCTTAACGGGCTCAGATGTTGAGGGAAGAGACCCAACCATCTGTTCCATTAAGGCTCTATAATCTTCTGCAGTCTTGGCAGCTGCAAGAAGAGCAATATTTTGGGCTCTTTCGGCACCAAAAGAGACCTGTAGCCTTGGGTCAAGACCACCATGGTTTCTCTTTAGGAGCCATTCTTTAACAGTCTCCTCAGTGGTAGAAATGCGAAAGGCAGACCACCACTTAACTTTAGATTTTCTCAATACCACAGGGATATTGGTACCTGGAAGAATAGAAGATTCGAAGTACCATTGATATACCCAAGGTATATTGAAAGTTAAACTGAAAAGAAGAAGAGGAGGAAAATTCTTCTCAACAGGATTAGGGTTTAAGTGAACCCCTTTAAACGGTCATAATTCTATCCTTTTCTGTCTTTTCTCTCTCTCTATTCAGTGCTGTATATTTATACGGGATCCGTATATCTATACCAGACATAGTATAATTAGGTATACTAAAAGATATAGACATAAGAGTGTGTATTGTTAAAATATATTAGACTTAAGATACAAAATTAACTTAATCTTTAAAATGGTATATAAGGCTGGAAACCCAAATATAAATTGGAGCAACGTCAGACTTGCACTTGTCTGAAGTCCTCCTCTGTACCGGGTATGAAACAACGCCGCCGTACCTTTTAAAAGATTATATTTTATTTATATTCTGTTTATACTTTACTATTATTATTTATTTATTATTATATGTTTTTAATATATTCTTTTACATTCTGCTTAATATTGTCATATTGCATAATTAAGGAGTCTTTAACACTTGAGGCCGGAAACGGTTCTGTGATA
Source organism: Garcia nutans (assembly GCA_947685225.1). Classification (NCBI taxonomy): domain Eukaryota; kingdom Viridiplantae; phylum Streptophyta; class Magnoliopsida; order Malpighiales; family Euphorbiaceae; genus Garcia; species Garcia nutans. The sequence goes on along the minus strand of CANTUV010000103.1, from coordinate 46,825 downwards.
CTGAATGTAATCGATATCCTTAATTCATCATTCTTATTTCTTATTTCTGTTTCTTATTTATTGTTTTCTGTTTATATCTTTGTTATTTATGCTTAATTATTTTATTGTTTTTATTAATTCTTTTAAAACTATTCTATCCCCTGTAAACGGTCCCTTTGTTTTTGTTGGTATCAGAGCCATCTTCTTTTAGGGGTGGTAGTAGATAGATATAGAACTGTTTCCATAGTTAAATCTTTGATTTATAGATCTAGAAGTGAACTTAGTGTTGTCTAGGTATTGGATATGCAGTAAGACCCGTGTCAGCCGATGGATAGGCGTTTAGGGCAGTAAGTCAGTGGTCGCTACCAAAACCAACATTAATAGACTTTAAAAATCTATTTTTCAAATATTTAAAAATGGAACCTTTTCTGTGTAAATCTGCTAGTACAACTAAATCGGATAGTTCTGAGTCATCAGAAGTTAAAAGGATAGTTAACAGAAATGAAGTAATTTTGGAAGATTTTAATAAAGCAATTGATAATTGGGTAATACCAAAGATAGATAAAGAACAGATTTATAAAATACCAAAATTAAATATATTTAAAAATGATTACATAATTAAAGCTGAAGAAAGAGATGTACAGTTAAGTAAACCTTTTGAAAAGATAACTTTACTTTCTGCAGAGTCTATAAAACATCATAAAGCTAAAAAATACAAGTATATACATATAGGATTAGTACAAATAGGTATAAAACCTTTAACTAGAGAAGGATTAAATACTAGTATTCTGGCAGTGGTCAGAGATGCTAGGTTTGTAAATTTTAATGACTCACTTTTAGGAACTATAGAAACCAGTCTGAGTAGTGGTCCAATTTCATTTGACTGCTTCCCAGATATAACAATTTCATTAAATGATCCAAACATATTAAAAAGTGTAGTTTTAGAAATTAAAACACATAATTATAAAATGCTTGAAGGATCTATTCATGTAGCATTAATGTATAAAATAAATTATAAAGCTATGATGTCTGCCTTTGCTACAAAGTATATAATGCAACCTAAACTAGGAGAAACTAAATTTTTACAGACAGATTTAAGTAAAGCTAATACAGTAATTCCTAGGACTATTCAGTGGAAAGATATTAGTCTCCCTGATGAATGGATCTTAGAGGATGCTGTTCCTCTTCCTGAACCTAAAACTACAGTTAAACCTAATATAGAACTTAGTAAAATTGAACAGTATGAAGACGGTAAAGTTAAATTAAAATTTAGTGGACATAGTGTTAGCAGTAGGTATTCAGACTCTTCCTCATCTATTTCAACATAGACATAGGTAGGGCCTCACAGTTACCTTCTGTAATATATGCTTCATATAAAGAAAATGAGCCTAAACCTGTATTGCAAACAGTAGTAAAGCCTAGACATTCTACATCAGATATACCGGAATCTAGTAATAAATTAAAAGGTATAGATTATAGTACAACAGTTCCACACTTATATTATAATCCAACAGGAACAATGAACCCTTTGGAACCAAACCCTAATTATAATCAACCTCAGAATATAGAACACTCACCTTCTCCACCTATGTCACCTACAGCTTCCTTCATGACAGGAAATGTAGAAAACATAGATAGAGAATTAAATGTAATTAATAAAGAATTTGTTTTTAATTATGATAAATTAAATAAAGAATTGACAGCAATTAAAAATAAAGATAAATTAGAAAACGTAATAAAAAAGGTAAAAGATTTTGAATCAGCTAAAGAAGAATATATTGACTTTATAAAACATTATGAAGTTAATATGAAATTCTTTGATTGGTTTAAAAGAATTTATAGAGGAAAACTTAAATTAGAAAAATCAATAAATCCAGTGACTGTTAGGAATAAAAATACAGAATGGAAGGTAAAAGATAAAATTATACAAAGTGAACATCCACCTAAAACTTCAAGTATATTTTTACATGGAGATAAAGAAATAAATATAGCACCATTTAAAATAGTTTCTGAAGATGACCCAAATAGGAAAATATTGGAACAAAATAATTTCAGTAATGCACACCTAGTAAGTATAGGGCAACAATTAAATAGAATAGAAGACACTATTAAAGAAAGTAAAATAGTAAAAATTGAAAAGGAAGTAAAAGATAAAAAACTTAAAACTCATGTTTTTAAACCATTCGAAGTTTCTAAAATAGGACAAAAAGAAGTAAAATCCAAAGATTCAGATTTTGTTAAAGCAATTAAAGAACAATTAAGTAAAATTGACTCTTCTTCTGGGTCAAAACAGGTAGTTCAAGAAACACCACAATCTAAAACTTCTAAAACTATAAGTATAGTCACTCAAGGACAGGAATCAGAATCAGTTGAGGATTCTCAACCTGAATCTGAAGATATAGAAACCTTTAGTAAAGCCCTAGAGCCACAGATAAATCGTTTAACACACAATCAATCTATAGTACCTAGAATGTCTGCCCCAGACTTAGGTATAACAGATAGACCAAATGTGTTAACACAATATAAATATAATGCCTCCTCAGTTTATGAATGGAACATAGATACCTTATCAGAATATAATATCCTGAGTCTTCTTCAACAGATGACTATGGCTGCCAATGCTTATAGGACCCAAACAGGAACCTCTGATAGGACTATAGCTGAACTCCTTATAGCTGGTTTCACAGGACAACTTAAAGGTTGGTGGGATAATCATCTCACTGATGAACAACATTTAGAAATTTTAAATGCTGTAAAAACTTATGAGGATGGAATACCTATTTTAGATGAGACTGGTGATACTATTCAAGATGCAGTTGCAATGCTAATCTTGACTATATCACTTCATTTTATAGGTGATCCTACTCATTTAAAAGATAAAAATGCAGAATTACTAAGTAACCTTAGATGTAAGAAACTTAGTGATTTTCAATTTTATAAAACAACTTTCTTAACAAGGATAATGCTTAGAGAAGATTCTAACCAGGCTTTCTGGAAAGAAAAATTCTTAGCAGGTTTACCCTTCTTCCTTGGTGAGAAAGTTAGGAACCATATAAAACAGGAATTTGGAAACCCTATTCCTTACGACCTATTGACTTATGGACAACTGTTTAGTATAGTTCAAAAGGAAGGATTAAAGCTTTGTCAGGACATAAAACTTCAAAAATCATTAAAATATGAAATGAGAAAAACTAAACAAGAACTAGGTTCTTTCTGTAAACAATTTGATTATAGTATAACACAGAAACATAAAGATTGTAATGGACAGTGTTCTACTACAAGAAAATATAAAAAACCTTATAAGAAATATCACAAAAAGAGTTATAAGAAAAAATTAGATAAAGATGATTATTATAAAAAACAAAAACCTTATAAACCTTATAAACATAGAAAACCTAGTAGAAAACCTTATAAACAAAAAGATAAAAAATTTACATCATATAAAGATTTAACATGTTATAAATGTGGAAGAAAAGGTCACACATCAAGATTTTGTAAATTTGATAAAAAATTACAAGAATTAAATTTAGAAGAATCTATAATAAATAAAATTCACGAATTATATTTAGATTATTCAGATTCTGAAGATTATTCAGATTCTGAAGAACTAAATCAAATAGATGATATAGGATCAGAATCAAGTTCTGAATATAGCAGTAAATCATTAAATGTATTAACTAAAGAACAAGAATCTATTTTAGAAGCAATAAAATTTATAAGTGATCCTAAAATACAAGAAAAAATGTTAAATAAAATATTAGAAGATGATAGACCTAAACATTCTATGCTACCCAGTACTAGTAAACAAACATATGATTTAACTACAATATTAAATAAAAATAAAGCAATAAAAAACAAACCAACTATAAATGATTTACAAAAGGAAATTAAAGAAATTAAATTAGAATTAAAAGAATTAAAAAACAAACAAGAACATGATTCACAAATAATAAAATCCTTAATGAATTCAACTTCTTCTTCTGATGAAGAAGCTGAACAAGATATTGAACAAATAAATGGTAAAGAAACTGATAATGAAATTAGTTTGATTAGCAAAGATAAAATTCCAGATAATTTAATTTTTATGTTGCATGAAATAACATCTAGGAAATATTTAATAAAAATAAAATTAAAATTCTCAGATAATTATAATATAGAAACTATAGCATTATTTGATACAGGAGCTGATTTAAATTGCATTAAACCTAGTCTAGTACCAAAGAGATTTTGGCAACAAACTAATGAAAGTTTATCAGCAGCAAATAAATCTAAATTAAATATTCTTGGTAAAGCAGAAGCATCAATTATAGATAAAAATTTAGAAATAAAGAATATATTTATTCTGACTAATATTCATCATATGGTAATCTTAGGAACACCACTTATGAATTTAATTACACCTTATTCAGTAAATGATGATAGTATAAGTTTTAAAGCTAGAAAACAAAAGATAATTTTTCCATTTTTAGAAAAACCTAAAAAGAGGAATTTAAATCTTTTAAAGGCACATTCAATAAATGAGTTACAAATAAATGCACTTATAAAAGCAAAGTCTGAACAACTTTGTAATTTAAAGAACAACTATCATTTACAAAAAATAAATGAACAGTTAAATAATAAATTTACGCAAGATAAAATTGATAAATTAAAATCTCAAATAGAAAAAGATTTGTGTGCTGATATTCCAAATGCATTTTGGAACAGAAAGCAACACATGGTTGATTTACCTTATGAAATAGGCTTTGATGAAAAGTCTATTACAACTAAAGCTAGGCCCATTCAGATGGCGCCTGATCTAATTGAATTTTGTAAAAAAGAAATAAATGATTTAGAAAATAAAGGATTAATAACTAAATCTAGAAGCCCTTGGTCTTGTGCTGCATTCTATGTAAACAAGGCTTCTGAAATAGAAAGAGGTGCACCTAGATTAGTAATAAATTATAAACCTTTGAATAAAGCTTTAAAATGGATTAGGTACCCTATTCCAAATAAAAAAGATTTATTAGGAAGATTATATAAAGCAAATGTTTTTAGTAAATTTGATATGAAATCTGGTTTTTGGCAAATTCAGATTAACCCTAAAGATAGGTATAAGACTGCATTCACTGTTCCATTTGGACAGTATGAATGGAATGTTATGCCTTTTGGCTTAAAGAATGCACCCTCTGAGTTTCAGAGAGTGATGAATGATATTTTTAACCCTTACACTAAATTTTGTATTGTTTATATTGATGATGTTTTAATATATTCAACAACAATAGAAGAACATTTTAAACATTTAAAAACATTTTTTATGGTAATAAAACATAATGGTTTAGTATTAAGTAAAACGAAGATGTCTCTGTTTCAGACTAAGATTAGGTTCTTAGGACACTATATAGAACAGGGAATTATAGAACCTATAGAAAGGAACTTAGCTTTTGGAGATAAGTTTCCTGACCAAATAGTTAATAAAGCCCAGTTACAAAGATTTTTAGGTTGTTTGAATTACGTCATAGAATTCTTTCCCAACCTAAATAGGACTATTAAACCTTTGCATGATAGGTTAAAGAAAAACCCAGGCCCATGGACTGAGGTCCACTCTGGCATAGTTAGACAGGTTAAAACCCTAGTTAAAACTATTCCTTGCCTGCATATAGCTGATCCCTTAGCCTCCAAAATAGTTGAGACTGATGCATCAGATATAGGTTTTGGTGGGATTTTAAAACAGGTTAAAGAGGGTAAAGAAGCCATAGTCCAATTTTATTCAGGACATTGGAGTCCAACCCAATTAAATTATTCAACTATAAAGAAAGAGATTTTGAGCATTGTTTTATGCATTTCAAAATTTCAATCTGATTTATTGAATCAAAAGTTTTTATTAAGAATTGATTGTAAAAGTGCTAAAGATGTTTTACAAAAAGATGTTAAAAACCTTGCCTCAAAACAAATTTTTGCTAGATGGCAAGCTATTTTAAGTATTTTTGATTTTGATATTGAATTTATTAAAGGAGGAAATAACAGTTTACCTGATTTCCTTACTCGTGAATTCCTTCTCAGGAATCATGGGGAGAAAGAAGAAAAACACCAATAAAGCCAAAGAAACACTAAACAGTGACTCACCTAAAGCTCTATCTGACCACTCAGATAGTATTTTGAACCCTAAACCCATAAAGTCATGGGCAGATGCTGTCCAAAAAGAGGATGATAAAGCTAAAATGGATTTATGGGTCTCTCAGCTGGCCCAATCTCCAGAGGTCCTTAAAGTTCTTGAAAAGATGGGCTTCCCGCCTCCTGAAGCCCCAGGTATGAATCCTTCAATCCCTTTAAAAATGGAGTTAGGTCAGTCTTCAAAAACCCTAACTCAAAATGTTTCTAAAGACGAGTTGAATGTTTCAAACCCTTCAACTCAAATTGTTTCTTCAAATTTCTTTTTAAAGTCTAAAGCTTTTTGGCACAACAAAAATTTCTGGTCTACAGAATTAATTGCTGATTTTGGGTCTGCTCTAAAAAACCCATGGTCTATAATTGAAACTATTTACCCTAAAGGATGGTTTTTCAAACCAAAAGAAACCTCAAAACCCCAAGAATATTATCTTCATATTCTTGTGGATTCAGGATCTTTGTTTGTAAAGCACAATTATAACCCACAAGAAAAGACTGTTATATCTCATTCTTCTTTTAAAATAAAGAAAATTCTCCATCCTTCTGAATGGGGAAAACCATTGCACGTTCCTGTGCAGTTTAAAGCCCTTCCTTCCTTATCCTGTTGTTCTTCATATAATTATTGGGACTATATAGAAGCCTGGACCAAAGCCTTGTTTTTCCAAAACCCGGCTAAAACCCATTCCTGGCTAATCTATTGTGAGACCAATTTTAAAGTCAATAACCTCCCATCATGGTTCGTTGATTGGTGGTACTATTGCGGTAGTGATGAAAATTGTCTTCCTCTTGAAGTACAATTGGCCTACCGGTATTATAAAGTTCACTTAAACCCTAATCCTGTTGAGAAGAATTTTCCTCCTCTTCTTCTTTTCAGTTTAACTTTCAATATACCTTGGGTATATCAATGGTAGTTCGAATCTTCTATTCTTCCAGGTACCAATATCCCTGTGGTATTGAGAAAATCTAAAGTTAAGTGGTGGTCTGCCTTTCGCATTTCTACCACTGAGGAGACTGTTAAAGAATGGCTCCTAAAGAGAAACCATGGTGGTCTTGACCCAAGGCTACAGGTCTCTTTTGGTGCCCAAAGAGCCCAAAATATTGCCCTTCTTGCAGCTGCCAAGACTGCAGAAGATTATAGAGCCTTAATGGAACAGATGGTTGGGTCTCTTCCCTCAACATCTGAGCCCGTTAAGCCCAGTAGAACCTGCTCTGCTGGATCTTCAACTAAAGCCCATTCTAAAGTATCTAAAGCTCAATCCAGAAGGAAGAAATCTCTTTCCTCTTCCTCGGATTCTTCTACATCATCCATGACATCATCCTCCACCGAGACATCTGACTCGGATTACTATCCCAGTAGTGAAGATGATTGCTATGGTATATTGTCCCCCATCAGAGTGAAAAGTAAAGGTAAAAAGAAAAAGAATAAAGAAAAAGAAAGAGAAAAAGAAAAAGAGAAAAAGATTAAAGAAAAAGAAAAAGAAAAAGAAAAAGAGAAAAAAGACAAAAGAAAAGAAAAGAAAGATAAAGAAAAGAAAAAAGAAAAAGAAAAAAGAAAAAATAAAGAAAAGAAAAAAGAAAAGAAAAATAAAAAGATAATTGAATCAAAAGTTGAATCTGATTCAAGTTCATCTGGTTCGTCCGATTAAAGGCAGGAGAAACCTCATTTCTCCACTCAGGATGTTTAAAGTCAATAAAGGCGGTGCCCACTGACAAGATACTGTTCATCCACAGTATTCACCAGAGGGAATCCAACAGTAAAGTCAGAAGAACTGTTCATCCACAGTTCTCCACAGTAAAGCCAACAGTACCAGACAAGGTACTATTCATCCACAGTTCCAGACGCGTAAAGGTACAGTAAAAGCAAATAGTAACGACAGGTTACTATTCACCTACAGTGCCAAAGCATGTGACAAGAACAGTGGAATTTTAAAGCCTCTGTCTATATAGTGAAGCTGATTCTGAAGGTAGAAGGGATCCGAGATATTTCTCTCTCAACTCAGAAGCCATTGAAGAACCCTCAGCCTAGTTTAGCTTCCTTCTTCCCTTTCCTCCTTCACCTATATTTCTACCATCACTGTATCCCATTCCTTATTGATTCTCTTTTAAGGTAGTTTATAGTTTATATTTTATAACTTATATTTTATAATTTGTATTCTGTTTTAAAGTTTTTATTCTGTATTGTATTTTATTTTCATTTATTTAAATAAAGTTTAAATTTTTATATCTCTTCTCTCATTCATTTATAAGTATGCTCTGTTCTAGTTCTTGCAAGCAAAAAACGAGCAAGTTGAGCTTGATCTGGAACTAAAACATCAGAAATATATTGCACTACTTACAGACTGAAAAGGACCTCTAATTCTATCCTTTTCTGTCTTTTCTCTCTCTCTATTCAGCGCTGTATATTTATACGGGATCCGTATATCTATACCAGACATAGTATAATTAGGTATACTAAAAGATATAGACATAAGAGTGTGTATTGTTAAAATATATTAGACTTAAGATACAAAATTAACTTAATCTTTAAAATGGTATATAAGGCTGGAAACCCAAATATAAATTGGAGCAACGTCAGACTTGCACTTGTCTGAAGTCCTCCTCTGTACCGGGTATGAAACAACGCCGCCGTACCTTTTAAAAGATTATATTTTATTTATATTCTGTTTATACTTTACTATTATTATTTATTTATTATTATATGTTTTTAATATATTCTTTTACATTCTGCTTAATATTGTCATATTGCATAATTAAGGAGTCTTTAACACTTGAGGCCGGAAACGGTTCTGTGATACTGAATGTAATCGATATCCTTAATTCATCATTCTTATTTCTTATTTCTGTTTCTTATTTATTGTTTTCTGTTTATATCTTTGTTATTTATGCTTAATTATTTTATTGTTTTTATTAATTCTTTTAAAATTATTCTATCCCCTGTAAATGGTCCCTTTGTTTTTGTTGGTATCAGAGCCATTCTTATTAGAGAAACTATTAATAAGGATAGTTTCTGATGTGTTGAATTAAGGATATCGATAAGAATGGCTATTTCAGGAATGATACAGTTGACAAGGATATGTGTGACCGATATCCTTAATTTAGTTGACTATCCTTAATTTAGTTGACAAGGATAGTCAACTTAGGGCTTGTCAATTTAGTTGACTAGATCCTTAAACTTAATTCAAGGATAGAAAAACTTTAAAAATCGATATCCTTTATTCTATCCCCTTCAACTAAAGGAATGTAATCGATATCCTTAATTCATTCCACTATCAAATTAGGGGTGTCACACTGTCCATTAAAAGAATAGAATGCTCTTATTCCTGATACCAACAAAAACAGTTCTATCCCCTGTATTCCTGTAGCATTCATAGGTTTTTGTTTTTGTTGGTATCAGAGCCATCTTCTTTTAGGGGTGGTAGTAGATAGATATAGAACTGTTTCCATAGTTAAATCTTTGATTTATAGATCTAGAAGTGAACTTAGTGTTGTCTAGGTATTGGATATGCAGTAAGACCCGTGTCAGCCGATGGATAGGCGTTTAGGGCAGTAAGTCAGTGGTCGCTACCAAAACCAACATTAATAAACTTTAAAAATCTATTTTTCAAATATTTAAAAATGGAACCTTTTCTGTGTAAATCTGCTAGTACAACTAAATCGGATAGTTCTGAGTCATCAGAAGTTAAAAGGATAGTTAACAGAAATGAAGTAATTTTGGAAGATTTTAATAAAGCAATTGATAATTGGGTAATACCAAAGATAGATAAAGAACAGATTTATAAAATACCAAAATTAAATATATTTAAAAATGATTACATAATTAAAGCTGAAGAAAGAGATGTACAGTTAAGTAAACCTTTTGAAAAGATAACTTTACTTTCTGCAGAGTCTATAAAACATCATAAAGCTAAAAAATACAAGTATATACATATAGGATTAGTACAAATAGGTATAAAACCTTTAACTAGAGAAGGATTAAATACTAGTATTCTGGCAGTGGTCAGAGATGCTAGGTTTGTAAATTTTAATGACTCACTTTTAGGAACTATAGAAACCAGTCTGAGTAGTGGTCCAATTTCATTTGACTGCTTCCCAGATATAACAATTTCATTAAATGATCCAAACATATTAAAAAGTGTAGTTTTAGAAATTAAAACACATAATTATAAAATGCTTGAAGGATCTATTCCTGTAGCATTAATGTATAAAATAAATTATAAAGCTATGATGTCTGCCTTTGCTACAAAGTATATAATGCAACCTAAACTAGGAGAAACTAAATTTTTACAGACAGATTTAAGTAAAGCTAATACAGTAATTCCTAGGACTATTCAGTGGAAAGATATTAGTCTCCCTGATGAATGGATCTTAGAGGATGCTGTTCCTCTTCCTGAACCTAAAACTACAGTTAAACCTAATATAGAACTTAGTAAAATTGAACAGTATGAAGACGGTAAAGTTAAATTAAAATTTAGTAGACATAGTGTTAGCAGTAGGTATTCAGACTCTTCCTCATCTATTTCAACAGTAGACATAGGTAGGGCCTCACAGTTACCTTCTGTAATATATGCTTCATATAAAGAAAATGAGCCTAAACCTGTATTGCAAACAGTAGTAAAGCCTAGACATTCTACATCAGATATACCGGAATCTAGTAATAAATTAAAAGGTATAGATTATAGTACAACAGTTCCACACTTATATTATAATCCAACAGGAACAATGAACCCTTTGGAACCAAACCCTAATTATAATCAACCTCAGAATATAGAACACTCACCTTCTCCACCTATGTCACCTACAGCTTCCTTCATGACAGGAAATGTAGAAAACATAGATAGAGAATTAAATGTAATTAATAAAGAATTTGTTTTTAATTATGATAAATTAAATAAAGAATTGACAGCAATTAAAAATAAAGATAAATTAGAAAACGTAATAAAAAAGGTAAAAGATTTTGAATCAGCTAAAGAAGAATATATTGACTTTATAAAACATTATGAAGTTAATATGAAATTCTTTGATTGGTTTAAAAGAATTTATAGAGGAAAACTTAAATTAGAAAAATCAATAAATCCAGTGACTGTTAGGAATAAAAATACAGAATGGAAGGTAAAAGATAAAATTATACAAAGTGAACATCCACCTAAAACTTCAAGTATATTTTTACATGGAGATAAAGAAATAAATATAGCACCATTTAAAATAGTTTCTGAAGATGACCCAAATAGGAAAATATTGGAACAAAATAATTTCAGTAATGCACACCTAGTAAGTATAGGGCAACAATTAAATAGAATAGAAGACACTATTAAAGAAAGTAAAATAGTAAAAATTGAAAAGGAAGTAAAAGATAAAAAACTTAAAACTCATGTTTTTAAACCATTCGAAGTTTCTAAAATAGGACAAAAAGAAGTAAAATCCAAAGATTCAGATTTTGTTAAAGCAATTAAAGAACAATTAAGTAAAATTGACTCTTCTTCTGGGTCAAAACAGGTAGTTCAAGAAACACCACAATCTAAAACTTCTAAAACTATAAGTATAGTCACTCAAGGACAGGAATCAGAATCAGTTGAGGATTCTCAACCTGAATCTGAAGATATAGAAACCTTTAGTAAAGCCCTAGAGCCACAGATAAATCGTTTAACACACAATCAATCTATAGTACCTAGAATGTCTGCCCCAGACTTAGGTATAACAGATAGACCAAATGTGTTAACACAATATAAATATAATGCTTCCTCAGTTTATGAATGGAACATAGATACCTTATCAGAATATAATATCCTGAGTCTTCTTCAACAGATGACTATGGCTGCCAATGCTTATAGGACCCAAACAGGAACCTCTGATAGGACTATAGCTGAACTCCTTATAGCTGGTTTCACAGGACAACTTAAAGGTTGGTGGGATAATCATCTCACTGATGAACAACATTTAGAAATTTTAAATGCTGTAAAAACTTATGAGGATGGAATACCTATTTTAGATGAGACTGGCGATACTATTCAAGATGCAGTTGCAATGCTAATCTTGACTATATCACTTCATTTTATAGGTGATCCTACTCATTTAAAAGATAAAAATGCAGAATTACTAAGTAACCTTAGATGTAAGAAACTTAGTGATTTTCAATTTTATAAAACAACTTTCTTAACAAGGATAATGCTTAGAGAAGATTCTAACCAGGCTTTCTGGAAAGAAAAATTCTTAGCAGGTTTACCCTTCTTCCTTGGTGAGAAAGTTAGGAACCATATAAAACAGGAATTTGGAAACCCTATTCCTTACGACCTATTGACTTATGGACAACTGTTTAGTATAGTTCAAAAGGAAGGATTAAAGCTTTGTCAGGACATAAAACTTCAAAAATCATTAAAATATGAAATGAGAAAAACTAAACAAGAACTAGGTTCTTTCTGTAAACAATTTGATTATAGTATAACACAGAAACATAAAGATTGTAATGGACAGTGTTCTACTACAAGAAAATATAAAAAACCTTATAAGAAATATCACAAAAAGAGTTATAAGAAAAAATTAGATAAAGATGATTATTATAAAAAACAAAAACCTTATAAACCTTATAAACATAGAAAACCTAGTAGAAAACCTTATAAACAAAAAGATAAAAAAATTTACATCATATAAAGATTTAACATGTTATAAATGTGGAAGAAAAGGTCACACATCAAGATTTTGTAAATTTGATAAAAAATTACAAGAATTAAATTTAGAAGAATCTATAATAAATAAAATTCACGAATTATATTTAGATTATTCAGATTCTGAAGATTATTCAGATTCTGAAGAACTAAATCAAATAGATGATATAGGATCAGAATCAAGTTCTGAATATAGCAGTAAATCATTAAATGTATTAACTAAAGAACAAGAATCTATTTTAGAAGCAATAAAATTTATAAGTGATCCTAAAATACAAGAAAAAATGTTAAATAAAATATTAGAAGATGATAGACCTAAACATTCTATGCTACCCAGTACTAGTAAACAAACATATGATTTAACTACAATATTAAATAAAAATAAAGCAATAAAAAACAAACCAACTATAAATGATTTACAAAAGGAAATTAAAGAAATTAAATTAGAATTAAAAGAATTAAAAAACAAACAAGAACATGATTCACAAATAATAAAATCCTTAATGAATTCAACTTCTCCTTCTGATGAAGAAGCTGAACAAGATATTGAACAAATAAATGGTAAAGAAACTGATAATGAAATTAGTTTGATTAGCAAAGATAAAATTCCAGATAATTTAATTTTTATGTTGCATGAAATAACATCTAGGAAATATTTAATAAAAATAAAATTAAAATTCTCAGATAATTATAATATAGAAACTATAGCATTATTTGATACAGGAGCTGATTTAAATTGCATTAAACCTAGTCTAGTACCAAAGAGATTTTGGCAACAAACTAATGAAAGTTTATCAGCAGCAAATAAATCTAAATTAAATATTCTTGGTAAAGCAGAAGCATCAATTATAGATAAAAATTTAGAAATAAAGAATATATTTATTCTGACTAATATTCATCATATGGTAATCTTAGGAACACCACTTATGAATTTAATTACACCTTATTCAGTAAATGATGATAGTATAAGTTTTAAAGCTAGAAAACAAAAGATAATTTTTCCATTTTTAGAAAAACCTAAAAAGAGGAATTTAAATCTTTTAAAGGCACATTCAATAAATGAGTTACAAATAAATGCACTTATAAAAGCAAAGTCTGAACAACTTTGTAATTTAAAGAACAACTATCATTTACAAAAAATAAATGAACAGTTAAATAATAAATTTACGCAAGATAAAATTGATAAATTAAAATCTCAAATAGAAAAAGATTTGTGTGCTGATATTCCAAATGCATTTTGGAACAGAAAGCAACACATGGTTGATTTACCTTATGAAATAGGCTTTGATGAAAAGTCTATTACAACTAAAGCTAGGCCCATTCAGATGGCGCCTGATCTAATTGAATTTTGTAAAAAAGAAATAAATGATTTAGAAAATAAAGGATTAATAACTAAATCTAGAAGCCCTTGGTCTTGTGCTGCATTCTATGTAAACAAGGCTTCTGAAATAGAAAGAGGTGCACCTAGATTAGTAATAAATTATAAACCTTTGAATAAAGCTTTAAAATGGATTAGGTACCCTATTCCAAATAAAAAAGATTTATTAGGAAGATTATATAAAGCAAATGTTTTTAGTAAATTTGATATGAAATCTGGTTTTTGGCAAATTCAGATTAACCCTAAAGATAGGTATAAGACTGCATTCACTGTTCCATTTGGACAGTATGAATGGAATGTTATGCCTTTTGGCTTAAAGAATGCACCCTCTGAGTTTCAGAGAGTGATGAATGATATTTTTAACCCTTACACTAAATTTTGTATTGTTTATATTGATGATGTTTTAATATATTCAACAACAATAGAAGAACATTTTAAACATTTAAAAACATTTTTTATGGTAATAAAACATAATGGTTTAGTATTAAGTAAAACGAAGATATCTCTGTTTCAGACTAAGATTAGGTTCTTAGGACACTATATAGAACAGGGAATTATAGAACCTATAGAAAGGAACTTAGCTTTTGGAGATAAGTTTCCTGACCAAATAGTTAATAAAGCCCAGTTACAAAGATTTTTAGGTTGTTTGAATTACGTCATAGAATTCTTTCCCAACCTAAATAGGACTATTAAACCTTTGCATGATAGGTTAAAGAAAAACCCAGGCCCATGGACTGAGGTCCACTCTGGCATAGTTAGACAGGTTAAAACCCTAGTTAAAACTATTCCTTGCCTGCATATAGCTGATCCCTTAGCCTCCAAAATAGTTGAGACTGATGCATCAGATATAGGTTTTGGTGGGATTTTAAAACAGGTTAAAGAGGGTAAAGAAGCCATAGTCCAATTTTATTCAGGACATTGGAGTCCAACCCAATTAAATTATTCAACTATAAAGAAAGAGATTTTGAGCATTGTTTTATGCATTTCAAAATTTCAATCTGATTTATTGAATCAAAAGTTTTTATTAAGAATTGATTGTAAAAGTGCTAAAGATGTTTTACAAAAAGATGTTAAAAACCTTGCCTCAAAACAAATTTTTGCTAGATGGCAAGCTATTTTAAGTATTTTTGATTTTGATATTGAATTTATTAAAGGAGAAAATAACAGTTTACCTGATTTCCTTACTCGTGAATTCCTTCTCAGGAATCATGGGGAGAAAGAAGAAAAACACCAATAAAGCCAAAGAAACACTAAACAGTGACTCACCTAAAGCTCTATCTGACCACTCAGATAGTATTTTGAACCCTAAACCCATAAAGTCATGGGCAGATGCTGTCCAAAAAGAGGATGATAAAGCTAAAATGGATTTATGGGTCTCTCAGCTGGCCCAATCTCCAGAGGTCCTTAAAGTTCTTGAAAAGATGGGCTTCCCGCCTCCTGAAGCCCCAGGTATGAATCCTTCAATCCCTTTAAAAATGGAGTTAGGTCAGTCTTCAAAAACCCTAACTCAAAATGTTTCTAAAGACGAGTTGAATGTTTCAAACCCTTCAACTCAAATTGTTTCTTCAAATTTCTTTTTAAAGTCTAAAGCTTTTTGGCACAACAAAAATTTCTGGTCTACAGAATTAATTGCTGATTTTGGGTCTGCTCTAAAAAGCCCATGGTCTATAATTGAAACTGTTTACCCTAAAGGATGGTTTTTCAAACCAAAAGAAACCTCAAAACCCCAAGAATATTATCTTCATATTCTTGTGGATTCAGGATCTTTGTTTGTAAAGCACAATTATAACCCACAAGAAAAGACTGTTATATCTCATTCTTCTTTTAAAATAAAGAAAATTCTCCATCCTTCTGAATGGGGAAAACCGTTGCACGTTCCTGTGCAGTTTAAAGCCCTTCCTTCCTTATCCTGTTGTTCTTCATATAATTATTGGGACTATATAGAAGCCTGGACCAAAGCCTTGTTTTTCCAAAACCCGGCTAAAACCCATTCCTGGCTAATCTATTGTGAGACCAATTTTAAAGTCAATAACCTCCCATCATGGTTCGTTGATTGGTGGTACTATTGCGGTAGTGATGAAAATTGTCTTCCTCTTGAAGTACAATTGGCCTACCGGTATTATAAAGTTCACTTAAACCCTAATCCTGTTGAGAAGAATTTTCCTCCTCTTCTTCTTTTCAGTTTAACTTTCAATATACCTTGGGTATATCAATGGTACTTCGAATCTTCTATTCTTCCAGGTACCAATATCCCTGTGGTATTGAGAAAATCTAAAGTTAAGTGGTGGTCTGCCTTTCGCATTTCTACCACTGAGGAGACTGTTAAAGAATGGCTCCTAAAGAGAAACCATGGTGGTCTTGACCCAAGGCTACAGGTCTCTTTTGGTGCCCAAAGAGCCCAAAATATTGCCCTTCTTGCAGCTGCCAAGACTGCAGAAGATTATAGAGCCTTAATGGAACAGATGGTTGGGTCTCTTCCCTCAACATCTGAGCCCGTTAAGCCCAGTAGAACCTGCTCTGCTGGATCTTCAACTAAAGCCCATTCTAAAGTATCTAAAGCTCAATCCAGAAGGAAGAAATCTCTTTCCTCTTCCTCGGATTCTTCTACATCATCCATGACATCATCCTCCACCGAGACATCTGACTCGGATTACTATCCCAGTAATGAAGATGATTGCTATGGTATATTGTCCCCCATCAGAGTGAAAAGTAAAGGTAAAAAGAAAAAGAATAAAGAAAAAGAAAGAGAAAAAGAAAAAGAGAAAAAGATTAAAGAAAAAGAAAAAGAAAAAGAAAAAGAGAAAAAAGACAAAAGAAAAGAAAAGAAAGATAAAGAAAAGAAAAAAGAAAAAGAAAAAAGAAAAAATAAAGAAAAGAAAAAAGAAAAGAAAAATAAAAAGATAATTGAATCAAAAGTTGAATCTGATTCAAGTTCATCTGGTTCGTCCGATTAAAGGCAGGAGAAACCTCATTTCTCCACTCAGGATGTTTAAAGTCAATAAAGGAGGTGCCCACTGACAAGATACTGTTCATCCACAGTATTCACCAGAGGGAATCCAACAGTAAAGTCAGAAGAACTGTTCATCCACAGTTCTCCACAGTAAAGCCAACAGTACCAGACAAGGTACTATTCATCCACAGTTCCAGACGCGTAAAGGTACAGTAAAAGCAAATAGTAACGACAGGTTACTATTCACCTACAGTGCCAAAGCATGTGACAAGAACAGTGGAATTTTAAAGCCTCTGTCTATATAGTGAAGCTGATTCTGAAGGTAGAAGGGATCCGAGATATTTCTCTCTCAACTCAGAAGCCATTGAAGAACCCTCAGCCTAGTTTAGCTTCCTTCTTCCCTTTCCTCCTTCACCTATATTTCTACCATCACTGTATCCCATTCCTTATTGATTCTCTTTTAAGGTAGTTTATAGTTTATATTTTATAACTTATATTTTATAATTTGTATTCTGTTTTAAAGTTTTTATTCTGTATTGTATTTTATTTTCATTTATTTAAATAAAGTTTAAATTTTTATATCTCTTCTCTCATTCATTTATAAGTATGCTCTGTTCTAGTTCTTGCAAGCAAAAAACGAGCAAGTTGAGCTTGATCTGGAACTAAAACATCAGAAATATATTGCACTACTTACAGACTGAAAAGGACCTCTAATTCTATCCTTTTCTGTCTTTTCTCTCTCTCTATTCAGCGCTGTATATTTATACGGGATCCGTATATCTATACCAGACATAGTATAATTAGGTATACTAAAAGATATAGACATAAGAGTGTGTATTGTTAAAATATATTAGACTTAAGATACAAAATTAACTTAATCTTTAAAATGGTATATAAGGCTGGAAACCCAAATATAAATTGGAGCAACGTCAGACTTGCACTTGTCTGAAGTCCTCCTCTGTACCGGGTATGAAACAACGCCGCCGTACCTTTTAAAAGATTATATTTTATTTATATTCTGTTTATACTTTACTATTATTATTTATTTATTATTATATGTTTTTAATATATTCTTTTACATTCTGCTTAATATTGTCATATTGCATAATTAAGGAGTCTTTAACACTTGAGGCCGGAAACGGTTCTGTGATACTGAATGTAATCGATATCCTTAATTCATCATTCTTATTTCTTATTTCTGTTTCTTATTTATTGTTTTCTGTTTATATCTTTGTTATTTATGCTTAATTATTTTATTGTTTTTATTAATTCTTTTAAAATTATTCTATCCCCTGTAAACGGTCCCTTTGTTTTTGTTGGTATCAGAGCCATCTTCTTTTAGGGGTGGTAGTAGATAGATATAGAACTGTTTCCATAGTTAAATCTTTGATTTATAGATCTAGAAGTGAACTTAATGTTGTCTAGGTATTGGATATGCAGTAAGACCCGTGTCAGCCGATGGATAGGCGTTTAGGGCAGTAAGTCAGTGGTCGCTACCAAAACCAACATTAATAAACTTTAAAAATCTATTTTTCAAATATTTAAAAATGGAACCTTTTCTGTGTAAATCTGCTAGTACAACTAAATCGGATAGTTCTGAGTCATCAGAAGTTAAAAGGATAGTTAACAGAAATGAAGTAATTTTGGAAGATTTTAATAAAGCAATTGATAATTGGGTAATACCAAAGATAGATAAAGAACAGATTTATAAAATACCAAAATTAAATATATTTAAAAATGATTACATAATTAAAGCTGAAGAAAGAGATGTACAGTTAAGTAAACCTTTTGAAAAGATAACTTTACTTTCTGCAGAGTCTATAAAACATCATAAAGCTAAAAAATACAAGTATATACATATAGGATTAGTACAAATAGGTATAAAACCTTTAACTAGAGAAGGATTAAATACTAGTATTCTGGCAGTGGTCAGAGATGCTAGGTTTGTAAATTTTAATGACTCACTTTTAGGAACTATAGAAACCAGTCTGAGTAGTGGTCCAATTTCATTTGACTGCTTCCCAGATATAACAATTTCATTAAATGATCCAAACATATTAAAAAGTGTAGTTTTAGAAATTAAAACACATAATTATAAAATGCTTGAAGGATCTATTCCTGTAGCATTAATGTATAAAATAAATTATAAAGCTATGATGTCTGCCTTTGCTACAAAGTATATAATGCAACCTAAACTAGGAGAAACTAAATTTTTACAGACAGATTTAAGTAAAGCTAATACAGTAATTCCTAGGACTATTCAGTGGAAAGATATTAGTCTCCCTGATGAATGGATCTTAGAGGATGCTGTTCCTCTTCCTGAACCTAAAACTACAGTTAAACCTAATATAGAACTTAGTAAAATTGAACAGTATGAAGACGGTAAAGTTAAATTAAAATTTAGTAGACATAGTGTTAGCAGTAGGTATTCAGACTCTTCCTCATCTATTTCAACAGTAGACATAGGTAGGGCCTCACAGTTACCTTCTGTAATATATGCTTCATATAAAGAAAATGAGCCTAAACCTGTATTGCAAACAGTAGTAAAGCCTAGACATTCTACATCAGATATACCGGAATCTAGTAATAAATTAAAAGGTATAGATTATAGTACAACAGTTCCACACTTATATTATAATCCAACAGGAACAATGAACCCTTTGGAACCAAACCCTAATTATAATCAACCTCAGAATATAGAACACTCACCTTCTCCACCTATGTCACCTACAGCTTCCTTCATGACAGGAAATGTAGAAAACATAGATAGAGAATTAAATGTAATTAATAAAGAATTTGTTTTTAATTATGATAAATTAAATAAAGAATTGACAGCAATTAAAAATAAAGATAAATTAGAAAACGTAATAAAAAAGGTAAAAGATTTTGAATCAGCTAAAGAAGAATATATTGACTTTATAAAACATTATGAAGTTAATATGAAATTCTTTGATTGGTTTAAAAGAATTTATAGAGGAAAACTTAAATTAGAAAAATCAATAAATCCAGTGACTGTTAGGAATAAAAATACAGAATGGAAGGTAAAAGATAAAATTATACAAAGTGAACATCCACCTAAAACTTCAAGTATATTTTTACATGGAGATAAAGAAATAAATATAGCACCATTTAAAATAGTTTCTGAAGATGACCCAAATAGGAAAATATTGGAACAAAATAATTTCAGTAATGCACACCTAGTAAGTATAGGGCAACAATTAAATAGAATAGAAGACACTATTAAAGAAAGTAAAATAGTAAAAATTGAAAAGGAAGTAAAAGATAAAAAACTTAAAACTCATGTTTTTAAACCATTCGAAGTTTCTAAAATAGGACAAAAAGAAGTAAAATCCAAAGATTCAGATTTTGTTAAAGCAATTAAAGAACAATTAAGTAAAATTGACTCTTCTTCTGGGTCAAAACAGGTAGTTCAAGAAACACCACAATCTAAAACTTCTAAAACTATAAGTATAGTCACTCAAGGACAGGAATCAGAATCAGTTGAGGATTCTCAACCTGAATCTGAAGATATAGAAACCTTTAGTAAAGCCCTAGAGCCACAGATAAATCGTTTAACACACAATCAATCTATAGTACCTAGAATGTCTGCCCCAGACTTAGGTATAACAGATAGACCAAATGTGTTAACACAATATAAATATAATGCCTCCTCAGTTTATGAATGGAACATAGATACCTTATCAGAATATAATATCCTGAGTCTTCTTCAACAGATGACTATGGCTGCCAATGCTTATAGGACCCAAACAGGAACCTCTGATAGGACTATAGCTGAACTCCTTATAGCTGGTTTCACAGGACAACTTAAAGGTTGGTGGGATAATCATCTCACTGATGAACAACATTTAGAAATTTTAAATGCTGTAAAAACTTATGAGGATGGAATACCTATTGTAGATGAGACTGGTGATACTATTCAAGATGCAGTTGCAATGCTAATCTTGACTATATCACTTCATTTTATAGGTGATCCTACTCATTTAAAAGATAAAAATGCAGAATTACTAAGTAACCTTAGATGTAAGAAACTTAGTGATTTTCAATTTTATAAAACAACTTTCTTAACAAGGATAATGCTTAGAGAAGATTCTAACCAGGCTTTCTGGAAAGAAAAATTCTTAGCAGGTTTACCCTTCTTCCTTGGTGAGAAAGTTAGGAACCATATAAAACAGGAATTTGGAAACCCTATTCCTTACGACCTATTGACTTATGGACAACTGTTTAGTATAGTTCAAAAGGAAGGATTAAAGCTTTGTCAGGACATAAAACTTCAAAAATCATTAAAATATGAAATGAGAAAAACTAAACAAGAACTAGGTTCTTTCTGTAAACAATTTGATTATAGTATAACACAGAAACATAAAGATTGTAATGGACAGTGTTCTACTACAAGAAAATATAAAAAACCTTATAAGAAATATCACAAAAAGAGTTATAAGAAAAAATTAGATAAAGATGATTATTATAAAAAACAAAAACCTTATAAACCTTATAAACATAGAAAACCTAGTAGAAAACCTTATAAACAAAAAGATAAAAAATTTACATCATATAAAGATTTAACATGTTATAAATGTGGAAGAAAAGGTCACACATCAAGATTTTGTAAATTTGATAAAAAATTACAAGAATTAAATTTAGAAGAATCTATAATAAATAAAATTCACGAATTATATTTAGATTATTCAGATTCTGAAGATTATTCAGATTCTGAAGAACTAAATCAAATAGATGATATAGGATCAGAATCAAGTTCTGAATATAGCAGTAAATCATTAAATGTATTAACTAAAGAACAAGAATCTATTTTAGAAGCAATAAAATTTATAAGTGATCCTAAAATACAAGAAAAAATGTTAAATAAAATATTAGAAGATGATAGACCTAAACATTCTATGCTACCCAGTACTAGTAAACAAACATATGATTTAACTACAATATTAAATAAAAATAAAGCAATAAAAAACAAACCAACTATAAATGATTTACAAAAGGAAATTAAAGAAATTAAATTAGAATTAAAAGAATTAAAAAACAAACAAGAACATGATTCACAAATAATAAAATCCTTAATGAATTCAACTTCTCCTTCTGATGAAGAAGCTGAACAAGATATTGAACAAATAAATGGTAAAGAAACTGATAATGAAATTAGTTTGATTAGCAAAGATAAAATTCCAGATAATTTAATTTTTATGTTGCATGAAATAACATCTAGGAAATATTTAATAAAAATAAAATTAAAATTCTCAGATAATTATAATATAGAAACTATAGCATTATTTGATACAGGAGCTGATTTAAATTGCATTAAACCTAGTCTAGTACCAAAGAGATTTTGGCAACAAACTAATGAAAGTTTATCAGCAGCAAATAAATCTAAATTAAATATTCTTGGTAAAGCAGAAGCATCAATTATAGATAAAAATTTAGAAATAAAGAATATATTTATTCTGACTAATATTCATCATATGGTAATCTTAGGAACACCACTTATGAATTTAATTACACCTTATTCAGTAAATGATGATAGTATAAGTTTTAAAGCTAGAAAACAAAAGATAATTTTTCCATTTTTAGAAAAACCTAAAAAGAGGAATTTAAATCTTTTAAAGGCACATTCAATAAATGAGTTACAAATAAATGCACTTATAAAAGCAAAGTCTGAACAACTTTGTAATTTAAAGAACAACTATCATTTACAAAAAATAAATGAACAGTTAAATAATAAATTTACGCAAGATAAAATTGATAAATTAAAATCTCAAATAGAAAAAGATTTGTGTGCTGATATTCCAAATGCATTTTGGAACAGAAAGCAACACATGGTTGATTTACCTTATGAAATAGGCTTTGATGAAAAGTCTATTACAACTAAAGCTAGGCCCATTCAGATGGCGCCTGATCTAATTGAATTTTGTAAAAAAGAAATAAATGATTTAGAAAATAAAGGATTAATAACTAAATCTAGAAGCCCTTGGTCTTGTGCTGCATTCTATGTAAACAAGGCTTCTGAAATAGAAAGAGGTGCACCTAGATTAGTAATAAATTATAAACCTTTGAATAAAGCTTTAAAATGGATTAGGTACCCTATTCCAAATAAAAAAGATTTATTAGGAAGATTATATAAAGCAAATGTTTTTAGTAAATTTGATATGAAATCTGGTTTTTGGCAAATTCAGATTAACCCTAAAGATAGGTATAAGACTGCATTCACTGTTCCATTTGGACAGTATGAATGGAATGTTATGCCTTTTGGCTTAAAGAATGCACCCTCTGAGTTTCAGAGAGTGATGAATGATATTTTTAACCCTTACACTAAATTTTGTATTGTTTATATTGATGATGTTTTAATATATTCAACAACAATAGAAGAACATTTTAAACATTTAAAAACATTTTTTATGGTAATAAAACATAATGGTTTAGTATTAAGTAAAACGAAGATGTCTCTGTTTCAGACTAAGATTAGGTTCTTAGGACACTATATAGAACAGGGAATTATAGAACCTATAGAAAGGAACTTAGCTTTTGGAGATAAGTTTCCTGACCAAATAGTTAATAAAGCCCAGTTACAAAGATTTTTAGGTTGTTTGAATTACGTCATAGAATTCTTTCCCAACCTAAATAGGACTATTAAACCTTTGCATGATAGGTTAAAGAAAAACCCAGGCCCATGGACTGAGGTCCACTCTGGCATAGTTAGACAGGTTAAAACCCTAGTTAAAACTATTCCTTGCCTGCATATAGCTGATCCCTTAGCCTCCAAAATAGTTGAGACTGATGCATCAGATATAGGTTTTGGTGGGATTTTAAAACAGGTTAAAGAGGGTAAAGAAGCCATAGTCCAATTTTATTCAGGACATTGGAGTCCAACCCAATTAAATTATTCAACTATAAAGAAAGAGATTTTGAGCATTGTTTTATGCATTTCAAAATTTCAATCTGATTTATTGAATCAAAAGTTTTTATTAAGAATTGATTGTAAAAGTGCTAAAGATGTTTTACAAAAAGATGTTAAAAACCTTGCCTCAAAACAAATTTTTGCTAGATGGCAAGCTATTTTAAGTATTTTTGATTTTGATATTGAATTTATTAAAGGAGAAAATAACAGTTTACCTGATTTCCTTACTCGTGAATTCCTTCTCAGGAATCATGGGGAGAAAGAAGAAAAACACCAATAAAGCCAAAGAAACACTAAACAGTGACTCACCTAAAGCTCTATCTGACCACTCAGATAGTATTTTGAACCCTAAACCCATAAAGTCATGGGCAGATGCTGTCCAAAAAGAGGATGATAAAGCTAAAATGGATTTATGGGTCTCTCAGCTGGCCCAATCTCCAGAGGTCCTTAAAGTTCTTGAAAAGATGGGCTTCCCGCCTCCTGAAGCCCCAGGTATGAATCCTTCAATCCCTTTAAAAATGGAGTTAGGTCAGTCTTCAAAAACCCTAACTCAAAATGTTTCTAAAGACGAGTTGAATGTTTCAAACCCTTCAACTCAAATTGTTTCTTCAAATTTCTTTTTAAAGTCTAAAGCTTTTTGGCACAACAAAAATTTCTGGTCTACAGAATTAATTGCTGATTTTGGGTCTGCTCTAAAAAGCCCATGGTCTATAATTGAAACTGTTTACCCTAAAGGATGGTTTTTCAAACCAAAAGAAACCTCAAAACCCCAAGAATATTATCTTCATATTCTTGTGGATTCAGGATCTTTGTTTGTAAAGCACAATTATAACCCACAAGAAAAGACTGTTATATCTCATTCTTCTTTTAAAATAAAGAAAATTCTCCATCCTTCTGAATGGGGAAAACCGTTGCACGTTCCTGTGCAGTTTAAAGCCCTTCCTTCCTTATCCTGTTGTTCTTCATATAATTATTGGGACTATATAGAAGCCTGGACCAAAGCCTTGTTTTTCCAAAACCCGGCTAAAACCCATTCCTGGCTAATCTATTGTGAGACCAATTTTAAAGTCAATAACCTCCCATCATGGTTCGTTGATTGGTGGTACTATTGCGGTAGTGATGAAAATTGTCTTCCTCTTGAAGTACAATTGGCCTACCGGTATTATAAAGTTCACTTAAACCCTAATCCTATTGAGAAGAATTTTCCTCCTCTTCTTCTTTTCAGTTTAACTTTCAATATACCTTGGATATATCAATGGTACTTCGAATCTTCTATTCTTTCAGGTACCAATATCCCTGTGGTATTGAGAAAATCTAAAGTTAAGTGGTGGTCTGCCTTTCGCATTTTTACCACTGAGGAGACTGTTAAAGAATGGCTCCTAAAGAGAAACCATGGTGGTCTTGACCCAAGGCTACAGGTCTCTTTTGGTGCCCAAAGAGCCCAAAATATTGCCCTTCTTGCAGCTGCCAAGACTGCAGAAGATTATAGAGCCTTAATGGAACAGATGGTTGGGTCTCTTCCCTCAACATCTGAGCCCGTTAAGCCCAGTAGAACCTGCTCTGCTGGATCTTCAACTAAAGCCCATTCTAAAGTATCTAAAGCTCAATCCAGAAGGAAGAAATCTCTTTCCTCTTCCTCGGATTCTTCTACATCATCCATGACATCATCCTCCACCGAGACATCTGACTCGGATTACTATCCCAGTAATGAAGATGATTGCTATGGTATATTGTCCCCCATCAGAGTGAAAAGTAAAGGTAAAAAGAAAAAGAATAAAGAAAAAGAAAGAGAAAAAGAAAAAGAGAAAAAGATTAAAGAAAAAGAAAAAGAAAAAGAAAAAGAGAAAAAAGACAAAAGAAAAGAAAAGAAAGATAAAGAAAAGAAAAAAGAAAAAGAAAAAAGAAAAAATAAAGAAAAGAAAAAAGAAAAGAAAAATAAAAAGATAATTGAATCAAAAGTTGAATCTGATTCAAGTTCATCTGGTTCGTCCGATTAAAGGCAGGAGAAACCTCATTTCTCCACTCAGGATGTTTAAAGTCAATAAAGGCGGTGCCCACTGACAAGATACTGTTCATCCACAGTATTCACCAGAGGGAATCCAACAGTAAAGTCAGAAGAACTGTTCATCCACAGTTCTCCACAGTAAAGCCAACAGTACCAGACAAGGTACTATTCATCCACAGTTCCAGACGCGTAAAGGTACAGTAAAAGCAAATAGTAACGACAGGTTACTATTCACCTACAGTGCCAAAGCATGTGACAAGAACAGTGGAATTTTAAAGCCTCTATCTATATAGTGAAGCTGATTCTGAAGGTAGAGGGGATCCGAGATATTTCTCTCTCAACTCAGAAGCCATTGAAGAACCCTCAGCCTAGTTTAGCTTCCTTCTTCCCTTTCCTCCTTCACCTATATTTCTACCATCACTGTATCCCATTCCTTATTGATTCTCTTTTAAGGTAGTTTATAGTTTATATTTTATAACTTATATTTTATAATTTGTATTCTGTTTTAAAGTTTTTATTCTGTATTGTATTTTATTTTCATTTATTTAAATAAAGTTTAAATTTTTATATCTCTTCTCTCATTCATTTATAAGTATGCTCTGTTCTAGTTCTTGCAAGCAAAAAACGAGCAAGTTGAGCTTGATCTGGAACTAAAACATCAGAAATATATTGCACTACTTACAGACTGAAAAGGACCTCTAATTCTATCCTTTTCTGTCTTTTCTCTCTCTCTATTCAGCGCTGTATATTTATACGGGATCCGTATATCTATACCAGACATAGTATAATTAGGTATACTAAAAGATATAGACATAAGAGTGTGTATTGTTAAAATATATTAGACTTAAGATACAAAATTAACTTAATCTTTAAAATGGTATATAAGGCTGGAAACCCAAATATAAATTGGAGCAACGTCAGACTTGCACTTGTCTGAAGTCCTCCTCTGTACCGGGTATGAAACAACGCCGCCGTACCTTTTAAAAGATTATATTTTATTTATATTCTGTTTATACTTTACTATTATTATTTATTTATTATTATATGTTTTTAATATATTCTTTTACATTCTGCTTAATATTGTCATATTGCATAATTAAGGAGTCTTTAACACTTGAGGCCGGAAACGGTTCTGTGATACTGAATGTAATCGATATCCTTAATTCATCATTCTTATTTCTTATTTCTGTTTCTTATTTATTGTTTTCTGTTTATATCTTTGTTATTTATGCTTAATTATTTTATTGTTTTTATTAATTCTTTTAAAATTATTCTATCCCCTGTAAACGGTCCCTTTGTTTTTGTTGGTATCAGAGCCATCTTCTTTTAGGGGTGGTAGTAGATAGATATAGAACTGTTTCCATAGTTAAATCTTTGATTTATAGATCTAGAAGTGAACTTAGTGTTGTCTAGGTATTGGATATGCAGTAAGACCCGTGTCAGCCGATGGATAGGCGTTTAGGGCAGTAAGTCAGTGGTCGCTACCAAAACCAACATTAATAAACTTTAAAAATCTATTTTTCAAATATTTAAAAATGGAACCTTTTCTGTGTAAATCTGCTAGTACAACTAAATCGGATAGTTCTGAGTCATCAGAAGTTAAAAGGATAGTTAACAGAAATGAAGTAATTTTGGAAGATTTTAATAAAGCAATTGATAATTGGGTAATACCAAAGATAGATAAAGAACAGATTTATAAAATACCAAAATTAAATATATTTAAAAATGATTACATAATTAAAGCTGAAGAAAGAGATGTACAGTTAAGTAAACCTTTTGAAAAGATAACTTTACTTTCTGCAGAGTCTATAAAACATCATAAAGCTAAAAAATACAAGTATATACATATAGGATTAGTACAAATAGGTATAAAACCTTTAACTAGAGAAGGATTAAATACTAGTATTCTGGCAGTGGTCAGAGATGCTAGGTTTGTAAATTTTAATGACTCACTTTTAGGAACTATAGAAACCAGTCTGAGTAGTGGTCCAATTTCATTTGACTGCTTCCCAGATATAACAATTTCATTAAATGATCCAAACATATTAAAAAGTGTAGTTTTAGAAATTAAAACACATAATTATAAAATGCTTGAAGGATCTATTCCTGTAGCATTAATGTATAAAATAAATTATAAAGCTATGATGTCTGCCTTTGCTACAAAGTATATAATGCAACCTAAACTAGGAGAAACTAAATTTTTACAGACAGATTTAAGTAAAGCTAATACAGTAATTCCTAGGACTATTCAGTGGAAAGATATTAGTCTCCCTGATGAATGGATCTTAGAGGATGCTGTTCCTCTTCCTGAACCTAAAACTACAGTTAAACCTAATATAGAACTTAGTAAAATTGAACAGTATGAAGACGGTAAAGTTAAATTAAAATTTAGTAGACATAGTGTTAGCAGTAGGTATTCAGACTCTTCCTCATCTATTTCAACAGTAGACATAGGTAGGGCCTCACAGTTACCTTCTGTAATATATGCTTCATATAAAGAAAATGAGCCTAAACCTGTATTGCAAACAGTAGTAAAGCCTAGACATTCTACATCAGATATACCGGAATCTAGTAATAAATTAAAAGGTATAGATTATAGTACAACAGTTCCACACTTATATTATAATCCAACAGGAACAATGAACCCTTTGGAACCAAACCCTAATTATAATCAACCTCAGAATATAGAACACTCACCTTCTCCACCTATGTCACCTACAGCTTCCTTCATGACAGGAAATGTAGAAAACATAGATAGAGAATTAAATGTAATTAATAAAGAATTTGTTTTTAATTATGATAAATTAAATAAAGAATTGACAGCAATTAAAAATAAAGATAAATTAGAAAACGTAATAAAAAAGGTAAAAGATTTTGAATCAGCTAAAGAAGAATATATTGACTTTATAAAACATTATGAAGTTAATATGAAATTCTTTGATTGGTTTAAAAGAATTTATAGAGGAAAACTTAAATTAGAAAAATCAATAAATCCAGTGACTGTTAGGAATAAAAATACAGAATGGAAGGTAAAAGATAAAATTATACAAAGTGAACATCCACCTAAAACTTCAAGTATATTTTTACATGGAGATAAAGAAATAAATATAGCACCATTTAAAATAGTTTCTGAAGATGACCCAAATAGGAAAATATTGGAACAAAATAATTTCAGTAATGCACACCTAGTAAGTATAGGGCAACAATTAAATAGAATAGAAGACACTATTAAAGAAAGTAAAATAGTAAAAATTGAAAAGGAAGTAAAAGATAAAAAACTTAAAACTCATGTTTTTAAACCATTCGAAGTTTCTAAAATAGGACAAAAAGAAGTAAAATCCAAAGATTCAGATTTTGTTAAAGCAATTAAAGAACAATTAAGTAAAATTGACTCTTCTTCTGGGTCAAAACAGGTAGTTCAAGAAACACCACAATCTAAAACTTCTAAAACTATAAGTATAGTCACTCAAGGACAGGAATCAGAATCAGTTGAGGATTCTCAACCTGAATCTGAAGATATAGAAACCTTTAGTAAAGCCCTAGAGCCACAGATAAATCGTTTAACACACAATCAATCTATAGTACCTAGAATGTCTGCCCCAGACTTAGGTATAACAGATAGACCAAATGTGTTAACACAATATAAATATAATGCCTCCTCAGTTTATGAATGGAACATAGATACCTTATCAGAATATAATATCCTGAGTCTTCTTCAACAGATGACTATGGCTGCCAATGCTTATAGGACCCAAACAGGAACCTCTGATAGGACTATAGCTGAACTCCTTATAGCTGGTTTCACAGGACAACTTAAAGGTTGGTGGGATAATCATCTCACTGATGAACAACATTTAGAAATTTTAAATGCTGTAAAAACTTATGAGGATGGAATACCTATTTTAGATGAGACTGGTGATACTATTCAAGATGCAGTTGCAATGCTAATCTTGACTATATCACTTCATTTTATAGGTGATCCTACTCATTTAAAAGATAAAAATGCAGAATTACTAAGTAACCTTAGATGTAAGAAACTTAGTGATTTTCAATTTTATAAAACAACTTTCTTAACAAGGATAATGCTTAGAGAAGATTCTAACCAGGCTTTCTGGAAAGAAAAATTCTTAGCAGGTTTACCCTTCTTCCTTGGTGAGAAAGTTAGGAACCATATAAAACAGGAATTTGGAAACCCTATTCCTTACGACCTATTGACTTATGGACAACTGTTTAGTATAGTTCAAAAGGAAGGATTAAAGCTTTGTCAGGACATAAAACTTCAAAAATCATTAAAATATGAAATGAGAAAAACTAAACAAGAACTAGGTTCTTTCTGTAAACAATTTGATTATAGTATAACACAGAAACATAAAGATTGTAATGGACAGTGTTCTACTACAAGAAAATATAAAAAACCTTATAAGAAATATCACAAAAAGAGTTATAAGAAAAAATTAGATAAAGATGATTATTATAAAAAACAAAAACCTTATAAACCTTATAAACATAGAAAACCTAGTAGAAAACCTTATAAACAAAAAGATAAAAAATTTACATCATATAAAGATTTAACATGTTATAAATGTGGAAGAAAAGGTCACACATCAAGATTTTGTAAATTTGATAAAAAATTACAAGAATTAAATTTAGAAGAATCTATAATAAATAAAATTCACGAATTATATTTAGATTATTCAGATTCTGAAGATTATTCAGATTCTGAAGAACTAAATCAAATAGATGATATAGGATCAGAATCAAGTTCTGAATATAGCAGTAAATCATTAAATGTATTAACTAAAGAACAAGAATCTATTTTAGAAGCAATAAAATTTATAAGTGATCCTAAAATACAAGAAAAAATGTTAAATAAAATATTAGAAGATGATAGACCTAAACATTCTATGCTACCCAGTACTAGTAAACAAACATATGATTTAACTACAATATTAAATAAAAATAAAGCAATAAAAAACAAACCAACTATAAATGATTTACAAAAGGAAATTAAAGAAATTAAATTAGAATTAAAAGAATTAAAAAACAAACAAGAACATGATTCACAAATAATAAAATCCTTAATGAATTCAACTTCTCCTTCTGATGAAGAAGCTGAACAAGATATTGAACAAATAAATGGTAAAGAAACTGATAATGAAATTAGTTTGATTAGCAAAGATAAAATTCCAGATAATTTAATTTTTATGTTGCATGAAATAACATCTAGGAAATATTTAATAAAAATAAAATTAAAATTCTCAGATAATTATAATATAGAAACTATAGCATTATTTGATACAGGAGCTGATTTAAATTGCATTAAACCTAGTCTAGTACCAAAGAGATTTTGGCAACAAACTAATGAAAGTTTATCAGCAGCAAATAAATCTAAATTAAATATTCTTGGTAAAGCAGAAGCATCAATTATAGATAAAAATTTAGAAATAAAGAATATATTTATTCTGACTAATATTCATCATATGGTAATCTTAGGAACACCACTTATGAATTTAATTACACCTTATTCAGTAAATGATGATAGTATAAGTTTTAAAGCTAGAAAACAAAAGATAATTTTTCCATTTTTAGAAAAACCTAAAAAGAGGAATTTAAATCTTTTAAAGGCACATTCAATAAATGAGTTACAAATAAATGCACTTATAAAAGCAAAGTCTGAACAACTTTGTAATTTAAAGAACAACTATCATTTACAAAAAATAAATGAACAGTTAAATAATAAATTTACGCAAGATAAAATTGATAAATTAAAATCTCAAATAGAAAAAGATTTGTGTGCTGATATTCCAAATGCATTTTGGAACAGAAAGCAACACATGGTTGATTTACCTTATGAAATAGGCTTTGATGAAAAGTCTATTACAACTAAAGCTAGGCCCATTCAGATGGCGCCTGATCTAATTGAATTTTGTAAAAAAGAAATAAATGATTTAGAAAATAAAGGATTAATAACTAAATCTAGAAGCCCTTGGTCTTGTGCTGCATTCTATGTAAACAAGGCTTCTGAAATAGAAAGAGGTGCACCTAGATTAGTAATAAATTATAAACCTTTGAATAAAGCTTTAAAATGGATTAGGTACCCTATTCCAAATAAAAAAAGATTTATTAGGAAGATTATATAAAGCAAATGTTTTTAGTAAATTTGATATGAAATCTGGTTTTTGGCAAATTCAGATTAACCCTAAAGATAGGTATAAGACTGCATTCACTGTTCCATTTGGACAGTATGAATGGAATGTTATGCCTTTTGGCTTAAAGAATGCACCCTCTGAGTTTCAGAGAGTGATGAATGATATTTTTAACCCTTACACTAAATTTTGTATTGTTTATATTGATGATGTTTTAATATATTCAACAACAATAGAAGAACATTTTAAACATTTAAAAACATTTTTTATGGTAATAAAACATAATGGTTTAGTATTAAGTAAAACGAAGATGTCTCTGTTTCAGACTAAGATTAGGTTCTTAGGACACTATATAGAACAGGGAATTATAGAACCTATAGAAAGGAACTTAGCTTTTGGAGATAAGTTTCCTGACCAAATAGTTAATAAAGCCCAGTTACAAAGATTTTTAGGTTGTTTGAATTACGTCATAGAATTCTTTCCCAACCTAAATAGGACTATTAAACCTTTGCATGATAGGTTAAAGAAAAACCCAGGCCCATGGACTGAGGTCCACTCTGGCATAGTTAGACAGGTTAAAACCCTAGTTAAAACTATTCCTTGCCTGCATATAGCTGATCCCTTAGCCTCCAAAATAGTTGAGACTGATGCATCAGATATAGGTTTTGGTGGGATTTTAAAACAGGTTAAAGAGGGTAAAGAAGCCATAGTCCAATTTTATTCAGGACATTGGAGTCCAACCCAATTAAATTATTCAACTATAAAGAAAGAGATTTTGAGCATTGTTTTATGCATTTCAAAATTTCAATCTGATTTATTGAATCAAAAGTTTTTATTAAGAATTGATTGTAAAAGTGCTAAAGATGTTTTACAAAAAGATGTTAAAAACCTTGCCTCAAAACAAATTTTTGCTAGATGGCAAGCTATTTTAAGTATTTTTGATTTTGATATTGAATTTATTAAAGGAGAAAATAACAGTTTACCTGATTTCCTTACTCGTGAATTCCTTCTCAGGAATCATGGGGAGAAAGAAGAAAAACACCAATAAAGCCAAAGAAACACTAAACAGTGACTCACCTAAAGCTCTATCTGACCACTCAGATAGTATTTTGAACCCTAAACCCATAAAGTCATGGGCAGATGCTGTCCAAAAAGAGGATGATAAAGCTAAAATGGATTTATGGGTCTCTCAGCTGGCCCAATCTCCAGAGGTCCTTAAAGTTCTTGAAAAGATGGGCTTCCCGCCTCCTGAAGCCCCAGGTATGAATCCTTCAATCCCTTTAAAAATGGAGTTAGGTCAGTCTTCAAAAACCCTAACTCAAAATGTTTCTAAAGACGAGTTGAATGTTTCAAACCCTTCAACTCAAATTGTTTCTTCAAATTTCTTTTTAAAGTCTAAAGCTTTTTGGCACAACAAAAATTTCTGGTCTACAGAATTAATTGCTGATTTTGGGTCTGCTCTAAAAAGCCCATGGTCTATAATTGAAACTGTTTACCCTAAAGGATGGTTTTTCAAACCAAAAGAAACCTCAAAACCCCAAGAATATTATCTTCATATTCTTGTGGATTCAGGATCTTTGTTTGTAAAGCACAATTATAACCCACAAGAAAAGACTGTTATATCTCATTCTTCTTTTAAAATAAAGAAAATTCTCCATCCTTCTGAATGGGGAAAACCGTTGCACGTTCCTGTGCAGTTTAAAGCCCTTCCTTCCTTATCCTGTTGTTCTTCATATAATTATTGGGACTATATAGAAGCCTGGACCAAAGCCTTGTTTTTCCAAAACCCGGCTAAAACCCATTCCTGGCTAATCTATTGTGAGACCAATTTTAAAGTCAATAACCTCCCATCATGGTTCGTTGATTGGTGGTACTATTGCGGTAGTGATGAAAATTGTCTTCCTCTTGAAGTACAATTGGCCTACCGGTATTATAAAGTTCACTTAAACCCTAATCCTGTTGAGAAGAATTTTCCTCCTCTTCTTCTTTTCAGTTTAACTTTCAATATACCTTGGGTATATCAATGGTACTTCGAATCTTCTATTCTTCCAGGTACCAATATCCCTGTGGTATTGAGAAAATCTAAAGTTAAGTGGTGGTCTGCCTTTCGCATTTCTACCACTGAGGAGACTGTTAAAGAATGGCTCCTAAAGAGAAACCATGGTGGTCTTGACCCAAGGCTACAGGTCTCTTTTGGTGCCCAAAGAGCCCAAAATATTGCCCTTCTTGCAGCTGCCAAGACTGCAGAAGATTATAGAGCCTTAATGGAACAGATGGTTGGGTCTCTTCCCTCAACATCTGAGCCCGTTAAGCCCAGTAGAACCTGCTCTGCTGGATCTTCAACTAAAGCCCATTCTAAAGTATCTAAAGCTCAATCCAGAAGGAAGAAATCTCTTTCCTCTTCCTCGGATTCTTCTACATCATCCATGACATCATCCTCCACCGAGACATCTGACTCGGATTACTATCCCAGTAATGAAGATGATTGCTATGGTATATTGTCCCCCATCAGAGTGAAAAGTAAAGGTAAAAAGAAAAAGAATAAAGAAAAAGAAAGAGAAAAAGAAAAAGAGAAAAAGATTAAAGAAAAAGAAAAAGAAAAAGAGAAAAAAGACAAAAGAAAAGAAAAGAAAGATAAAGAAAAGAAAAAAGAAAAAAGAAAAAAGAAAAAATAAAGAAAAGAAAAATAAAAAGAAAAATAAAAAGATAATTGAATCAGAAGTTGAATCTGATTCAAGTTCATCTGGTTCGTCCGATTAAAGGCAGGAGAAACCTCATTTCTCCACTCAGGATGTTTAAAGTCAATAAAGGCGGTGCCCGCTGACAAGATACTGTTCATCCACAGTATTCACCAGAGGGAATCCAACAGTAAAGTCAGAAGAACTGTTCATCCACAGTTCTCCACAGTAAAGCCAACAGTACCAGACAAGGTACTATTCATCCACAGTTCCAGACGCGTAAAGGTACAGTAAAAGCAAATAGTAACGACAGGTTACTATTCACCTACAGTGCCAAAGCATGTGACAAGAACAGTGGAATTTTAAAGCCTCTATCTATATAGTGAAGCTGATTCTGAAGGTAGAAGGGATCCGAGATATTTCTCTCTCAACTCAGAAGCCATTGAAGAACCCTCAGCCTAGTTTAGCTTCCTTCTTCCCTTTCCTCCTTCACCTATATTTCTACCATCACTGTATCCCATTCCTTATTGATTCTCTTTTAAGGTAGTTTATAGTTTATATTTTATAACTTATATTTTATAATTTGTATTCTGTTTTAAAGTTTTTATTCTGTATTGTATTTTATTTTCATTTATTTAAATAAAGTTTAAATTTTTATATCTCTTCTCTCATTCATTTATAAGTATGCTCTGTTCTAGTTCTTGCAAGCAAAAAACGAGCAAGTTGAGCTTGATCTGGAACTAAAACATCAGAAATATATTGCACTACTTACAGACTGAAAAGGACCTCTAATTCTATCCTTTTCTGTCTTTTCTCTCTCTCTATTCAGCGTTGTATATTTATACGGGATCCGTATATCTATACCAGACATAGTATAATTAGGTATACTAAAAGATATAGACATAAGAGTGTGTATTGTTAAAATATATTAGACTTAAGATACAAAATTAACTTAATCTTTAAAATGGTATATAAGGCTGGAAACCCAAATATAAATTGGAGCAACGTCAGACTTGCACTTGTCTGAAGTCCTCCTCTGTACCGGGTATGAAACAACGCCGCCGTACCTTTTAAAAGATTATATTTTATTTATATTCTGTTTATACTTTACTATTATTATTTATTTATTATTATATGTTTTTAATATATTCTTTTACATTCTGCTTAATATTGTCATATTGCATAATTAAGGAGTCTTTAACACTTGAGGCCGGAAACGGTTCTGTGATACTGAATGTAATCGATATCCTTAATTCATCATTCTTATTTCTTATTTCTGTTTCTTATTTATTGTTTTCTGTTTATATCTTTGTTATTTATGCTTAATTATTTTATTGTTTTTATTAATTCTTTTAAAATTATTCTATCCCCTGTAAACGGTCCCTTTGTTTTTGTTGGTATCAGAGCCATCTTCTTTTAGGGGTGGTAGTAGATAGATATAGAACTGTTTCCATAGTTAAATCTTTGATTTATAGATCTAGAAGTGAACTTAGTGTTGTCTAGGTATTGGATATGCAGTAAGACCCGTGTCAGCCGATGGATAGGCGTTTAGGGCAGTAAGTCAGTGGTCGCTACCAAAACCAACATTAATAAACTTTAAAAATCTATTTTTCAAATATTTAAAAATGGAACCTTTTCTGTGTAAATCTGCTAGTACAACTAAATCGGATAGTTCTGAGTCATCAGAAGTTAAAAGGATAGTTAACAGAAATGAAGTAATTTTGGAAGATTTTAATAAAGCAATTGATAATTGGGTAATACCAAAGATAGATAAAGAACAGATTTATAAAATACCAAAATTAAATATATTTAAAAATGATTACATAATTAAAGCTGAAGAAAGAGATGTACAGTTAAGTAAACCTTTTGAAAAGATAACTTTACTTTCTGCAGAGTCTATAAAACATCATAAAGCTAAAAAATACAAGTATATACATATAGGATTAGTACAAATAGGTATAAAACCTTTAACTAGAGAAGGATTAAATACTAGTATTCTGGCAGTGGTCAGAGATGCTAGGTTTGTAAATTTTAATGACTCACTTTTAGGAACTATAGAAACCAGTCTGAGTAGTGGTCCAATTTCATTTGACTGCTTCCCAGATATAACAATTTCATTAAATGATCCAAACATATTAAAAAGTGTAGTTTTAGAAATTAAAACACATAATTATAAAATGCTTGAAGGATCTATTCCTGTAGCATTAATGTATAAAATAAATTATAAAGCTATGATGTCTGCCTTTGCTACAAAGTATATAATGCAACCTAAACTAGGAGAAACTAAATTTTTACAGACAGATTTAAGTAAAGCTAATACAGTAATTCCTAGGACTATTCAGTGGAAAGATATTAGTCTCCCTGATGAATGGATCTTAGAGGATGCTGTTCCTCTTCCTGAACCTAAAACTACAGTTAAACCTAATATAGAACTTAGTAAAATTGAACAGTATGAAGACGGTAAAGTTAAATTAAAATTTAGTAGACATAGTGTTAGCAGTAGGTATTCAGACTCTTCCTCATCTATTTCAACAGTAGACATAGGTAGGGCCTCACAGTTACCTTCTGTAATATATGCTTCATATAAAGAAAATGAGCCTAAACCTGTATTGCAAACAGTAGTAAAGCCTAGACATTCTACATCAGATATACCGGAATCTAGTAATAAATTAAAAGGTATAGATTATAGTACAACAGTTCCACACTTATATTATAATCCAACAGGAACAATGAACCCTTTGGAACCAAACCCTAATTATAATCAACCTCAGAATATAGAACACTCACCTTCTCCACCTATGTCACCTACAGCTTCCTTCATGACAGGAAATGTAGAAAACATAGATAGAGAATTAAATGTAATTAATAAAGAATTTGTTTTTAATTATGATAAATTAAATAAAGAATTGACAGCAATTAAAAATAAAGATAAATTAGAAAACGTAATAAAAAAGGTAAAAGATTTTGAATCAGCTAAAGAAGAATATATTGACTTTATAAAACATTATGAAGTTAATATGAAATTCTTTGATTGGTTTAAAAGAATTTATAGAGGAAAACTTAAATTAGAAAAATCAATAAATCCAGTGACTGTTAGGAATAAAAATACAGAATGGAAGGTAAAAGATAAAATTATACAAAGTGAACATCCACCTAAAACTTCAAGTATATTTTTACATGGAGATAAAGAAATAAATATAGCACCATTTAAAATAGTTTCTGAAGATGACCCAAATAGGAAAATATTGGAACAAAATAATTTCAGTAATGCACACCTAGTAAGTATAGGGCAACAATTAAATAGAATAGAAGACACTATTAAAGAAAGTAAAATAGTAAAAATTGAAAAGGAAGTAAAAGATAAAAAACTTAAAACTCATGTTTTTAAACCATTCGAAGTTTCTAAAATAGGACAAAAAGAAGTAAAATCCAAAGATTCAGATTTTGTTAAAGCAATTAAAGAACAATTAAGTAAAATTGACTCTTCTTCTGGGTCAAAACAGGTAGTTCAAGAAACACCACAATCTAAAACTTCTAAAACTATAAGTATAGTCACTCAAGGACAGGAATCAGAATCAGTTGAGGATTCTCAACCTGAATCTGAAGATATAGAAACCTTTAGTAAAGCCCTAGAGCCACAGATAAATCGTTTAACACACAATCAATCTATAGTACCTAGAATGTCTGCCCCAGACTTAGGTATAACAGATAGACCAAATGTGTTAACACAATATAAATATAATGCCTCCTCAGTTTATGAATGGAACATAGATACCTTATCAGAATATAATATCCTGAGTCTTCTTCAACAGATGACTATGGCTGCCAATGCTTATAGGACCCAAACAGGAACCTCTGATAGGACTATAGCTGAACTCCTTATAGCTGGTTTCACAGGACAACTTAAAGGTTGGTGGGATAATCATCTCACTGATGAACAACATTTAGAAATTTTAAATGCTGTAAAAACTTATGAGGATGGAATACCTATTTTAGATGAGACTGGTGATACTATTCAAGATGCAGTTGCAATGCTAATCTTGACTATATCACTTCATTTTATAGGTGATCCTACTCATTTAAAAGATAAAAATGCAGAATTACTAAGTAACCTTAGATGTAAGAAACTTAGTGATTTTCAATTTTATAAAACAACTTTCTTAACAAGGATAATGCTTAGAGAAGATTCTAACCAGGCTTTCTGGAAAGAAAAATTCTTAGCAGGTTTACCCTTCTTCCTTGGTGAGAAAGTTAGGAACCATATAAAACAGGAATTTGGAAACCCTATTCCTTACGACCTATTGACTTATGGACAACTGTTTAGTATAGTTCAAAAGGAAGGATTAAAGCTTTGTCAGGACATAAAACTTCAAAAATCATTAAAATATGAAATGAGAAAAACTAAACAAGAACTAGGTTCTTTCTGTAAACAATTTGATTATAGTATAACACAGAAACATAAAGATTGTAATGGACAGTGTTCTACTACAAGAAAATATAAAAAACCTTATAAGAAATATCACAAAAAGAGTTATAAGAAAAAATTAGATAAAGATGATTATTATAAAAAACAAAAACCTTATAAACCTTATAAACATAGAAAACCTAGTAGAAAACCTTATAAACAAAAAGATAAAAAATTTACATCATATAAAGATTTAACATGTTATAAATGTGGAAGAAAAGGTCACACATCAAGATTTTGTAAATTTGATAAAAAATTACAAGAATTAAATTTAGAAGAATCTATAATAAATAAAATTCACGAATTATATTTAGATTATTCAGATTCTGAAGATTATTCAGATTCTGAAGAACTAAATCAAATAGATGATATAGGATCAGAATCAAGTTCTGAATATAGCAGTAAATCATTAAATGTATTAACTAAAGAACAAGAATCTATTTTAGAAGCAATAAAATTTATAAGTGATCCTA
This sequence comes from Garcia nutans, assembly GCA_947685225.1. Taxonomy (NCBI): domain Eukaryota; kingdom Viridiplantae; phylum Streptophyta; class Magnoliopsida; order Malpighiales; family Euphorbiaceae; genus Garcia; species Garcia nutans. The sequence continues at coordinate 7,023 of CANTUV010000103.1, read as the reverse complement.
AAATACAAGAAAAAATGTTAAATAAAATATTAGAAGATGATAGACCTAAACATTCTATGCTACCCAGTACTAGTAAACAAACATATGATTTAACTACAATATTAAATAAAAATAAAGCAATAAAAAACAAACCAACTATAAATGATTTACAAAAGGAAATTAAAGAAATTAAATTAGAATTAAAAGAATTAAAAAACAAACAAGAACATGATTCACAAATAATAAAATCCTTAATGAATTCAACTTCTCCTTCTGATGAAGAAGCTGAACAAGATATTGAACAAATAAATGGTAAAGAAACTGATAATGAAATTAGTTTGATTAGCAAAGATAAAATTCCAGATAATTTAATTTTTATGTTGCATGAAATAACATCTAGGAAATATTTAATAAAAATAAAATTAAAATTCTCAGATAATTATAATATAGAAACTATAGCATTATTTGATACAGGAGCTGATTTAAATTGCATTAAACCTAGTCTAGTACCAAAGAGATTTTGGCAACAAACTAATGAAAGTTTATCAGCAGCAAATAAATCTAAATTAAATATTCTTGGTAAAGCAGAAGCATCAATTATAGATAAAAATTTAGAAATAAAGAATATATTTATTCTGACTAATATTCATCATATGGTAATCTTAGGAACACCACTTATGAATTTAATTACACCTTATTCAGTAAATGATGATAGTATAAGTTTTAAAGCTAGAAAACAAAAGATAATTTTTCCATTTTTAGAAAAACCTAAAAAGAGGAATTTAAATCTTTTAAAGGCACATTCAATAAATGAGTTACAAATAAATGCACTTATAAAAGCAAAGTCTGAACAACTTTGTAATTTAAAGAACAACTATCATTTACAAAAAATAAATGAACAGTTAAATAATAAATTTACGCAAGATAAAATTGATAAATTAAAATCTCAAATAGAAAAAGATTTGTGTGCTGATATTCCAAATGCATTTTGGAACAGAAAGCAACACATGGTTGATTTACCTTATGAAATAGGCTTTGATGAAAAGTCTATTACAACTAAAGCTAGGCCCATTCAGATGGCGCCTGATCTAATTGAATTTTGTAAAAAAGAAATAAATGATTTAGAAAATAAAGGATTAATAACTAAATCTAGAAGCCCTTGGTCTTGTGCTGCATTCTATGTAAACAAGGCTTCTGAAATAGAAAGAGGTGCACCTAGATTAGTAATAAATTATAAACCTTTGAATAAAGCTTTAAAATGGATTAGGTACCCTATTCCAAATAAAAAAGATTTATTAGGAAGATTATATAAAGCAAATGTTTTTAGTAAATTTGATATGAAATCTGGTTTTTGGCAAATTCAGATTAACCCTAAAGATAGGTATAAGACTGCATTCACTGTTCCATTTGGACAGTATGAATGGAATGTTATGCCTTTTGGCTTAAAGAATGCACCCTCTGAGTTTCAGAGAGTGATGAATGATATTTTTAACCCTTACACTAAATTTTGTATTGTTTATATTGATGATGTTTTAATATATTCAACAACAATAGAAGAACATTTTAAACATTTAAAAACATTTTTTATGGTAATAAAACATAATGGTTTAGTATTAAGTAAAACGAAGATATCTCTGTTTCAGACTAAGATTAGGTTCTTAGGACACTATATAGAACAGGGAATTATAGAACCTATAGAAAGGAACTTAGCTTTTGGAGATAAGTTTCCTGACCAAATAGTTAATAAAGCCCAGTTACAAAGATTTTTAGGTTGTTTGAATTACGTCATAGAATTCTTTCCCAACCTAAATAGGACTATTAAACCTTTGCATGATAGGTTAAAGAAAAACCCAGGCCCATGGACTGAGGTCCACTCTGGCATAGTTAGACAGGTTAAAACCCTAGTTAAAACTATTCCTTGCCTGCATATAGCTGATCCCTTAGCCTCCAAAATAGTTGAGACTGATGCATCAGATATAGGTTTTGGTGGGATTTTAAAACAGGTTAAAGAGGGTAAAGAAGCCATAGTCCAATTTTATTCAGGACATTGGAGTCCAACCCAATTAAATTATTCAACTATAAAGAAAGAGATTTTGAGCATTGTTTTATGCATTTCAAAATTTCAATCTGATTTATTGAATCAAAAGTTTTTATTAAGAATTGATTGTAAAAGTGCTAAAGATGTTTTACAAAAAGATGTTAAAAACCTTGCCTCAAAACAAATTTTTGCTAGATGGCAAGCTATTTTAAGTATTTTTGATTTTGATATTGAATTTATTAAAGGAGAAAATAACAGTTTACCTGATTTCCTTACTCGTGAATTCCTTCTCAGGAATCATGGGGAGAAAGAAGAAAAACACCAATAAAGCCAAAGAAACACTAAACAGTGACTCACCTAAAGCTCTATCTGACCACTCAGATAGTATTTTGAACCCTAAACCCATAAAGTCATGGGCAGATGCTGTCCAAAAAGAGGATGATAAAGCTAAAATGGATTTATGGGTCTCTCAGCTGGCCCAATCTCCAGAGGTCCTTAAAGTTCTTGAAAAGATGGGCTTCCCGCCTCCTGAAGCCCCAGGTATGAATCCTTCAATCCCTTTAAAAATGGAGTTAGGTCAGTCTTCAAAAACCCTAACTCAAAATGTTTCTAAAGACGAGTTGAATGTTTCAAACCCTTCAACTCAAATTGTTTCTTCAAATTTCTTTTTAAAGTCTAAAGCTTTTTGGCACAACAAAAATTTCTGGTCTACAGAATTAATTGCTGATTTTGGGTCTGCTCTAAAAAGCCCATGGTCTATAATTGAAACTGTTTACCCTAAAGGATGGTTTTTCAAACCAAAAGAAACCTCAAAACCCCAAGAATATTATCTTCATATTCTTGTGGATTCAGGATCTTTGTTTGTAAAGCACAATTATAACCCACAAGAAAAGACTGTTATATCTCATTCTTCTTTTAAAATAAAGAAAATTCTCCATCCTTCTGAATGGGGAAAACCGTTGCACGTTCCTGTGCAGTTTAAAGCCCTTCCTTCCTTATCCTGTTGTTCTTCATATAATTATTGGGACTATATAGAAGCCTGGACCAAAGCCTTGTTTTTCCAAAACCCCGGCTAAAACCCATTCCTGGCTAATCTATTGTGAGACCAATTTTAAAGTCAATAACCTCCCATCATGGTTCGTTGATTGGTGGTACTATTGCGGTAGTGATGAAAATTGTCTTCCTCTTGAAGTACAATTGGCCTACCGGTATTATAAAGTTCACTTAAACCCTAATCCTGTTGAGAAGAATTTTCCTCCTCTTCTTCTTTTCAGTTTAACTTTCAATATACCTTGGATATATCAATGGTACTTCGAATCTTCTATTCTTTCAGGTACCAATATCCCTGTGGTATTGAGAAAATCTAAAGTTAAGTGGTGGTCTGCCTTTCGCATTTCTACCACTGAGGAGACTGTTAAAGAATGGCTCCTAAAGAGAAACCATGGTGGTCTTGACCCAAGGCTACAGGTCTCTTTTGGTGCCCAAAGAGCCCAAAATATTGCCCTTCTTGCAGCTGCCAAGACTGCAGAAGATTATAGAGCCTTAATGGAACAGATGGTTGGGTCTCTTCCCTCAACATCTGAGCCCGTTAAGCCCAGTAGAACCTGCTCTGCTGGATCTTCAACTAAAGCCCATTCTAAAGTATCTAAAGCTCAATCCAGAAGGAAGAAATCTCTTTCCTCTTCCTCGGATTCTTCTACATCATCCATGACATCATCCTCCACCGAGACATCTGACTCGGATTACTATCCCAGTAATGAAGATGATTGCTATGGTATATTGTCCCCCATCAGAGTGAAAAGTAAAGGTAAAAAGAAAAAGAATAAAGAAAAAGAAAGAGAAAAAGAAAAAGAGAAAAAGATTAAAGAAAAAGAAAAAGAAAAAGAAAAGAGAAAAAAGACAAAAGAAAAGAAAAGAAAGATAAAGAAAAGAAAAAAGAAAAAGAAAAAAGAAAAAATAAAGAAAAGAAAAAAGAAAAGAAAAATAAAAAGATAATTGAATCAAAAGTTGAATCTGATTCAAGTTCATCTGGTTCGTCCGATTAAAGGCAGGAGAAACCTCATTTCTCCACTCAGGATGTTTAAAGTCAATAAAGGCGGTGCCCACTGACAAGATACTGTTCATCCACAGTATTCACCAGAGGGAATCCAACAGTAAAGTCAGAAGAACTGTTCATCCACAGTTCTCCACAGTAAAGCCAACAGTACCAGACAAGGTACTATTCATCCACAGTTCCAGACGCGTAAAGGTACAGTAAAAGCAAATAGTAACGACAGGTTACTATTCACCTACAGTGCCAAAGCATGTGACAAGAACAGTGGAATTTTAAAGCCTCTATCTATATAGTGAAGCTGATTCTGAAGGTAGAAGGCATCCGAGATATTTCTCTCTCAACTCAAAAGCCATTGAAGAACCCTCAGCCTAGTTTAGCTTCCTTCTTCCCTTTCCTCCTTCACCTATATTTCTACCATCACTGTATCCCATTCCTTATTGATTCTCTTTTAAGGTAGTTTATAGTTTATATTTTATAACTTATATTTTATAATTTGTATTCTGTTTTAAAGTTTTTATTCTGTATTGTATTTTATTTTCATTTATTTAAATAAAGTTTAAATTTTTATATCTCTTCTCTCATTCATTTATAAGTATGCTCTGTTCTAGTTCTTGCAAGCAAAAAACGAGCAAGTTGAGCTTGATCTGGAACTAAAACATCAGAAATATATTGCACTACTTACAGACTGAAAAGGACCTCTAATTCTATCCTTTTCTGTCTTTTCTCTCTCTCTATTCAGCGCTGTATATTTATACGGGATCCGTATATCTATACCAGACATAGTATAATTAGGTATACTAAAAGATATAGACATAAGAGTGTGTATTGTTAAAATATATTAGACTTAAGATACAAAATTAACTTAATCTTTAAAATGGTATATAAGGCTGGAAACCCAAATATAAATTGGAGCAACGTCAGACTTGCACTTGTCTGAAGTCCTCCTCTGTACCGGGTATGAAACAACACCGCCGTACCTTTTAAAAGATTATATTTTATTTATATTCTGTTTATACTTTACTATTATTATTTATTTATTATTATATGTTTTTAATATATTCTTTTACATTCTGCTTAATATTGTCATATTGCATAATTAAGGAGTCTTTAACACTTGAGGCCGGAAACGGTTCTGTGATACTGAATGTAATCGATATCCTTAATTCATCATTCTTATTTCTTATTTCTGTTTCTTATTTATTGTTTTCTGTTTATATCTTTGTTATTTATGCTTAATTATTTTATTGTTTTTATTAATTCTTTTAAAATTATTCTATCCCCTGTAAACGGTCCCTTTGTTTTTGTTGGTATTATTCTATAGAAAGGGTACTCTGTAAACGGTCCCCTAAACAGTTCAGTAATTTTAAGATTTAATTACACCTTATTCAGTAACAGTTCTGTTTTAAAATTATTCTATCTGACCACCCCCTTAGGACACTATATAGAACATGGAATTATAGAACCTATAGAAAGGAACTTAGCTTTTGGAGATAAGTTTCCTGACCAAATAGTTAATAAAGCCCAGTTACAAAGATTTTTAGGTTGTTTGAATTACGTCATAGAATTCTTTCCCAACCTAAATAGGACTATTAAACCTTTGCATGATAGGTTAAAGAAAAACCCAGGCCCATGGACTGAGGTCCACTCTGGCATAGTTAGACAGGTTAAAACCCTAGTTAAAACTATTCCTTGCATGCATATAGCTGATCCCTTAGCCTCCAAAATAGTTGAGACTGATGCATCTGATATAGGTTTTGGTGGGATTTTAAAACAGGTTAAAGAGGGTAAAGAAGCCATAGTCCAATTTTATTCAGGACATTGGAGTCCAACCCAATTAGATTATTCAACTATAAAGAAAGAGATTTTGAGCATTGTTTTATGCATTTCAAAATTTCAATCTGATTTATTGAATCAAAAGTTTTTATTAAGAATTGATTGTAAAAGTGCTAAAGATGTTTTACAAAAAGATGTTAAAAACCTTGCCTCAAAACAAATTTTTGCTAGATGGCAAGCTATTTTAAGTATTTTTGATTTTGATATTGAATTTATTAAAGGAGAAAATAACAGTTTACCTGATTTCCTTACTCGTGAATTCCTTCTCAGGAATCATGGGGAGAAAGAAGAAAAAACACCAATAAAGCCAAAGAAACACTAAACAGTGACTCACCTAAAGCTCTATCTGACTACTCAGATAGTATTTATGCTCTGATACCAACAAAAACAGCTCTGATACCAACAAAAACAGCTCTGATACCAACAAAAACAAAGGGACCGTTTACAGGGGATAGAATAATTTTAAAAGAATTAATAAAAACAATAAAATAATTAAGCATAAATAACAAAGATATAAACAAAAAACAATAAATAAGAAACAGAAATAAGAAATAAGAATGATGAATTAAGGATATCGATTACATTCAGTATCACAGAACCGTTTCCGGCCTCAAGTGTTAAAGACTCCTTAATTATGCAATATGACAATATTAAGCAGAATGTAAAAGAATATATTAAAAACATATAATAATAAATAAATAATAATAGTAAAGTATAAACAGAATATAAATAAAATATAATCTTTTAAAAGGTACGGCGGCGTTGTTTCATACCCGGTACAGAGGAGGACTTCAGACAAGTGCAAGTCTGACGTTGCTCCAATTTATATTTGGGTTTCCAGCCTTATATACCATTTTAAAGATTAAGTTAATTTTGTATCTTAAGTCTAATATATTTTAACAATACACACTCTTATGTCTATATCTTTTAGTATACCTAATTATACTATGTCTGGTATAGATATACGGATCCCGTATAAATATACAGCGCTGAATAGAGAGAGAGAAAAGACAGAAAAGGATAGAATTAGAGGTCCTTTTCAGTCTGTAAGTAGTGCAATATATTTCTGATGTTTTAGTTCCAGATCAAGCTCAACTTGCTCGTTTTTTGCTTGCAAGAA
>CANTUV010000102.1:17500-19057 GCA_947685225.1 Garcia nutans | reverse complement strand
ATCTCACTTGTCTCTGTTTTAATTTTTTTTAATAAAATATAAAATTAACTAGTAATGGACAAATACCAAACTTTTGTTTATGCTTACTTTTTCTTTGCTCCAAGTACATAGTACCTATATGTGTTGCCTTCAAACCATCATATTATAGTAAGCATACATTTTACAAATGCATGCATTAATGGCTTCATCATAGTCTATAAAATACTATTTTTTATTTATTTTAGACAAATCCTTAATTTAATACTAATTCTATGTGTGTCATTTTCGTTGTTTCCATCATACCACGTGAGATTTTAGATCCCATTTTATGAAATCAATAGGTCAAATAAAGTCTACAATGCATGTACCTTAATATAAGCCACATAAAGAAACATGTTGGTAGCAATTGTAAAAAAAAAATGAACCATCATTTTTTTATTGTTAGTGCGGGTGGAGAGAGAACGGGTTGACGGAGGCAGCACGGGCCCGTGGCTTAGGCTTGCGGGTGGCGGGAGGCAAGTGGTGGGCAATTAAGCCATAATGATTGGCGATTTTTGCTGCAATGGGCAAACGAGCCATGATGATTGGCGGCTAAACGTACTATATAATTTAGTTATATAATTCGTAAAGATATTTATTATTTATTTGTATAATCTATATAATTTTACAATATATTCATATAATATCAATTAAATGCTAATAACAGCGAACATTAATAATAATTAGATGTTCGCTGTTATTATAATTTGAATATTTTTCGTGGGAGCTCAAATCTCACACCCCCACATATATGCAGAATGAGCAAGCTGGGCTGTGCCAGTAGGAGAAACCACTAGGTGGGGGGAGGAAAGTACCCCCTAAAATTTTACATGTAAAGAATTTGGGTGAGATTTTCTGCAAACATGTTGGTAGCAATTGTAAAAAAAAAAAAATGAACCATCATTTTTTTATTGTTAGTGCGGGTGGAGAGAGAACGGGTTGACGGAGGCAGCACGGGCCCGTGGATTAGGCTTGCGGGTGGCGGGAGGCAAGTGGTGGGCAATTAAGCCATAATGATTGGCGATTTTTGCTGCAATGGGCAAACGAGCCATGATGATTGGCGGCTAAACGTACTATATAATTTAGTTATATAATTCGTAAAGATATTTATTATTTATTTGTATAATCTATATAATTTTACAATATATTCATATAATTTCACATCTAATTATTATTAATGTTCGCTGTTATTGGCATTTAATTGATATTATTATTTATTATTAATGTCTATTAATATTATATTTTATTTGTATAATTTATATAATTTTATAATATGTCTATATAATTTCATATTAAATTATTATCAGTAATTGTTACTTAAATTATTTAATTATTATTATCGATATTTATTAGCAGTAATTATTAATATTGTTTAAATAACATTTAATTGATATCATCATTATTTATTTATTATTATTATCTATTAATATTATATTTTATTTGTATAATTTATATAATATGTATACATAATTTTATATGTAATTATTATCAATAATCGCTACTTAAATTATTTAATTATTATTACCGCTATTTATTATT
>CANTUV010000102.1:5000-7500 GCA_947685225.1 Garcia nutans | reverse complement strand
CTTGGTTACTTAAATAATATTATTGTAAAATTATAAGACCAGCGCCCGTTCTTCCGCTTTGGCTAAGAAAAAAAACTTTGACAGGCCATAACTTTTAGCTCGGGCGTCCGATTGAGGTGATTTTTTTTTTGAATCCGCTCAACTTTCCGAGCTCTACGCGCTGGCAAAGCGCCGAAGGCGCTTTGGTCCTGTTTCGACCCAAAAAACATTTTTTTTGGGCTTAAATTTAAAGTTTTTCGGTGTTTTACAACTTTAAATTATATTTTTTCTAAGATATAAAAATTATTTTTTAATCTCCACTAAAGGGGATAACCTTGTCACTATGAAGAATGGTTTTGTGCATTAACAATAATTATTTTGATATTATATGATGTATATATAATAAACCAGCAAGGAAAATAACTAAAATAATATAAATTAATGGAGCAAATAATCACAAAGCAGTTGGTGAATTGAGCGGTTAAACATTTTTTATTATTTTTATTGGTCTTGAGTTCAAATCCCACAGAGACAAAATTTGCGTTTCTTTTTCACCTTCTTGTGAACATTAATTTTTTTCACATATTTGATCTCATTCTTTTTCACCTTCTTGTGAACATTAATATTTGATCTCACTTGTCTCTGTTTTAATTTTTTTTAATAAAATATAAAATTAACTAGTAATGGACAAATACCAAACTTTTGTTTATGCTTACTTTTTCTTTGCTCCAAGTACATAGTACCTATATGTGTTGCCTTCAAACCATCATATTATAGTAAGCATACATTTTACAAATGCATGCATTAATGGCTTCATCATAGTCTATAAAATACTATTTTTTATTTATTTTAGACAAATCCTTAATTTAATACTAATTCTATGTGTGTCATTTTCGTTGTTTCCATCATACCACGTGAGATTTTAGATCCCATTTTATGAAATCAATAGGTCAAATAAAGTCTACAATGCATGTACCTTAATATAAGCCACATAAAGAAACATGTTGGTAGCAATTGTAAAAAAAAAATGAACCATCATTTTTTTATTGTTAGTGCGGGTGGAGAGAGAACGGGTTGACGGAGGCAGCACGGGCCCGTGGCTTAGGCTTGCGGGTGGCGGGAGGCAAGTGGTGGGCAATTAAGCCATAATGATTGGCGATTTTTGCTGCAATGGGCAAACGAGCCATGATGATTGGCGGCTAAACGTACTATATAATTTAGTTATATAATTCGTAAAGATATTTATTATTTATTTGTATAATCTATATAATTTTACAATATATTCATATAATATCAATTAAATGCTAATAACAGCGAACATTAATTATAATTAGATGTTCGCTGTTATTATAATTTGAATATTTTTCGTGGGAGCTCAAATCTCACACCCCCACATATATGCAGAATGAGCAAGCTGGGCTGTGCCAGTAGGAGAAACCACTAGGTGGGGGGAGGAAAGTACCCCCTAAAATTTTACATGTAAAGAATTTGGGTGAGATTTTCTGCAAACATGTTGGTAGCAATTGTAAAAAAAAAAAAATGAACCATCATTTTTTTATTGTTAGTGCGGGTGGAGAGAGAACGGGTTGACGGAGGCAGCACGGGCCCGTGGATTAGGCTTGCGGGTGGCGGGAGGCAAGTGGTGGGCAATTAAGCCATAATGATTGGCGATTTTTGCTGCAATGGGCAAACGAGCCATGATGATTGGCGGCTAAACGTACTATATAATTTAGTTATATAATTCGTAAAGATATTTATTATTTATTTGTATAATCTATATAATTTTACAATATATTCATATAATTTCACATCTAATTATTATTAATGTTCGCTGTTATTGGCATTTAATTGATATTATTATTTATTATTAATGTCTATTAATATTATATTTTATTTGTATAATTTATATAATTTTATAATATGTCTATATAATTTCATATTAAATTATTATCAGTAATTGTTACTTAAATTATTTAATTATTATTATCGATATTTATTAGCAGTAATTATTAATATTGTTTAAATAACATTTAATTGATATCATCATTATTTATTTATTATTATTATCTATTAATATTATATTTTATTTGTATAATTTATATAATATGTATACATAATTTTATATGTAATTATTATCAATAATCGCTACTTAAATTATTTAATTATTATTACCGCTATTTATTATTATTAATTATTAATATTGTTTAATTAGTATTATCCTTAATATTATATATTATATGTATAATTTTATAATATATTTTATAATTTGTATTTAGTTATTATCAACGGTTGTTACAAATACTATATAACTATTATTATCATTTATTATTAATATTATTATTTAATTATTATTATCATTATTTAACTATTTATTACTGCTGTTATTGCTATAGTATATTAATACTATTTTTTACGTGTATAATTTATATAACTTCATATTTAATTATAATTAATAGTTGTTACTCGCATTATATCATTATTATTATTATCATTATTTATTATTATTACTGTCTATTAATAT
>CANTUV010000101.1:0-43984 GCA_947685225.1 Garcia nutans | reverse complement strand
ATACAATGCGGGAGCATAGCCTGTGCAACCTCTTGCACCCATGGAAGAGTTCCGCACCTTGCCAAAAACGGCCTTCCCCTTTCCAGATTGGCTTCCATTCTATATTTCCTCTGTTTCCAACATCTTTCAACATCTGAGTCCGCTCATTCTTGGTTTTCTTCTCCCATTTAAGTTGCGCATACCCTTTTCAAAGTACCTTTTAGGGGGAGACATGACGGATAGATATTTTTCATCTTAATCTGCAAACGGCTAATCATCCATACTTGCAGCAACTGAACACAACACCGGTATTTTCCTACCCCCTTTCTTTTTTTCTTCTGCAGTGGGTCAAAGTCATTATTGTCTCAGCCAAGATTGCAGGAACTGGATTAACATTTTCTTTTCGGACGAAAAAAAACGAGAAAATTTATACCTCCCAAAAACGAGATCTGAGATACCGTCTGCGATCCATGAAATGAGTTCTCCACTTCAACTTCCTGAGCTGACCCCTTTCGGAAGGGAAGGTGTGGATCTCGATCCGAGTTTTGAAAGAAAGTTTAAATTTGGTGAGCAGAAGAAAGCGGAATAAAAGCAGAGACCAACTCGAGTCGTGAAACGCCAGAACGAGGCACTTCTTCTTTGCTTTTTGAGTTACTAAAGTCACATTGGTTAGATCTTTGGCCCCGTGTGCATTTCAGGGGCACAGGCCAAGGCCTTACTTCGGTAGAATGGCATAAAATCCCACTTCCTTGTCTTCGTTGCAAGTCTACTTCCTTTCCTAAACTGGCATCAAAATCGGACAAGTTCGCGGTTTCCCGGTTGAAAAGAGTAAGAGAGGATGATTGAATCGAACTCATCTGTTTATTTACGGCAAACCTTGAGGGAAGCCCACCAAAGCTGGATTTCGGGCATGAACTTTGTCAATAGATTCCTAGCCTTCCTATTGATCTTGATTAGTTCCAGCTTGTTGAGAGTTCTCTTTTCTTTCTGGACCGGACCTCTTTTTAGACCGTCTCCTGAAAGACCTGCTTATCCCGCATGTGCTTTCGGAGCCCCCACTCATTCAATTGCTTGTGATTGCAGCCATTCCCCGAAAAGGGAGAGACGAGGGAATCGTCAGCTCCCATTCATGTGACGAAGCAAACATCGTTAGGTCCCGAATTCTGCGAACCACCGGGTCTAGACCAAGAGCTCTTCCCGTGTATACCTTCCCCACACAAGTGGTTCTTTTTCCTTCTTTCCTTAGATAGTAGGAAGGCCTTATTGGATCCCTAAACTATGGTTTTACAGCCGAAAGATAGGCCTCTGGTGCTACGCGTTATGGTACCTCGATCAGATCCCGCTACGCCCCTAGTCTCATTAAGGAAAGAACTTAGCAAAGTTTATGCTCCTGCTCCCGAAGAACCAATACCTACAGCAGCACCCGCAAAAGAAAGAATCAGGCTCTTAGAGACCACTGCTCCAATTCCTGGTTCAGGAAAGGCGGAAACCTAGATCCAAAGAGTTTCCCGGTTCCGGTTCCGAATTGAGGAATTCTTATTCTGCTTTCTATCCTATTTCTTTGGAAAGAAGGCTCTTTGAGACCTGCTTCATTTGGCTCCGTCTCGAATTCCGTCCAGCGAATGGGGTTACTGCGTACACTAATGATGCGCACCTTAACGCATTCCGTCTCACATTTGGTGGGAACCCTCTTGAGTTTATTCCCGATCACTTCCCGAAAAAGAAATAGGAACGGAACTAACCGGCATAAAAACATTGAATGTACATGAATTTCGCTCCTGCTGCTTGCTTTCTTTCCACAGCTTCTCAGGATCCTCTGTTTACATCAGGCTTTTGTTATCCATTGGATTGATAGACTTAGACTTTGTGGTCTTTGAGTTCCTTATAGTCAGTCAGTATTTAGGTATAATTCTAGTCTTTCTTTCTCTTATCCCCTCCCCTGCTTCAGAAAAGCTAGGATCGGAAGTCTAAAATAACATAGAATAGAGTCAACTCCTTCTTAGGAAAGTCATTAAGAAGAAAGCATCAACTCTTCTATTCTTCCTTCAGGTGAGATAGCAAGTCAGTCAGAAACTATAACGAGAGCTTCTTAGGGCTTAACGACTTTTCCACTAGAGGAAGATTACTTACCCGGGCTAGCAGGTAAAGAAAGAATACAGCTCGTAAACTCGCTCCTCAATTCCAATGCCCCTTCCTCATCCCCTCAGTCTGACTTGAGGAAAGCAAGCGTAACTCCAAACCTCAAATAAGCCTCGGGCGAAACATAAGACTAGAGCATTACGAGCTAGCTTCCTATAAATCTTTCTAAATCCCGGGAAGAATGGATAGCAAGTAATCTCTTTTAGCAATCCCTTCCGTGTAATAGAATAATAGAAAATGAAATGACTAATTTAGCTGAGAGAATTCATTCTAGTGCAAGCCCTTAAGCCTAACATAAAGTCTAAATCCAGTGATTCTTTCCCGTATTCTTCATCAGAGAAGTCAAGAAAGTAAGCAAGAAAGAGCTCGCAAATTGCTTCTTCTATTAAGTTAAGTAAGTTAAGAAAGCCCGATTCCTTCTTCGATTAAGGGAGATCCGTCTTGAGATTCTTCTTTAGTTACAGGGCTGTAAGTCATAGCTTCTTTCTCTAACTCACTCTTTGCAAGCACTTCAGCTGCCTAAGAAATAGGAAGTCTAAAGCAAGGGAAGGGAAGTCTGGTAGTATAAGTTGTCTAAATTAAGTAGTACAAATAGTAGGGAGTTACACGGGACTTAGTCTAGTTAAAGCATCCACTCTTCTTTCCTTCCTGTCTTACCCAGGAAGTAAGTGAACTCTTCTATCAGAAAGAGAAGACTTAGCGCTTTCCAGTCTTCAAAAGAGAAGCCCGTTTTCGATTGAGATTTTTTAGTTAGACCGACCTGAGATTTAGAAGCTAGCAAGTAGTCAAGATTAGCTGGAAGCTATATAAGCTCGTCTCGTCGTCGTAGGGTTAGAAGTTCAAGGGCCTAAGCCTAAATCCAATATCAAATGAAAAGGTTTCGACTCCTCAGTCCCACTCCTTGAGGAAAGCCTAGAGGAGAAAGCGGCCTGAGATCTACTAATCCAGTCTAATCTCTCGGACAACTGGGACTTCCAACTCATCAAATAGTTGGTGGCTTTCCTATAGTCTTTCACGAAATCCGAACAACCGTAACTAAAACAATAAACCTCGTCCGCGGAGTTACATATCTATTTTTTTTCTATTCCTAGTCCCATCCGGTAATAGACTATAGAATCAAATCAACTAGGTTATAACCTAATCGTTTTCGAGGAAAGCCCATTCCCTTCCTTCATCAGAGAAGTCAAGAAAGTCAGTTTTTACCCGTGCAAGTACTATTAGAATCCCATACCGACCCGAGATGATTGATAAGAGCTGCAAAAAAGAGCTTACTCGATCTATTGAGTTGCATTACCCAGCTTCAACGGATCTTGGGATTAAAGGCTGAAGAAATGCCTTATAAAAGCACTTTCCTATTATGAGTGTGAACTTAGTGCTACAGCTAGTCCAGAAGTTTGTTGCGGATATTACTATTTCTAGTGCAACAGCCCTTCAGAAGACAGCTGAGCATACTCGATCTCTTGAGTTCCCATCCCCAGTCCTATGATTGGATTGAGAAGCAGGGGAATCCAGTCTTTCTATTATTTTGCATTCCGATTTCAGGGTTGGTTGGATAAGCAACTAGGCTTAGTTGAATAAAAAAGCCCTTACCTTACTGCAGGTAGGAAAGCAAGAAATGGCCTAAGGTTTCGGACTTTAGTCATTCAATTTAGAATGCAAATACTAGCCCGACAGAAGAAATATAAGCAAAGGTGCACACTTCGTTCTCCTGACTTCTGATTCAGAAAGCGACTTGGATTGCTTTTGGTAATCACCCGCCTTCGCCAAGGAATCATTGACTGAGACTGATAGATTGAGAATGTGTTAGAGGGGGCAAGGCAAATGCCGACCTGACTTCAGGCAAGGAAGAAGCAGGAGGTCAGTCATCTCTTTATGGACTTCCTCAAAGTACCAGTTGTCTTTTACTAGTTATATTGACTTAGGAAAAGAAGAGTTTAGTCTGTCTATTCCGGACTTAAGTCTTTCTAGTTAGCTGTTTCAGGGGTAAGTTTGTCTTCAAGCCTGACCTTATAGAGATTAAGCAGCAAGAAAGCGGAAAACAACCTAATCTTAAAAGGGAGTCAAAGCCTTTGAATTTCTTCTTATCCCAATCCCCCTCTCCTCGCCGGGGAGTTAGGAAAGCATTCCGGAGCTGCCAGAACATCCTCGATGTATGAAAGCCAAAGCAGAGAAGAACGTCAGTCAGACCAGCAAGCATCCTGAGCAGCAGGAAAAAGGCATGATATTCTTCTTCTTACAATCCCGTCCGGTGAAAGAATACAGAAATAAAGAAGTTATACTTTATCTATATTAGTTGTTCTAACTTAGCACAAAAGTCCGCCTAAGATTCCGTCTAATGCCAGGGCAAAAATACAAGAAGAAGTCAGTCTTCAATGCCTGCAACCTAAGATGAAGTCCAAAGCATTGGAGGGTGTGCCGGAAGTTCGAAAGCAGAAACTCTTCTTTCAACTGTCTTCACCGGGCTTCCCCTTCCTATTCACTTCTTTGCAAACTCCGCAAACTCCCGTCATAGCTCAGTGGGATGGGAGTAAGTAGCCCTCAAAGATGAAGTTAGTGAGAGGGGCTCTGGATGGAATATTTGGCTTCGATTCCTCGACGCCCGAAAGAGAATTTGTGCGGGTTTAGACGCTTGCTTGACCCTCCTGATTGAGACATAAGTCAGTCTGAAGTTTTCGATTAGTCTCCTGATTCTTGCAAGCCCTTCTGGCTAATCACTCCCTAAGAAGCCTAGGAAGAAACTTCACACTAGTACTAGTAGAACTTCCGACTAAAGCACTGCGAAAGGCAGATCAGAGCGGGGGTAGGATGACTGACGTCCAAAGCCCTGGGATTCTTTTCCCAGCTATGCCAACTCCCTGTGAATCACCGATCCGTGGGATGTAAGGTAGGATGACGCCCTCTTGGAAAATAATGAGTAGGAGCGAAAGCCACTCGACCAACGGGAGAGGGACGAAGTGACTCGACTGAAAGGAGAGGAGCGAAGGAGTGAACATTTCTAACAGCGGTTCCTCCTCCAACAATCAAGTCACTAGCACTGGTATTTCAAGCAAAAAGCTCTTACTGTAACAGAACTAGGATCGTCAACTCCAACTGTAGCAGCGGGAATGCCTTCACCACCAGATATTGCATCAAGAGCTTCTACTTCTATTGCATCAACAGTGGTTTATTGAACACTATACCAATTTCGAAAAATAAGTCTTCCTCTCCTTTTAGTCGAGCTACTTCGTTCCAGATGTTTTCCATTACTTTTGCAGCTGCTCTTCTTCCCAGGTTGTTAATCTTAGTTTCCCTCGACAATGCCGGAGATGTTCTCAGATGCTCTTAGATCGGGGGTTGAAGTGGCATATCAGAGTAGCCAGTTTCGAGAAAACCGAAGCTAAGGAGAAAGAGAACTACTCGACTAAGAGGTCAGTCTTGTAGGGGGACTAATCCCTCTCTTCTAGCCAAAAATGCTCAGAAGGAGGTTCAACCCCAACTCCTTTACCGAAAAGGTCAAACTATGCTTGCTATACCAGCGAGTGGGGAACAAGAGTCAGAGATAAGGTGAACAGATCTCAGAGCAGGTTACGGCTACGAAAGTGGATATAATATGTCTGGGCCTCTTAGGAAGGCCGTTCAAAGGGGAGCTATCAAGGCTCAAGGAAAAGTCTCACCTCCTAGTGGTGCAACTATTAGGGAAGTAGACGAACGATCAGGCTTCCATCTACCACTCTAAGGGGTTGAAGGTATATAAAAGGACGAGGAGTTTAATAGTAGGGAAAACCCTTAGCCAGACGAGTGGCTTATTAAGGAATCATGGCACTCAAGTCCAACTTTCAGAGATGAGTTTCTCTTAGCTTAGGGAATTAGCCAGAGGGGAAGGACTCAATCAAAAATTGTACTCAAAGGTATAAAAAGATTCAGTTTTAATGAGTGAAGAATAGTCTTGAAAGCGAAGTCTTCATTTAATCAAACATATCAATTTAAAATATTTAGGAAAGGATGGTTTAATTTTTAATTTAGAATGTATAATTAAATATATCAATCATATCTTTCAGTCTTTTATTGAAGTCTTAATTAATTACAGATTTTAATCTGCCTTGTCTTGTTGCTGGGACACTTGGAGGCTTACCGTCTGGAAAAGGTTTTGAGGATGTGCAACTCTTATCTTAATATAATATAATAGGTGACTCGTCCGCAAAAAGGGGACGTATGCTTTAACATTAGATCCGGTAAAGGCAGGAGCTGGTTAAAGGGCAGAAAGATTAGTTCAAGTTTCTTCCGCTTCACCTCCTCTTATAGCAGTATAAAGACTTCATACCTCTCCAAGCCTATGAGCTTCAACACCTGCTCTTCCTCCTTTCAGGTCCAAGCACAAGGCAAACAATGCTTTTTTCCTTCAATAGGTAAGGGTCTCCGCCCTTGATCAAAGACCGGTTACACCGAATCAATCATGAAGTTCCGTTGGGGATCACTTTCATCCGAATAGCCTTGCTCTGCCTCTGGCTCTAATGGATCTTCCTTTCACTCTTAGTTGAAATGTAAGATCTTTCACTCACTGAACACTCACCTAATCTACACCTTTCTAAGACAATCCATTGAAGCATCACTAGAGGCATAGATGGGAACATATAATCCACTAGTAGCAGATCCGTTGATCCAATCGATTATGCAGTTGATTCAGCAGCATAACCATAACTAGCACCAGATCGTAAGGAAGTATAGGCGCCTTCCTTTGGTGTAGAGCAGGCCCTCTTCCACCCAAAAACCTCTTGGTCTTGCCTTGTTGCATACTAGCCACCAATTCCGCCTTCCTGCTAAGTGCATCAGCCACTTGGTTGGTCCTCCCTGGCTTGTACTCCTGCACCATGTCGAACTCGGCCAAGAAGTCCTGAACCGAACCTGCTTAGGACTTAGCTTCTTCCGGGACTGAAAGTAGCTAGTGGCAACATTCTCTGTCATCACTACAAACTTGGCCCCAACAAGTAAGTAGTGTCTCCATGTCCTGAGGCAGTGCACCACGGCTGTCATCTCCTTCTCTTGCACCATGTACTGCCTTTCTCTGTCGCTGAGCTTCCGGCTTTCGTAGGTGAACAAACAGATTCACGAGTAGCTAGACCTTCAGAAACAGACTCTGCGGAATCGAAGATCGACCTGACCCGGACTCGCCCGTTCTCGACTGGGACTGGTTACGTACCGGCAAGTTCAATCACGGGCATCCTAAAGAATAAACTAAAGAATAAAGAATGCGTCCCTTTCCCCATTAATATAAATTCAATTAAAGGCAGCTACGATCCCGTTCACCTTTACTAACTAATTAGTTAGGGCCTTTCTCAGTATCAGTAGGGGCAATCCTGAAAGCCAAAAGCGGCCTCAAAAGGATCCTAAGTAAGATGGCATGCGTTTCGGCATGAGGTTCCACCTACGACCTTCAAGCAACTCCGTTTTGGTGGGACGATTTCCCTCGGTGGATGATTCACAAAAAGCAAGACCAAGACATTTAAAATAAAATAGGAAGATTTTCTAGATAGAATCAAGATGCGGGTTAACTAGTTCCCTTTCGTCATAGAAGGCTGTAAAAAGAGTGGATGAGAGTCATCGTATAAATAACAAAGAATTGGATTTTCTCAATCTTCTATTGGCTTTCAAATCAAAGCAAAGTAGGGCCCGCAAGCAAGAAAGAAGGCAGCGTAAATAAGCACGATCTTCGACAAATGCGACACATTAGTAGTGCATTTCTCCCCTTCTTTTATAGAGCAAGCACCAGTTGCCTTCATTTCATATAGGGACTGAATATGGTTTTCTTCGTGATTCAAAAAACCAACAATTCCAATGGAGTTTCCCGTTTTTTATGGACGAAATCCGACGAGATTCATCGTATAATAAACACACCACTGAATCCTATCCTATAAGAATCGTATAGAGATTCATCGAAAAAAGGAATGGGGGACACCGATTCAGGAAAGGACATTGACACTCTGGGATGGAGGAGAACCCGACTCTTATCAGATTCTGCTTTCCCTTATATTCTAGTTCAAACTCGCTTAAGAGCTCTTTAATAAAATATGCTAAAAATAAGCTATGCTAAATAGGTTGATGGACAGAGACAGAGGTCAACTTTAATCATATGCCTGCGGAACTCTTCCAGATGTAGCAAAGATCGATTTGAGATTCAATGTGGGATCTGAAAACAGAAGCTAGAGTTGAACGATCTACTTTTCTATCCTGCGGTAACAGTGATCTGCTGAATGATTTGCTGCTCCAACCATTACCAAACTCAAATCGCTTGAAGCTTCACTGTAGCAACAATGATTCCTTTCTATTTTTTAATCTTCCTTTGGTGCCGGGAGCTTACTAGGACAAAATGCATTCCCCAAATTTCAGATATGATTAATACACTAATAGTTAGGGGTTTTGTCTTCCGGGGTGGCACTTTCTTCTCTTTTTAGCTGTGATAGCTAACAATTGGGGACTGGCCCCCATGGAATTTTTATTGGGTTTGCGGGATGTCAGCATTTCCCCCTTGGATGTAGCTGAAGCTGCGGCGGAGCCTTCGGCTTGGCTCCCAGTAGAAGGTAGCTGAGGAGTAGGCTGCACGACTTTTCCTCGCTTAGGTCCCTCTCGATTCTCCCCGGATTGGAGGATCACCTTTGACCTGCCCTTCCTAATGATAATGAAGAAACACACTTTTTGGTAGACCCTTCCCAGGCAGAACCAATTCCTTAGTGGCTCGCTAGCCGGCCATGGCTATCCTTTAGTTAGTGCTGGACCGCTTCAAAAAGTATGTCTTCCTGTAGCCGCCATTTACTTGACTAACCAACCTGAGCTATCGTAAGGTAACCATAGGTTGACTGCCGAAGGGTCTCGGTAATTGAAGAGAGAAGATAGGAAAAAGACAGAGGAGTACGCGAAAAGACACTGTGAAGTAGCTAGTCTTCTTACCACCTACCGCCTACTTTCATACCAGGAAGCCTACTGACTTTGAAGCCTTTCGCTTTTCCCTTCCCCGGGAAAGAGAGATTAGGGCTTATTCCTTTTCTTTTGTTCGAAGCTAGCCATGAACGGTCGACAAGAGTGCTGCTTCTGTCTTCTCTGTATCATGATACAGAAGCCAAGGTAATCAACGAAGGGAAGAGCTTCCTCTTTCACTAGCATTGAATGATTCTTTCCCTCGGCTGAACAACTACCTTAATCAATCCCGGCTGCGCTAAAAGCACCTCACGGCCCTATGCCTTGAAGTCTGATCTCTTAATTGGCCGCCTCTTCTCAATTCAAAGAAGTGCTCAGTCCTTACTCTAACAAGTAAGCAAGTAAACTACCTGACTCCGCATCTTGCTTTTTCAAAAGAATAATTCTAACTCACTCATAACAACAAGAAGCCTGGGCCTCAAGGCCCCAAGTCCCATAGAAGATCTTCTTATTCCCGCCTCTGCCAACTACCGGGGATGAAATGCCAGCAAGAAGTCAAGCTACTAATTAGGCTTAGGCCTGAAGGGAGAATATCATCTGTTTACCTGGGCTTAGTCTCCTTCCTTCATCAGAAAAGGGAGGAATGGTAGTAGAAAGGCATTGGAAGAATGGCATGCCACTATAAAAGGGATAGCTTCCAGCTAAGAGATCCATTTGATCTTACCCGCTAACTAGCTCCGTGCGAACTGTCCATTTCATCAACTCCGAAGGCAGGAAAGAAGACTCTATTGAGAGAGCAGCAAAAGAGCTCTACTTGCCTAGCGAGGGCCTAAAGCCATATATTAAGTCAAGGACTCTCCTCTCGGTTTATTCTCTCCTTAGTCTGAGAAAGCCCTAAAAACGGAGTTACATATCCCTCCTTGTATTCTAATCCAAGACCTGGTTAATCCTTTACTAAAGACTAAAGCAATATTGGATCAAACCTTAACGAAAAAGTCCTAATAACCTGGGGCAAAAGCGAGTCCAGAAGATCAGTCTTGTGATTGAGTTAGGCTGTGTTCCTTTAGTTCCTTGTAGTCAGTATTGACTGAGAAAGGTCCCCTGCTTTGATTGAGTTGAAAGCAACAGCTCTGACTTCGTTCGTGTCCGGGGGAAGGCTAGTAAGAGTTGATGAAAGCATAAAGTCTGTCTTAAGTAGGGCAGGTAAGCCTATTGAGATAGGATTCTCAGCATCTGCCTAACTGATCATTCAAGAGGGGCTCGCACATACCTCTTAGGCAGACGGGTGAAAAAGAAGGATGAAAAAGGGGACTAGGAATTTCATAGGAGGATTTGGTAGGTCCCGGGGACTTAGGAAGTGAAGAGGCTCTAAGATAGTTTTCTTGTACTAGATCCCCTCTAACTTAATAACCCTAGTCTTCTGACTTTCGAACTTCAGAAGGACTTCTCTCAAGAGATTCCTTGCTTTTCTATGAGATTTCGGCTGAGGCCCAGAGGTTTAGAGCCGGGAGGTAATAGGCAGTGATTGGGGAGTCGTAGGTCTGCCGCAGGAGACTTTCAGGCGAGCTCAATCTCAGGTCGTAGTGCACAAATAATCGAAATCTAGGGCGTGGTAAAGATCATAGCTTTCCTCTCGGACGGGATGGCAACACTCAATCTAAAACAGATGCTTGCAGGTCATACTTTTCATGGATGCCTTTTATTTTAAGAGGAAGTCAGAGATTGTACCAAAAGACTGAGAAATCGGATTCTCCGCAACAATTGAAATAGGGGAATCTTCTTCTGCATAATCAATCAGACTTGAGAACTCCAGGACGAGTCCCAGAGAGTTAGAGCCGGCATGGAATCTAAGGGACTTTAGATTTTCTGCTTTCTAAGGCTGCTCTGTCTAAGGCATTTATTGAACTATAAAGCCTGTAACTTTAATAAAAAATAAGAAACTTCCTCGCGCTTGAAGCTAAGATTTCATAGTTGCTAGCTCAGTTGCACTAAAAGATCAATAGAAAACGGAATTTCGGGCTGATCTTCTATAGCCAGTCTCTCAAAACTTCATAAAAGACTTGCTTGGATCTCCCTTTGGTCTATTTCCAATCCTTCTTCGCTCTAGCTCACGGCAACTATCTAAGATTCTCACGTCTCTTCTGCTGGTGGGTTTATGAGCTATGGACAGGGAATGAGAGTACCGTTTTATATGCATGGGAATCGACAAAGATAGAGGATATGCATACATGGAAGAAAAAGGAATTCAAAGTACTATCATAGAGGCAAGTAAAGTCATCCCCAGTTCCTGGAGTGAGGGCTTTCTTGGATCACAAAAAGCACAGGGAATCAAGTTCAATAAGAAGGTTTGAGGACTGGTCTAGCAAGTGAAATCGTCGGGTTGGTCGCTTTTCGCCCTACCTCTTTCGCTAAGACCCTTGTCTTTTACCTAGATATAGCACGTTTAGGAACCTATCATAGAGATGTATGTGCCAAGAGTCGGATGATTGCGGTATATATATGTGTCGAATGGAAGCGCTCTCGGGGCATCGAATGGATGTGTAGACGGAATGCTGAGGAAGAGATTGAGCGGTCAAAGTTCCCGGCCGTCAAGCAAGATACTGGGACTGGTAAGAATCCCTTGCTATATAGCTAATGAAGCTATGGTGTTAAGTAGCTTCTTTTATTATTATTATAATAAAGAATAAGAAATTATATCTAATCTAAATGGCACATTCTCTCTCTCTTCTTCCTCGTTGACTGAGAGGTACCAATCCCATTGCCGGAAACTGTTACTAATCCCGGAGTGCCCTAAGTCGACTGTTATGAATCCTTCCCTTAGGTGTCTTCCCTCTCGGAGAACTCATATATAGACTTCTCCCCGCGAAAAGTTTAGTGCTAATAAAAACCGCATAACTTACTATTATAATCGTACATTTCTTTCGGTGGTTTAGTTCCAGCACGCCGCTAAACGTACCTTGCTTCGCTCGTACGTCTCATTATCACTCACTGTCGATCGAGTCTTCCATGCCCCCCCACCTCGTGGAGCACACATGCGCCACTCGTTCCCTCTTTAATATATTTGTGAGGCCTAATTAGATATTACGCTTCGTGCTTATCCTCGTCGGGTTTATTTAAGCTGGCGCTTAGCTTATAAAATCAACACGCGTTGAGCTTAAGCTCTTAACTTAAATGCAACAAAACAAGAGAGATATATATCAATGCTTTCTCAGCAGCGAATATAGCTGTCTGCTGGGATAACGCATAGATACATTCTTTCTCGCTCTTCTCTAATACTATATATCCCTTCTATGGTCTTGCAGTAATAGGGTAATTGGATTTGGATTACGGCCTTCAACAAGGGAAGTCGGCTAACTCAGAGAACCCGGCCAAAAAGAAAAAGGAAGTAGGGTACTGAAATTCCGGCCAAAGGCGAAGTCGTAATAGTCAATCTAACCTGTAAGCGGAGCGGTAGAAGGGAAGTGAGAATCCTCAAACTAACCAGCCAAGGCGGAATAGTCCGATCGAACCCCGGGAATGAAGTACTTTGTCTGGTAAGAAGTTGTTACTGAATATCTGTCCTTACTTGAACAAGTATGGAAGGTTCTCTCATCGCCCGAGATGTACTAAAGGGATAGGAGAAACCAACCAAAGCGGAAGAAGAAATTCTCTCGTTAACCCGGCTAGGAACCCGAGAAAGGAGAACGTGAACAGCAATACGGATAAGAGAACAGTTCGGCTCTTACCGCTCTTCTGTTCGAGCTTTTATAAAACACCGTGTTTTTGGCCGAGCTTACTCCTATCAAAGAGACTGGCATTTGACTTCTTCCTCCCTTGTTTTGATCCCTTACTACTTGATACTAGGAGAATCAAGCATACGATTATGCCGCATCTCCATCTCTAGGATAAGCAGCTAGATCGATTCCTAAACTCAATCAATAGAGAGTATAGTATGGCATATGGCAGAAAGATAAGCAACGCTGTGAAAAGAATTCACCTTGGTAGAGAAGATTGAGAACATCGGAAGGTAGAGGCCTTCTTCTTACGCTATTACTTACGCTAAGCTAATTACCCTTTCGTAGGATGGAACGTAAGCTGGAGGTATTGATACTCCTAAAAGGAGTTCTATTTGCCCGTAGTTCTCGTTTGATACCGGATAAAGCAAATCTTGGTTTTCGTTTCCCTTGTGATGGACCTGGGAGAGGCGGGACATGTCAAGTATCCGCTTGGGATCATGTCTTCTTAGGATTCTTTTGGATGTACAATGCTCTTTCGGTAGTAATATTCCATTTCAGTTGGAAAATGCAGTCAGATGTTTGGGGTAGTATAAATGATCAAGGGGTGGTAACTCATATCACAGGAGGAAACTTCGCGCAGAGTTATATTACTATTAATGGATGGCTCCGCGATTTCTTATGGGCACAGGCATCCCAAGTAATTCAGTCTTATGGTTCTTCATTATCCGCATATGGTCTTTTTTTCCTAGGTGCTCATTTTAGTATGGGCTTTTAGTTTAATGTTTCTATTCAGCGGTCGTGGTTATTGGCAAGAACTTATTGAATCAATCGTTTGGGCTCATAATAAATTAAAAGTTGCTCCTGCTACTCAGCCTAGAGCCTTGAGCATTATAAAAGGACGCGCTGTAGGAGTAACCCATTACCTTTTGGGTGGAATTGCCACAACATGGGCGTTCTTCTTAGCAAGAATCATTGCAGTCGGATAATGGCTAGGAGGATTTGAAAGGCATTATGGCATTAAGATTTCCAAGGTTTAGCCAAGGCTTAGCTCAGGACCCCACTACTCGTCGTATTTGGTTTGTTTGGTATTGCTACCGCGCACGACTTCGAGAGTCATGATGATATTACAGAGGAACGTCTTTATCAGAATATTTTTTCTTCGCACTTCGGGCAATTAGCAAGAATTTTTCTGTAGACTTCCGGAAATCTGTTTCATGTAGCTTGGCAAGGAAATTTTTAAGCATGGGTACAGGACCCTTTACATGTAAGACCTATTGCTCATGCAATTTGGGATCCTCATTATGGTTAACCGGCCGTGGAAGCTTTTACTCGAGGGGGTGCTCTCGGGCCAGTGAATATCGCTTATTCTGGTGTTTATCAGTGGTGGTATACAATCGGATTACGTACTAACGAAGATCTTTATACTGGAGCCCTTTTTCTATTATTTCTTTCTGCCCTATCCCTACTAGCGGGTTGGTTACACACACCTACAACCGAAATGGAAACCGAGCGTTTCGTGGTTCAAAAATGCCGAATCGCGTCTCAATCATCATTTGTCAGGATTATTCGGAGTAAGTTCCTTGGCTTGGACAGGCCATTTAGTCCATGTCGCTATTCCTGGCGCCAGAGGGGAATACGTTCGATGGAAAAATTTCTTAGATGTAGTACCGCATCCCCAAGGATTAGACCCGCTTTTTACAGGTCAGTGGAATCTTTATGCCCAAAATCCTGATTCAAGTAGTCATTTATTTGGTACCTCTCAAGGAGCAGGAACTGCCATTCTAACCCTTCTCGGGGGGTTCCATCCACAAACAAAAAAACAAAAAGTTTATGGCTGACCGATATTGCACACCATCATTTAGCTATTGCATTTCTTTTTCTTGTTGCTGGTCATATGTATAGAACTAACTTCGGTCTTGGCCACAGTATAAAAGATCTTTTAGAAGCACATATTTCTCCGGGGGGGCGATTGGGGCGTGGACATAAGGGTCTTTATGACACAATCAATAACTCGCTTCATTTTCAATTAGGCCTTTCTTTAGCTTCTTTAGGGGTTATTACTTCCTTAGTAGCTCAACACATGTACTCGCTACCTGCTTATGCATTCATAGCGCAAGACTTTACTACTCAAGCTGCGTTATATACTCATCACCAGTACATCGCAGGATTCATCATGACAGGAGCTTTTGCTCATGGAGCTATATTTTTTATTAGAGATTATAATCCGGAACAGAATGAGGATAATGTATTGGCAAGAATGTTAGACCATAAAGAAGCTATCATATCCCATTTAAGTTGGGCCAGCCTCTTTCTGGGATTCCATACTTTGGGACTTTATGTTCATAATGATGTCATGCTTGCTTTTGGTACTCCGGAGAAAAAAATCTTGATCGAACCCATATTTGCCCAATGGATACAATCCGCTCATGGTAAAACTTCATATGGATTCGATGTACTTTTATCTTCAACGAATAGTCCAGCCTTCAATGCAGGGCAAAGCATATGGTTGCCCGGCTGGTTAAATGCTATTAATGAAAAAAGTAATTCATTATTCTTAACAATAGGGCCTGGAGACTTCTTGGTTCATCATGCTATTGCTTTAGGTTTACATACAACTACATTGATCTTAGTAAAAGGCGCTTTAGATGCACGTGGTTCTAAGTTAATGCCAGATAAAAAGGATTTTGGTTATAGTTAGTTTTCCTTGCGATGGTCCGGGACGAGGCGGTACTTGTGATATTTCGGCCTGGGACGCATTTTATTTGGAGGGTTTCTGGATGTTAAATCCCATGGGCAGGCTTACTTTTTATTGGCATTGGAAGCACATCACATTATGGCAAGGTAACCTTTCACAGTTTAATGAATCTTCCACTTATTTGATGGGATGTGAAGGATCCGGCCTCATGCAACCAAGGCCTTCCAAGGAGTCAGTTGAATGAAGTGAGGGTGGTCGTAGATCAGAAAGTGGTACTGAAGATCAAAGGGCCTACTTGGACATCGGCAATCAGTCTGCCTCTTGTCTTAGGCTAGCTATTAGCCAAAGGTTACCGGCAACTCTATTCCCGACTACACAACGTTAACCCTTGCTTGGCCCTTCCTCTAAGGCTTGAGATGCATATGAATCAGAAATCGAAGAACGGGATGCTTTAATTTAAAAGGAGGATGGCAATTGGCTTCAAAGTCAACAGGTATAAGCTTTCGATGGAAGCGCTAGGCAAACCTGTAACAGAATACGGGTCGAGTAGCAGATCCAAAAGAAAAAGGACTCAATCCTTGGCTAGACCTAGCCCTCTTTTTCAAATCATTAATTCCACTCTTCTTTCCCACTCCCTTTTTTCAGGGCGGTGGCATCAACAATTCTATCAGTTCTTGGTTCGTTCTGTGGATTAAATTCCAAAAGAAAGAGAGGGCCCCGGTAGAAAGATAGAAATCGTGTTCGGGCATAAGAAAACAGAGTTTAGAGCAAAAGCACTTCCGGGCTTAGGCCTGACTCATCGAGGGGAGATCAAATTTCCCGCTGAGGGCCCCTTTTTATACGCCTGTAGTGTAGTTGTTGTGTTGCATGCGCAAGAAAAAACTTCATGCTGGTTTATCTATTATCCAATCCAACGAGAAAATCGAATGCAATAAACAAATGAAATCGACTATCATTAAGAAATGAAATATAAGAATTGTGTGCACGCGGTTGAGCGCTTTGCTTCGCTAGTTAGAGTTCGTTCGGAAAGCAAACTGAGCTGCTTGAGTGCGTTAGGGCAGCAGGACGCCCCCGAAGGGGAACCTTAGCCTGGAGGCGGGAAATGGAATGTAGGTCGCTTGCTTTTGCTTTTGAGTTCTTAACTACTCTGAATCTCTATCGCTTTCACCGGGCCCAGAGAGACGAGTTCACACCGACCGCTACTCTGTTGTTTCGCCCTTCTTCAACAAAGGCGGATCTAGAACATTAGCTTAGCGAGTGGGAGTAGCGTTCGCAAGAGCTCTTTTCAGGGAGTAGTACCCCGCCTTCCAGGTCTGTAGTTTAAGATTCGCCTTATCCACATGCTCAGAAGTGGACCTTGGAACTCAAGCCCTTTAGTAAAGCCTTGGTTTACGGCTTAACCAATTCAGTCCTATCCTTGTAAGGTAAGACGATCTTGCATATCTATGTCCACCCTGCCGCCTGTTAAGAGGTGGGTGCTCCCCAATCCTCGCATCTTTCGTTCCACGTAAACTATGCAAATAGTAGATCATCCTGGCAAACCACCTTCGTAAACAGAAGAATGTAAAGTCTCCGCTCCGCCTCTAGAATTATATCATTCTTAACAGCCCGAGACAATCCAAGCCAGCCTTTTTCGATCCTTGTCCGATACAACAGCTGGATCCCCGCCTTTCCAATCTGCTGATTCAGCCGGCTCTTCAAAAGAAGGTACCAACCCGAGCAGAACAGGGTTTCATGAATTCAATTCAAAAGGGTGTCCCTTTCGACCGTAACATAGACAGGTAAAGAGGCGGTGGTCTTCTTTTACCTCATCGGGATTTTCACTATGCCACTACACTAGTTTGTTGCTGTTTAAAATCTTTCTGGAAGTAGGAGTACTGCTGTGGCAAAGCTAGCTAACAGTAAGTTAGATTGGCCCGAAGCCTTTTCTTTGTAGTCTAAACCAGACCATTGTTTGTACCTTGCAAACCTCTTTAGTTGCTACGAACCTAACCCTCGGGGCGGCCTCCAGAGTTTACGCTTTATCCAATCCAATTCCTGCCTTTGATGAGCAAAGAAGAAAACTCTTCTAGGGATGCAAAAGCCCTCTTTCACTTCTCGGAGTATCACAAATTGGCTGCTCACTCAGTAGTGGACTCGCCATAGCGCGCTAAAGCAGAATGAACAGGACATGTAACCAATCCCCATCCGACAAAGGCAAGGCGAAGAGCTCAGCGAACAGAGTCAAGCCAAACCTTCAACGAGAGACTAATCATCTCCTTCTTTCGACTTACAGCCGTCTCGTCCGTAGTGCGCATATCTTCGGATGGTGCCCCGCTAACTCATATGGAAAGGGAAATTTCTATCTTAACTTCCGTAAGTCAGGAAGTTCGACCCCATAGGCAGGACTCTAGTCAGAGAAGAGGTTTCTAGGCACAAAGCTACTCCAGGAAAGAGTCGACACCAGGGATTTCGGGCATCACTTTATGCTAATTCAAAGCAGAAAGTGGATATTGAATTGAGTTTGAGTAAAAGGAGATGCCTTCCTTCTTGCAAGTAGGTATCCCTAAGAAAGACGTTATCAGGATAATTTACTATCTGCTGGATTGAAAGCTGATTGCGTAAGGTAAGAAACCCTCATTTATGGCTCAAAAAGTGTAACCAGGTGCACGAACAGATGAAAACAGATTCAAAACAGATGGAAATGAGTGTGCTAGCGCGCTTATGTCAGCTTGCTTTCGTTAGCGTGGTATAGGGGAGCTTTCCAAGCGTGGCATTGAGGGGGAACTATGCGAATAAGAAATATCAAAATAGAGGAA
This sequence comes from Garcia nutans, assembly GCA_947685225.1. Taxonomy (NCBI): domain Eukaryota; kingdom Viridiplantae; phylum Streptophyta; class Magnoliopsida; order Malpighiales; family Euphorbiaceae; genus Garcia; species Garcia nutans. The sequence continues at coordinate 25,769 of CANTUV010000101.1, read as the reverse complement.
AGATGCTATACTTAACACTCGAAAGAACTGCTCTTGGTCTTCTATCCCGGTTGAAAAGCCAGTGTTAGCAAGTTGGAATATCCCTTGTTCTCGTAACCGGTATGGTACTAGTCCCGTAGAAGCTCGAACTCTTGTTGGTGAGTGAATAGCTATAGTGCCTTAATTAGTGGATTGACTGCTTGACTCCTTAGCCTTGACGGCTCTCCAGTCTTTTCTTGGTGTGATCGTATCAGCAGTTGTTGTAAGAATAGCTCTGAGAGAGAAAGGATCTGACGTCGAACAGCGACTCTAGGAGCACCTCCATCTCTTGACTCGCTACGCAAATACACACCTGGCTTTTCAAATAATATGTTTTATTGTGTAGCCTAAAAAGTAAAAAGAAAGAGTTTACCCTGGGACTGAGAAAATGCTGATACGAAGTTTTTTATGGGCTTTCCCGAGGCTGGGCGTAGATCTATCTATTGGGGGTCGAAAGCCTCATTATGGATCATCTTGGTTCAAAAGAAGGATAGGTACCAGACCTTAGAATAGAGGCTCGTAGCAGGATATACAGCTGAAGTCATTATGAAATATCTTTCCTTCGATGTATTTTTAGTTCCCGTAGCAGAGGGTAATCTCTCTATCTGCCATAAGTATTAAGCATATCCAGCAGTACAAGCCCTGCCAGTTAAGGTTTCCGCCCCCCAGGTAAGCTTACAGACTAAAGGTAAGCTCTGTAAGTGTAAGGCCGCTCTTACCAGGCCAATCAACATAGAATAACGTCTCCCTGCTAGTTCAGTGAGTAAGGGATAAAGTGTGAGATCGCTAAGGAATGAGATAGAAAATGGCTTTACTAGGTTTGACTTATCCGCATTTATAGGCTTTCTCGAATCCTGTGAGGAAGCCTTAGCTCTTAGCCAGTGCAGTTAGCAAGCTTAAGCCCCCCTATCTTTAATAGGGCAGTCTCCGTCCCTCTTTTCTTATGCACCAGTAGGAGTTGCTTTCGTTCTCGCTGGACCGGGGGAGTTCTCTTCAAATCGAGCTCGAGTGATAAGGTAAGCAAGCCCAGGAGGGGGCAGATTACTTTCTAGCCTAACCTTAACTAGGCTATTTTATTGGCTATTTATAGAGCTAGAATCAGGGCTATAGGAAAGAGGAGTCTTTTCTTTCCTTTGCAGTTCTTATGCCAGCGAGCTAGTGCTTGCTGTCTGTGGGTGCTATAGTCAGTCCTTGGTAAGCAAGTACGGATATCTTAAGGAATAGGATAAAGAAAGTAAGCCAATGCCTTTTTTAAGAGTTAGCCTCGTTCCCGACCCTCTTTCCAGTAATGTAATCCAGAGTTGATACAGAAGAAGAATTTCATAAAGTAAGTGAAAGCAGCTAAAACTAAAACCTCGTACTCGCTAGTATACTCTGTTATACCACCCACGTGCTATCGGTTCTAGAATAAAGAATTCCCAGGCTAGTAAGCCAACAAGCAAATAAGCATGCGTTAACCCTGGAGTCTTTCGTTCTAGTGCGTCAGTTGGGGAAGAATAGAATATATAGAAAAGAACTAAAGCTATAGCTTTATCAAGGTTTTTTATTCCTCATCCACCATGAATCCTTCAATAAATTTAGAATCCGCCCATTGCCAATTACCCACTGAATCCCTTTAAGAATAGAATCCCACACCTTGCAAATTCCTTTCCAAAGAGGCGAATCACCACTTTTGGCCACGGGTTGAGGAACACCAACCTCCTCTCTCATGTATTTACTACGTAACACCTTCACCCATAGCGCATTAGGAAGAGTCAATATTCCCCGCCCGAGCTTCATAAGAAAAGCTTCATTATTCTGACTCATCCTCCGTATGCCTAAACCCCCATTAACCTTTGGTTGGCAAACCTGCTCCCACTTAACAAGATGGGGCTTCTTCTTCTCATTCGTAGACCCCCAGATAAAAGATCTACTGTGAGCTTCAATCTCTTCACAAGTCAATGTTGGCAGCTTAACCGTTTGCATTGTATACGTGGGTAGGGCCGAAATGACTGACTGAGTAAGGGTGATTCGACCCGCCAAGGAAAGCTGGTTGGTTTTCCATCCACTCAATCTATCCCGAACTCTATCAACAATGTATTTATAACTGTTTTAGATAACTCGCTCATGGAGTAATGGAACACCAAGAGACTTACCCAGGTTAGATGTAAGAGAGAACCCAAACTCCCTACTAATGGCTTGCGAAAGTCCTCTGGAAACATTTTTAGAACAATAAACCCGTGTCTTCGACTTGCTTACCTTCTGCCCTGAAAAAAAAAACAAAATTGTTCCAGGCACTCACTGATAATGTGAACCTGGTCCATAGATGCTTCCGCAAACAAAACAAGTTCGAGTTCCCCGCCATCACCTCGCCTAGATCCGGGGGCTTTATACCCTAAAGTTGCAGAGGCAAGTTTCAGCCGAGGTAGGAGATCCATCATATCCATACGAACAAACCAGCGCAGGTAGCAGTGGTTGCCTTTACGTTTATAGGGGGCTCGAGTTTCCCCTTTGTCACTATCTCGCCCAGCATATCTGCCGGGAGCAAGAGCATATCCAAGTCCCATATTCAGTTAAATCAGATCTAGTAACGCTCACTACTGAGGCGAAAGAAAGGAGCAAGATACGGCCGGAGATTCTCGCACAGGAACAAGCGTAGACCCGTAGCGCGCCTTTCACTCAGTAAGAAGTGCTTTTCGTGGCGAAGCGAGGAAGCACAGTTGCGCGCTTCTCCATAGCCCCTCTATACTCTGTAGGCTATTAGTACCAAGCGCAAGCGCCTGACTTGGAAGCTTGCTGTTTAATTTCATAAAGAAACAAAAGTGTGTGAACCTCAGCGAGTCCGGGTTTCAAACTAGCCTCCTGGACTGAACCGACCTCCTTAATATTAATAGGTTATAACTATCAAGAAAGTAGGAATGGCAGATAAAGAGATGCACTTTCTGGACACAGGACCCAGAGTTTTTTCGAGAAAAGGTCCCTTCCCTCAATATCATGATCGGGTCGACCAGGCCGGATCATGAGTGAATAGAAAATCGAAAATATCAATAGCAGTTGCTGTTCCAGCCATTTTTTTTAACTTAAACTACTTATTCTAGGTATAATTATTAAATCTAATAGATTATATTAATAAAACAAACCAGTGTGACCGCGTAATAGAACTATTATGCGATGAAAATTTTGATATAAGGAGACTCCTGCAAGTTCATCAAAGCTTATGTGAGCAAAGAGCGGCTAGCCCCTATTTCAAAAGGGCACTCCAATACCTGGAGGAAATCATCTGTTCTGGAGTTACAAACAAGGAACTCCATTCTGTTGACTCTACCAGATAGAATAGTAGAACCCATATTTTTTCATACTCAAAAGAAGAATTTGATCCTGGCTCAGAAGGAACGCTAGCTATATGCTTAACACATGCGAGTCGAACGTTGTTTTCGGGGAGCTAGGCAGAAGGAATAAAAACCTGCGCCAGCGCCGCTGATGATGCAGAAAGCTTTTTTTTTATAGAAAGAGAGTCAAGGGCGGGCGATTCTTTAACCGCAGGCAGCCCAGACCCGACTTAATGATGGCCGCGCATGAGATCGCACGAGACCACTTCGATTTTGAGTCGGGGGATGCGAGCATAGCGACCCTAAAATACCTTCTGCGCTATCTTAAAGTAGAAAGGCGAAAAATTTCCATTTTGAGACCGCGACCCATCGCGGAGCACTTTCTCACTGATTTAGTGAGATAAGTGTTAAATTAATATTCCTCCACAAGACTCTTGATGTTTTTTCAGGGCTTGGGTACGAGAACATAATTGGAAGAAATAAGGGTCGAAGTTTAGACCGCTCACAGTAGTTCTACCTATAGAAAAGATCATCAGAGAGGAGACAACCCATTTATGATTCCAGCCGAGAAGACTAGACTAGTAAAAGGAAGGATCAAGAATGTCATATATTTCAGGAGCTAGATTAGTTGCCGATGAACAAGTAAGAATTGCCTCAACAAAAATTGATGGAATTGGACCTAAAAAAGCCATTCAGGTTCGTTATCGATTAGGTATCGGTGGGAACATAAAGATAAAAGAGTTAACTAAGTATCAGATCGACCAAATTGAACAAATGATAGGTCAAGATCATGTTGTTCATTGGGAATTGAAGAGGGGAGAACGAGCAGACATCGAACGATTAATTTCTATTTCTTGTTATCGTGGAATTCGTCATCAAGATGGATTGCCCTTACGCGGTCAACGAACTCATACTAATGCTAGAACTTGTCGCAAGCTAATTCGGAAATGAAAGAAGTCTACCGAAAGCCCTTGATACTTGTCTTATCAATCACACTGATAGCTTCAATAGTTCACTTTTCTGTAGTTTTTTTTTCACCAATTACTAATCCAGTATACGTATAGTAGGCCTCCTTCGCCACTCCACTAGTGGCTCGGCTTCGTCCTAGAAACTACTGCTTCCGCCTCTCTAGGCATGAGCGATAGCTCATGACTGGTATATGGATCTCTCTATGTAGTGGTCGGCCTTCTAGAAGCTTCGCCATAGCTTCGTCAGCTTCGCTTCCTTCCTTCCCACTCCCACTCCTCTCGTTCTCACTCGATCTCCCGTTGGTCGCCTTTCAGTCGAGCATCTTCAAACCTCTTTACTTTAGTATGGTCTGTTCTAGTCTTTCCAATGCCTCCTTCCTTGTCGCCAACGAACGCTACTAGGAGAATAAGCAAGCTAACCTTGCTTGCATTCTAGAAACGGTAGCTTTCGCGCCCTTCCTGCCTGCTGAAATTGATTGAATGATCGTGTCTTCAAATCCTATTCAGTCTGATTAGATATGTCACTGAAACAATCCGTTCTGTCTCTGTTTTATTTTCGGATTCCGAGGATGAGCCGGCCGATCCTAACATCTTTATCTGAGGAGCCGGTCGACGAAGCCTCCTCCTCAGATAAAGATGTCTCCGACGCTACTCTCTCGGCAAGAACAACTTTTTCTATTGTGATTTTTTTGGCGGGTTCGGTCAGGAGAGACAAAAGAGAGATTTTCTATCAGTCAAAAGCAGATACCGCCCCCCCATGCTCCCACGGTCCGCTTACCGAGGAATAGAAAGGGAGGACCCGGGGCCAGAGCAAGTTGGGTTGGGGTATAGAGCCGTAAGCGCGATGGGGGGTGACAGAGGACGTGCTCGTACGGTTCATAGAAGGGTATGATCAACTCGTTGATTGTTGGGAACTTTCACTCCTCTATATTCGAAATATGCCTTTCTAGGAGCATTACGATCTGCAGCTCAAATGGTTTCTTATGAAGTCTCTATTGGTCTTATTCTTATTGTGCGCCTTGTGAGCGCGTTTGGATCCGCGAAGGCAATCGCTCGGATGTTCCCCTAACCCAACCCGGGAACGGACCGGAGGGAACCGCAGCATGGGGAATGTCCGCGTCTCGTCGCAAGGCTCATTTTTAGTTGTGGGTCATAGGGCGGGCTTCGGGCGGGCAGCTTTATCTGATCAAGGGCCGGGGCACAAGGGTCTTGGTACTATCCAGGTGCGAAGAACCCCGGAGGTGACTGCAATGAGCAGAAATCTCACTCACCGGCCTAAACGACGAGCAAACACTCGAACGTGAGAGCAAGGGATCACCCAACGAATGGACGAGCTCCAAGGAGGTAGGAGAGAGGGAGGCAAAAACCATGCTTTCAGAGAAGTGGCGGTCCGAATCTTATCTGAACTGCGAGAATAACTGACTAAGCCGTGCCATAAGGCCCATTCTCCAACTCCAAACGGGACGGGGCCAAGCCTTTAGGTTGTTTAAGGAGGTTGGGTGACAGATCGGCCATAGGAGTACTCCGGGATATAAACCAGGGCAACAAATGTCGAGCATACGACGATGCCGCCCGTTTTCATTTCATGGAAGTCCCTGGCAGAGGAAAGGGCTGTAGGTGATGGCGCGTTTTGCTTCTTATCTGGAGAGGGGCGCTGAAATCGTTCCTATTGGGTCGTGCGTGGCAGCGAGTATAGATGAATAAGGGCGGGCGGCCGCTTGAACGAGACCTATTCTCTTAATAGGCGGCAAAGCTGAATAGGAAAGGGGCCGAGCTGACTGATGAGTGCCTTTTTAGCCTTTTTCTAAAGTAAAGGCTCTCATGTGAAGCTAACATGGCTGGCTACATACAAGTATAGCCAAATCAAGATGAGACGGGACGGACGGCAGAGGCCGCAGCGGGACTACCATAGGAAAGCCCGCCCCCGCTAGCTAACATAGAAAGAGATTCCCGGATAACAGTAGTCTCTATGTGAATCTCTTCCCGACCAGGCCAGGCCGAATCGGGCCACCACTTGGGATGGGAATGGCTCAGCCCACATGCATCATTTGATGAAAGCACTCCAGTCCAGTCGCTCCTCGAAGTGGCTTGTCAACCACGCTTCCCCCCCCCTAAAAAGAATGCTCCTCACCAAATGCCCTTCCTTGGGTTGGGGCAACACAGCAATGAGTAGTTCGCTCCAGGACTCCACTCCCTCGAGAGCAGGATGCCGGCCGAGATGGAGCTGGGAGCCAACCTAGACTTTCCTGGGGCTTGCCTTGCCCCAACACCTAAAGAAAAGGCGGGCGCCGAAAAGGAAACAGCCCAGCCTCTTCAAGAAAGCTTTGCTTGGTGGGCGCTGCCTACTCACTCAGACAATGCTCTGAACACGAAAGTGTGCAATTCCGCCCCCTTCTCCCATGCTGAGTCACAGGTAGCGCCTCGGAAAGCACGGACGAGCCACATGCAGGGAAACTTGCACGTGTGGTTCTGGCCGGGGACCCCGGTATACTGTACTAATATGTGTAGGTCCCTGTAATTCGAGTGAGATTGTCATGGCGCAAAAGCAGATATGGTCTGGTATTCCCTTGTTCCCTGTATTGGTTATGTTCCTCATTTCTTGTCTAGCAGAAACTAATCGAGCTCCGTTTGATCTCCCAGAAGCGGAAGCTGAATCAGTTGCAGGCTATAATGTAGAATATGCGCGGGATGCGATCCTTAATAGTCCACTGTTGGCGGAAGCCAATGTCCCGGGGTCCCGGGGACTCATTCTGACTGAAACAAGGGGTGGGTCTTTACCAATTTAAAAAATATTCGATTTTAGGGAAGCCAAAAAACGTGAGCGCCTAGCACGAGCCTTATTGAAAAGGCCCCTTACTATAGATGGGGCGCCCCTGCAATCAAACTCAAGGCAATGAAATTGACAACCTCTTACTAATAGAAAGGGGAAAAATGCACTCAAACAACCTATCTTACTAATATTACTAATAATAGGGTCGTTGTAAAGCTACAGCTCGAAAGCCGGCCTTACCTTCTATTCTATTAGTAAAGGGCTTTTCTTGCTTGTTTAGTAAAGTCACGCTTTTCATTTTGATAGGAGTAGGTGCTTTCTGGGGCAGGGCACTCTTCATTCTTCATTCGAAACTAATGAATGTCCGGCCGGGGGTTTCTGCCTTGTTATCAAAAAGGGAGTTGGGTAAAGCAAACTTCCTCCTTGGACGAGCACGAGGCTTAGTCAAGTAGAACCGGGTTGCGCTGCTTGATGCTCCGATCGAAAACAAATCAGTGGGGCCATACCGGTACGACTGAATATGCGTTAGAAAGGTCAATCCCTCCCCTACGACACCAAAAAACCCGGGCCGAACTTCTACCGCCCGCTTCCATAGAACAATATCGTGGCAACGTAGACCTAAGTGGTATCATATTGGATCCTTGGGAACCATCACAAGTACGGCCGGCCTATATTTGAACGAAAATGCTGTGTCGTCCAGCGGAGCCTAGAAGAAGGTGACTCGCGCAGACAGCTGACTCCTTTTCAATAGAAAGGAATAGCCAAACCAACCCAGCTGTCTGGTCAATCTCAGAGATCTTATCGGCCGGCAAACTGGAGACGGACGACCACGGTCCCGACCTTACCAGCACCAGAGGTGTACTAATCAATGAACCCCCGAAACCGACTTTCTTTTCTGACAAAATCAACCAAGCCTAACCGGTCACGACATGTTGTTGATATTGATTGAGTTTGAGGGACTTTCGCTGACTGAATTCATCCATAAACCCAGACCCCCGTAACCTTCGTAACCAAAGCGTCACGACAACATCCAAAGGTGACTTTTGGATTCTTAAGTAGGGGGCGGCAAGGAGGAGCACGTAGGAATGCCGACCACTACTTAAGCCACTTGTGGCTGAGAGAAAGCGAGTAGCACCTTGTATAGGTTGGGCGGAGCTTGAAGAAGGTAGCCCCTCTCAGAGAAAGCCATTGCGCGCTAGCCTAGCTAGCTAGCGTTTTTCAGCTGGCTATTATGTTAGTTGTAGCGCGCCTTCCCTCCTTCTCTCACTTCGGAAAGATTTTGCAGTATTTTCTTATGATGACCTGGTCGAGGGAGTACGATACATCGGTGTAAAAGATTGAGTGGGATCTGTGAGGTTGGTTATAGTAAGGCCTGGCCGGTTGGGAAAGCGATATGGACAGGTCAACCCTGGTCGATGTCCCGTGTTAACGGTAGCATCGATATCTCGGGTTAGTCACCGAGACGCCCCCCCCATGGTGGGACAAGTTCCCCATAATTTAGGAGAGTTGTTGTCGACATTGGCTTAGCGCAATAGTCTTTGATCTGGGATACGGACTTCGGAGGGGAGTCACTTCCGAGTCGTCCAGCTGGCAACATGGCGGATGTCAGGCTGTGAATGTATAAAAATCACACCATGACTCACTAGTTCTTTCAAGCATTACTGCGCTCAGTGTCGACTTCATGGCGTGGGATCTTTGAAGGTCCCAAGACCATTATCGCGGTCTTAAATGAGGCCACGCTTTTGGTCTTCGACGATTACACCAAGGAGAGATGCATCGCTGCATTCCTTCTAGCCAAGAAGGTATACTGGTTAAGGGGGAAATCAGTCTTTTTATTAAAGGCTCTTTATCTAAAGCAGTGTGCCTCTGCGCTGCAGAAAGCTTATGCCGGAGATCCAGCAACCAGAAGACTCCCTTTTCCAGGATCTCTCACCCGTTCAGGGTACCCAACGATTATTCCATCTTTCCATAGAAGAATGAAATATTAAAAGGATGAGAAGGCGGATCAATTAGTCCAGTTGTACTTGTCATGGTTTTCATTGTCGAAGGTCATTCAGTTGGCTAAGCCCTTGCCCTTTGACAGCATAGTGCAATTGCCAACTAGCTTCACTCCTCGGGAATGAGCGGAATAGAAAGAGTAGTCTTCTTCGGGTTAGTTTTATGGTGTGGAAACTTGACTGACTTGACCGACTGGCTGACAGCTTGAGCTTTTTCTTCTCATTCACATGGTTGCCCCTATAGAATGTCTGAATAAAAGGAGCTATGTTCCCCCGCCTCTTCGTCTTAGTCTAGCTCATTACCTGCTTTCCTTGCTGCACTCATTAACTCCGGTGGTAAGGTCTTGGAAGCCTTTGATTACAGGTCTAGTTGAACTATTTCACCAGCCATTCCGATAGTAGGTGTACCGTGAGTGGAAGGAAGAAAGATTCTATAACCCCGAGCTCTTATAAAAGCCCGACCTCATTGCGTACCCCGAACTCAAGAGGGGACTCCCTGTCAAAGAAAGGACTGTCTTAAAGCATTCCCGGTTCTTCCTTAGCCAGCTTTGAAGGTTTGAAGCAGCTCATTAGACTCAAGCAAGGGTACCGATTTATAGGCGAAGAAGGAAGGTAGTTAGCTCTAGCTTAAGAAGTCAAAAGCTAGCCATCCTCGAAGGGAAATGAGCAGAGAAGTCAATGCACGAGATCCCATCTTTCCCGAAGCGACACTTTCTTCCACTCCTTTCATTTATACTGCACTAGAGCAGGCATGATCGCTTCTATATCTTACAGCACCTTACGGTATTCATGACCCATTTATCTATTAACATAGTAGTCTTGCGATAGGTCGTAGCAATGCACTAAGTTTTTCAAAAATGGACGCATACCAATGAGGGCCGTCCTATCACTATATAACGCCTGAGAAAGAATGTTGGGAGTGGTCAGCCAATGGGTCCTCAAACCAACCTGTCCTCCCCTCGGTAAGCGGGTTTTTTCATCAATAAACGTAAATTAAAGAAGGAGGTCATAGCGCCGAATGGCTCTAAAGACTCGTTGATACGGAAGACTGGCCCGAGTCCCATTTTCTCGGATGTCCCTCAAATGGGACAGATAGGTGGCTGGGGACAGCGGAGTGCCCCGCGGATAGAAAGCCCCGCACCTGGTGGCGCTTCTCTAAAAGAGTGGCGGATGAAGATAAAGTCAAGGCAATTACTATTGTTGTCTTTCCTGGTATGAAAGTAGCTTGCCTTGGTCTTCTTTGAGTGAACGAGATGAGCAGACTTGTTCGTATATTTGTATGGTAGGGTATCAATAATAGGTATTTCAATTAGCTCAAAATGAGTTGAATGAAATCCATTAGAGCCAATAGATCACAGAACAAATAGAACTAGCAATCAACTGAGCAAGATAGCTGGTATTGAATCTGCAGGTATAGAATAGGCAGCAGGATTCGCAGGAGATATTGAATTAACGGCAAGTAACTGATAAGATAGGAAGAGGTGACTAGAAGGAATATGCCCAGAAGGAGCTGTTGTCTTTCTCTTGGATCGAGTTCTTTCATCCCTTTCTTTAGAGAGTCCTAACCCCTCTCCTTTAAAGTCGAGTAAGAAAATCCATTCGATGGCAGGCCAGACAAAGACAAGTTATCCTTCCTCTCTTTATCAATCGAGTTTTCTCCTACCCTTCTGCTTCACTTCAAAAGAATGACGTAGGTAGACATGACTATAAGGAAGAGTTTCAGGCTCAAGGCATAGTATAAAAAGGCAATTGAAATTACTTCCCTAGGAGTTTAGTTCTAGTTAGAAGATGGGATCTAATTAATTAGAGGGGTTATTTACTGATATAAACTCTTCTCTTCTTTCAAATCGCATCTCGAAATCCATGTATGAATAAGGAAATAACGGATACTGAACTTTGTCGCAAGACTGAGAATGGTTCAAAGCCTTTAAGGCGCTCTGCAAGAGCCTTAGATAACCCTATTAGCGGTTTAGAAGCTTTGACGATCGACCTCTTACAGAAAGTGAGTTCCTGGCTTTTCAACCAGATCTTTCCAGATCCTGGGACAATCTGAGTTCATAGGATACAGCTCTTAGTCATTCTCTTGGGCTTAGCCATCTTTCCAAGGAATCCGGTTCCGAAGTCGAAAAAAAGATAAATCTTTCCCCTTCTCCTAAGTATGAGTTGAGAGTCTAAGAGGGAGTCTTCCTCTACTCTAGGCTCACTCCACCCCCTCTGTTGTCTTATTTCAATGCTTTGAAACCATGGGTGGTAGAATGGTGTTGGGACTATTGAAACTGTCGATCTCCAACTTGAAGGTGGGCGGGAGATAGATAAGGCCTGCAAGGGCACTGTCTAGTTCTCGACTCGATTATCTTGTATGAGCTGAGTGGTAGACCAATCCTACCATAACTAAAGGGGTGAGGAAGAAAAACAAAGATCAACCTACTACCAAAAGGAAAGGCGATACCCCGCTGAAGGCAGCAAGCACCATCCACTTGCTGGAACGAGGCCTTTCTCAACTCTTGGTCTATTGACGCTCTGCCGGTCAAGTCCTTCTCCACTTGACTCCACAGGGGAAGCCCTTATAAGCCTATCTCTGGCCCACCCCCGAGCCCTATAGCAATAGACTGTTGGTTAGGCACTCGATAACAGGGGCAGGGAAGGGAGCTGCCGATCCGAGAATCTCTTGATGGCAAGCAAGCATCAAAGGAAAGAGAAGCGGAGGAGAGAACCCGCTAAAGAGCTTCCTACAGGCCCGATCCGATCTGGGCATACTTTTCCAAGACCCGCTCTTGTCTTGGAGGATCATCATAAACTTGAAAGACAGGTGCAATTGAAGGTGGAATATCACCGGTTATCAGCTCTTGGGGGAAGCAGGAAGTTCCTAAGAGGTGGGCGAGGACGCTACCCGTACCCGTCCAAGCAATCAATGGCGGGCCAATCAAGCATTGAACTATCATCAGCGGGTGAGAATGCTCGCTCCTAACGGAGTATCCTGTGGATTTGAGCCTCTCTAGAGGACTTAGCATTGCCTGCCCTCTCCAGTGTCCAAAAAGGAAATGCCTCGCGCTGAATGACTCCACCCGTACTAGCCAGATTACAGGACTCTTTTTTTTAGCGTAAAGAAGTTTCGTGTAAAGGAGAGAAGGAATAGAGGCGACAGACAACTAGTCGAAGAGAAGGCTAGAAGCGGAAACCTGTAGGCTAGATGACGTAGCAGAGACCAATCCAACTAAGGAGACCAATCATACCCAGATCCGGCCCAAGCGGACACGGTGATTAGACGTTGAGCGGAGCTCTTCCTGCGGTCTCACAGTTTAGGTTCTTGCTTCACCTTAACCTTACTACATATGGCATGTGAGAGGAGTGCAAGATCCCGGTAGTCGAAATTTGGGACGTAGCTAAGGCTTACGAGGGATATATGTCCCCGAGCTCTCTCCCGACTGAACTCTTTGTGATGAAATCGATTCCTAACAGCAGATTCTCTGCATCTAGGGTTCTTGCTTTAATCGGCGTAAGGACTGCTTGGCAGTCAAGGATTGATTTCGGAAGGGGGTGCCTAGTCTAATGGGCGCTTGCATCCCTTAGAGTCAGATGAATACTTAATCTATCCACGAGCAGAGAAAAGGCTAATGGAGGACAAATTTGCCACGTTAAAGCTAGGAATCCTAAACCGTCACTCCTATCGTATTATTGCTAACAGCCAAAGAGCTCCTTCTTGCTAACAGGGCAAGGGCATTCGATGCAGCTCCTTCTCTTGCATTTGACACCGTTATTGATTCATTTCCTGCAAACAAGCATTCTATTCCGAAAGTGCGGATTCGCAAGCAGAACAGCCTAAGACAACAGGGTTTACGAACAGGGGTTATTCCTGTATGGATGTAACTTTTGCTAGTCTGTCTCGTAATTCAAGCGTGAAAAAAGAAAAGAAGTGCCACTAACTTCTTTCGATTTCGAGCATCAGCACCGGATTCAATAGCAATTGCAGGGGATTCTTGTCCATCTAAAGCAGCAAGCAAAGCAGATGGCTTCAAAGGCTTCAGACGGCAGGTCTACTTCCTGCTCGATGAGGGTCATCAGGTCGGGTGGTAATATCGGCAAAAAGGGCTATCAGGTCTTACCCTAACCCTAACGAGGACAAGACTAGCTACTTTCTCTAAGGTGCAACCCTTTCTGTCCATGTCCATCGTTGAGCCTATCCCATATAGGGGAAGAAGGACCAATTTGACTTCTAAAAGAGCCTATTCTGGGCAGGAATAGAATACCGCTTATTTTATTCCCTTGCAAAGACAAAGACCGGATTTGTTCCGCCCGGGGATCTGACCCCTTGATCTTCCTCTAGGGTTCGTGCTTTAATAAGCTCACTCGTGCCATTTGACCTCGTCCTAGAAGATTCATACTAAATCTATGCCATTAGCTCGACGTCCCCCATCTCCTTCGAGAAATGGTCCCACTTCTTATTGCATTGCAGCAGGAAATCCAGTGACGAAAGGCAAGGGCCAATTGCTCTTACTTCCCTCGGTCGGGTATCTCTTCCGGGGGGCTTAGGGAAGTAGTTAGCAAGCTTGTCAACAAGTCAAGTTAGTCGGGAGACATGGCTACTTTCATACCGGGAAGCCTAATCAGCCTTTCATCCATCCCTTCGTTCCTTATTAAGGTCTCGGCCTTAGAGGGCTAATGTTAACTGTTAACCAAAGCGCTAATCTCTTTTAAGCCTAACTCTTAGCAATGATCTGTCAAAGAATTAATCTCTAGGAAACGCTATGCACCTTGGGTACGAAAGATAGCTATTCTTCGCATCTCGAAATTCAATGCTAAGAGAAAGAAGGTAGAGACCTTGCGAAAGTGATGCCCACACCAAAGGAGATAAGTAAGTTGGCTTAGGATTCCTATCAAAGCTTCTCCTTCTCAAAGCATCTCGAAATGGAATCCAGACAGCTAGGTATAGGGAAAGCATATCGGTAAGCCAATCAAGAGAAGAAGGATTTCTATAAGGAGCTAGCAGGAATTTCATAGCTACCTGCAAAGAGAGGATTATTCACATCTTGAAGTCAAAAGAAGGAAGTTAAAAGGCTACGCACCTAACAGCGGATTCTATAGATTCTATAACAGCGGATTTGTACACTTCTCTTACGAAAGAGCGTATTCTGATTAACTGTCACAACCCATTCAAAGAGCGTTTATCCCGCAACATCTGTAAAAGAAAGAACCGTTGTCCAGCAAAAGGAGCTAGCAATCTCATGTACTCCGCTTCGCCCCTTGAATCACGTGCATATTCTTTGATCGGAGACTAGAAAACAGTCTCTTTTTCCTGGTCCTTTCGAACCAGACGAGTAAACTCCCCTGGGATAACCAATATAAAGATTCCCTCTGGTGGGGAAGGATGGTAGTGAATGAAGACGAATACCAATCCACCCGGGGAGTTAGTTAGATCATACCTCGCTATGAAGCATCCTAGAAGCAGGAAAGCTTACTTTCACGTGGCGAAATTTACCATTTTCACCCTTAGGCGATTGTTTCAGTCTTGCTTTGCTGCTGCCAAGGCGTCCCGCTCTTCCTTTCAGGAATAGAGTAAAGGGACGATCGATGAAACTCTTTCAAAGTCACATATCTTCTTTCATTCTCGGGTAGCAAGGAGCTCAGCGAAGGGATAAAGCCAGGTTGTTGAAGACTGCCTTATCCTTTTTCATAAGCTAATAAGACCTTTAATAATCCCCGATCGTAGAATATAAATTCTTTTCTTCCTAACAGTAAAGGTATCGACAAGGTTGTTGAAGACTCACTTAGCCTTAATCCAGCAGCGAAGGAAGAGCCAGTACTTGATTCGACCAGACCAGATTCAGCAGATTAACCAGCCCCTGATGAACCAGCCAATGAAAGGTACTAACCAGCCCCAGATGAACCAGCGTACCCAGACGATATGCCAGATCCATATGATAATAGGTGCCCATCTCCAGATTTCACCTAGGGGGTTGGCAACAATAGAAAGCGCAGGAAAGTCGATTGACGGTAAATTGGACACTGAATTCAGTATCGAGGCTTGACGCACCGATTTCTTTAGGTTTTGATAACCAAGCCTTAACTTGCCTAAAAAGAGGAATATCTCCAATTGAAACCAACCCCTTGGAAACTCACCTTAGGCACTCGAAAAGCGGAACTCGAGCTAGGTAGGCACGCAAGAAGATAAATCTTCCTTTTCTTTAGTTAGGCAGGAAGGCAAGCCAAAGCAATTCAACCAACCCGCGGAACCTGCTTGCCCGTTGGATGAGAAAGCTGACTTCGCCCTCAAAACCTTGGAGCAGGAAAGATGAGATTTCTCAAAACTGTAATTAACATAAGATCATCGGTTCACGAACGGTAGAAGAATAACTAAGGCGTATTGCTGCTGCTACTGCTATTACTACATTCCCCGATACTGCAACAAGGGAAGGTGTGGGGCGAAAGGGGCATAGCGAGCGAGTCAAAGTAAATTCCATCGACCCTTATTCCCATTTTGTTTCGGGCATAACCGCATCAGATATTGAAACTAATAGCAAAGAAGGCTAGGCTCCTCGAACCAGATTCTATTAGATCTTCTACCGTAATTCGCTAATCTCGATGAAAGAGCAGGTAACTACATAAGGCAGCTTTCCCCGCTCTGTCTTCTCTACGGTTTTCGGGTACTTACTCGTGCACGGAATCAAACAAGAGGAGGTTACCTGATGGGACGTCGGACTTTGCTAAGGACTTTGCCGAGTTGGGTTCTATTAATAAGGAAATTGCCAGGTAAGATGCTGACTTTGCCGGGGTTGAACCCCTCTCTTCTAGTAGCTGCCCTTCCTCCAAGACTTTCATCAGGAAGAGCTTATCCTTACTATGCTGCCTTTGACCTTGCTGGACCCCTTCTCTGACTCGAAAATACATATTTAATAGCTGGAAGATGGAAAGTTCATTCTTATTTTCCGGTTGCTGGTACCGGAGGAATCGATCAGCAACTTCGATCATCTCTTCAACCTCTGGTGGCTTCATTCATTGATCCAATGTTTATACCTTCCTCCCTACCCTGGGACTAAGCTTGAACGTGAGCTTCCGGCCCCCGAGGAACTGATCGACTAGGAAAGAGATCTTGGGAATCCCTTTTTTTGACCTTTCACAAGCCTTAAGTGAGTTGTCTTGGAATCATAGATCTCATCGGCCTTTGAGACATCGTACGTAAAGTAAAGTAACGTGGCCGATTGCCAAATTAGCCTGCAGTCTGTGCTCCATACCTGGCAGTTCACCAACCAGATTGGGGCTTTGCGTAGAGCAGGGTAAAGAACTGGCTTAGTGATCTTGATCTCCATTGCATCAAGTACGAATTGCTCTATTAATATAATAAAAGAAGTAAAGTACCGATCTTCGAACTGACTTTACGCAGGAAGCGCTCGGAGGACCAATCAAAGAAAGTTGCCGACGCACTAAGTCGAAAGGCCGAGTTGACATCCTTAAAGAGAGATGATCTTTTTGCGAAATAGAGCAGCAGCAGAGCCAACTCACAAAGGGGACATCCCAGAACGCATAAGATAAGGGAGGGGTTGCTTGGACCTAGCCCAGACCAAGTGAAAAAGGTAAGCTGCTTCGGTTAGAAGTTCCGCTCGAGTAGAAGGGTTCTAGGTGCAAACTTTCCTCTTTTGAATTACAGCTTCCATGCCTTCCTTTCCATTTAGAGAGTGAAAACCATTGCCGGGTGCAAGCTTTGAAGTAGCGCGCTACCCGCTAGGTTCAATCAAATCAATGAATCAGATTACCACTTACTCAGCAGTGGGGATAAAGACTAAAAGTCGAACTTACGAAGAACTTGACCGAAAGGGAGAATCCATCTCTCTTTCCGATGCTATATCCGATATATGATGTGATTTCATGACTTATCCCACAAGGGTTCTTTCCCCTTTACTAATTAAGGCGAGGTTACAGCTATCATACCTGCATTCCAGAAAAGAAGATCCCTATTAGAGAAGGGAAAGATGGGAACTCGATGATCATTCTTCTATCTATTCTCCAGTTCAGCTGCTGATTGGATGCTTGACTGAATGCCCTCCTTTTACAGGTTATTACTCCTCGGATGAGGAGCCACCAGCACTACTAGTCCAGGAGGTCAATACTAGCGAGAGTCCCACAGCTACGCTAGTTCGTTAAGTAAAACGTCTTTCGGTCAGCTTGAAAGGCCAAAGCAAAGAAAGCCAGTCAAAATGCCAATTGCAAAAGGAAAGCCCTAGACTTGTCGCCTTAAGCTTGCTGCTATGGATTCTAGGCTCTTAGATGTCCTATCCCATCGGTGTAGCTGTTTGCGTTTGTGCAATTTAAGGGCCAGAGCGTACGGAAAGCTGAAGCTGATAATCCTTCTCTTTGGATAATGCCAGAGTGAATATGTGCTTGAGGACAAAGTTCCTTTCATTTTTACCGGTGGTAAGAAGAAAGACGATCGATACAAGTCGCTCACGCCCCTAGCAGACATAGAGGATTGAGATAGAGCCGACCGATAAGAGGTGCCCCACTAAATCCGAACCGGAAAGTCCTAGCCCAGGCTTTCACCATGCCCTCGTGGGAATCCTGTTTTTCCTCGGGCCATCGACATCATAGGCCAGTAAAGGACCATTAACTAAGAAAGGAAAGCAATCAATTAGCCCTTATATCTCACTTTGACCGTTAAGAGTCCAACATCACATCACTAAAGGTAAAGCCGGAGATTTTAGCCTCCCTCTATACTATAAAGAGTGCATCTCCGGGAACATAACCTGGAACAGAAATAGGCGCTTTCCCACTTACGATTCCTTCTTTCGTCTTGTCTTACAGGGGATCGGATCAACTAGTTGACCTGGTAAAGGAACTCATCTTTCACTCGGAAAAGAATCCTGTGAACTACTCATAAACAGAACTCATTCTTAGAAGGCTGCTTTTATTTTACCAATTCTCTATCCTACAGCCAATGATTCACCGGCTGGTTTCATAAGATTAGGAATAGATTTTAGTGTGTCAGATCCTCCCCTTCCGCCAAACCTAAATTGCTGTCTTAAGTGAAATAGTTTCTGCTTTGTTCCTTCGGCCCTTTTTCGATAGATGCATCTGGCTAGCTGCCCGCACTTCATGCTTTCAGGGCTCATGCTTTCATCCCCCGCTCGCTGGCATCTACTCGCACGGGGGCCTAATCACTGACATCAGTAGCGGCTTTCTCTTTTTCTCGGATATCACCCTTCTCTCTTGTTCGCTATAGATCGGAAGGAGTGTTAGCCAACTACCTGCTTGTGAACTTGCTTCAGGAGTTTTATTACTGGATGTGAGGGCCGCTTCCGTTGCTGAAAAGGACCTCGCAAGGCTACTAGCTTACCACTGTTGGTAATCGATCGTCATGCATTTTTTGCTTAAGGATATCTTTCTTTTCGTAAGCCTGTGCTACTAAGCGGAAGAGGGAAGTTGAGCATTTACAAACCTATCCCTATCCTTAGAGCGTCGTTAAATCCCTCCCCGAGGGGTTCCCCTCCATCGCCTCTCCCCCCTCCCTGTAACTTCAACTTAGACTTATGGCTGGCCTTGCCTCATTCTTGAAGCAACATTCTCTTCCTTAATCGACCTTCCCTACTTCAATCGACCTATACTTCATCTGCTAGAAGGAGAAGAAATTGAACCTTTGCTAGAAGGAGCGAACGGAAACTAATGCGCCATATGTACTTGTACTTAGCGCGCCAAGGGTCGAAATGGGATCGGGTGGAATCAAGACAAAGCGGGAATCCTGATAAATCTCTTATCTTTTGGGGGCGATAACCTGTAAACACTTCGGTTACGAAAAACTAAACTGCTCTAGTTCATAAACCCCTATAGGGTTAATAAACTGCTATGGTTCATGCTATGGTTTGTAGTTTACCTCAAACAAAATATTTTAGAAGAGGGGTTACCTCATCAGAGTGTTTACCACGAATGAATTTCGCTCCAAATAGCGTAAAACCGGTTCAATTCATTTAGCATTTTCTTAATTCGGGAACGGGAAAAAGGGTATTCGGAGGGGAGAATGAAAGTCTTTATTCGGTTATTCCAATCGGAAAAGAAAGACGTTTATTTAGCATCGCGAAGGACTCAAACGCGTTCTCGGAGTTTTTCAGAAAAGGTTTGTTTGTCCCCGCAACCTTCTTCTTTTATTGCTGGTATATATCGACGGCTGAAGAGAATTCATCAGAAACCTCTTCTCAAACTCTTACACTAGGACATTCTGGTTCTGGATATTCAGGTTCTTCTTATCCAGTCATGGATAATCCATGAATCTTTCTCGTCTCTCAAAAACAAAATTGGAATAATTCTTGCATTTAAAGCTCGATCGGTTCCATTTTTCCTTGGAGGAAAGAAAGAAGTCTTGGGGTTACATAGATGGTTCGATACCTTTACCTGACTCATCCAATACCATAGAATTAGTTGATTGGACAGCCAAAAATAAGTTGATCATGTCTTGGCCGGTGGAACCTGTGACATTGCAGCCAGTCTTATTTTCATGTCAACCGCTAAACAAGTATGGGACCATCTTCACAGTCTTTTCTCTAGAGGCAATGATACGAAAATTGTTCAGTTAGAACAAAAACAAGAGATTCAAAATCTTAGACAAAGACAAGGAAGCACCTGAATCTTATAAAAAAGTATAGTGGAAATTTCATAATATAAGATAGATGGTAGCTAGGAAAAAAGCTATCCGACTTACCTGCATATTCTCTCTAATAATGTTATTAAGGGCTAAGGGAGGTCTCTTGGATACATTAAAGACATAACTCGACATCCCGCAATAAAGTCGGCGGCTCTATTTCTATCCCTCCAACAATGGGTGACTCTAAAAGACTGCAAGGCTCTTGCATTTTCAGTGAAGCTCAGCAGCATATTTCGTGCTTATGGGGCTTGCATTGGGAGTTAATCATCTTGACTGCATATAATGAGTCAGACTCTACCCAAAGGTTCCGAATGCCCATTCGCGAAGCCATCTCCACCGTATGGCAGATTGCATAAAGTTCCACCTTCAAAATCTCTCTCCACTCAACCGTCTTCTGGAAAGCCCAAAGAGGATGGCCGATAAAGTCCCTTGCTATCTCGCAGCCGCAGCAGCCTCTATTGCTACTGAACCGTCTGTGTTCACTTTTGTTTCAGGAGGGTTCGAAGAAGAATCAGATTCAGACATAGATGGCTGAGCAGGGTGACCATGCACTCCCCAAAACTGAGTGCAAAAAGAGTCCATAACTCTCAGTTTAATCTGAGAGGAAACCGAATGCAGTCTCAGTTTGACTTTCCTTACAATTTTCCAAAACGACGTTCTGCTTACTTATTGGATTCCCTTCATGGCGCCTGGAATTTTGATCACGCCAAACATAGTAAATTACTGCTGTAAAGCAGAGCTTTAGGATCAGGCCAGTAAAGGCCGAATTCTTAGTTTTTATCTTAATTAATCCATCGGCAAACATCATGAAGGTTGGTTGCAGGCTGATCAATATCCACATTTAGAACAGAGCTGAGCCCAAATCCACCCTGCATAGCTGCACTGAAAACAGAGATGTTCGGCACTTTCATCTTCAAGCATGCACAGGCCACAAAGAGTCACGGTGTTGGGATAAAATCTGCTAACTCGATCTGCTGTAAAAAGCCCAGAGTTGAGGGCCATCCAGGCGATAATACTGTGCTTGGGGATATTCAATTTGTTCCGAACGATGCCTGCATAGTCGACCTTAGGATAGGTCTGCCTAATGAGGTTCCAGGCTGTTTTGGAGTTTCAATTTCCATCCGGGCTGAGAGACCAAACGATCCTGTCTTCAACAGGGAGCTGCGGGAGTTCATACAGGGCAATCTCTTGCATTAGACACTGTCCAGCCATTCTGCGGCTAGGAGGAAGGTTCCAATGCCCATTATTAAATCGCTTACTAGAGCATGGTCCGGGAGACCTCTTTCCCTTATAACAGTGACCTCGTACCTGTAGCTGATCGGGCCATTTCTAAGCCACGGACAATGCCACAGCTTTGTGCTTTCGCCATTAAAAATCTGACACTTTCTAGCATTAGCCACATTTTCCCTTACCGACACTCCTCCAAGACTAAGAGCAGTCGGATAGAAGATTAGCCACCCAAATAGAATGTCTCCTGAGATATCTAAAATTAACCCATTGAGTCCAAATGGACCCATTATCATTAACTACTCCCCAGAAAAGCTTTAACATGGCAGTCCTATTCCAGCCCTCAATAGTTCTTAAACTCAATCCACCTTTATCCTTCGGTCTACATTGGACCAGCTGATCGTATGGATCTTATAGGTGGGTTCGGGGTCTGACCAAAAGAAATCTCGAATGCTCAATAAAATGGATTTCAAGATCTTCTCCGGAAGCCTGAAAGCGGACGACCAATAGATGTGAAGGCTTACAAGCACTGAGGAGATGAGCTCCATTCTTCCGGCATATGACAGCAGCCTTCTTTTCCAATTGCTAATTCGGCGATTGAACTTGTCCAAGAGGGGGAGACAGTCGGAGTGTCTCAATCTGGTAGATACTAGGGGCAGTCCCCAGTATTTGAGAGAGAGCTGCGCCTCACGGAAGCCAAGAGTACGAATGATTTTTCGTTTCGCCCTATAACTGGTGGCCGAGAATGATAGAGAGCATTTAGCTTTATTAATCCCAAGACCTGCCCAGCTGTGAAAACTAATTCAGCACTTGGTTGATGGCCAACGCATTACGCACGGAGCTATCTGCGAAAATGAGCACATCATCAGCATATATTATATGATAAACATAGAGTTTATGAAATCTTCTTGAATGGGTGATCCGGTTGTTTTCCCTGTTAAAAGTTAAAAAGCAGGCTGAATATTTCCGGGTGAAAAGATAGGCTCTAAGAGACCTGTCTCAAACCGCGGCCCCCTGAAGAAGCTAGATGGAGATCCGTTAATCATAACTGCAAATGACACTATGGAGATACATTATCTAATCCATCTTACCTAAATTTCAAGAAACTTCAAGGATTCAAGGGTGGGTATTGAGGACAGCATCCCAAGGAACGGAGTCGTACGCCTTGCGAATATCTAACTTGGCGCAAAACTTAGGAGAGCCATCAGGCTCTATGAAAGTTACGGACCAGCCCGTGAGCCAGAAGAATGTTTTCACTGATGTTCCTGCCTTTAATGAAAGCCGACTGATGGGGACCCACCAACTCATCAAGCATTTCCCTAAGCCAAAATTTTTGAGATTTTCTTTACAAGCACGTTGCACAATGAGATAGGTCTGAACTCCTCAACTCCGGGTTATTAACCTTAGGGATCCGCTCAAGGAAAGTGGAGTTGACCCATTTTAACAGTTTTCCACTTCGAAAGAAGTTCTATACAGCTTTCCTTTTCTTATTCCTACTCTTAGTCCTCCCATTAATTACAGCCAATCCTTAAGAAAGCTATCTCACCGGGGTCCGGTTAGTCGACCTAAGCTAAGCACTGTTCAAAATGAGGGGAAATGGCTTTCCCCCGATATTGCTTGCTTCTCTCATTCCTGCCCCACGGCATTCAGTTCAACAGACCAGACGTATCAAGAAAGAATCTTCGATCCAAAGTCAGTTCACAAGGAAAGTAAAGAGAGAAGGCAAGAGTTATATAGTGCGAAGTCTAAAGTATAGATATACTTTATTTGTTTACTGCTCTCTGTACAACATTCATTCTCTAACTGATCTATCTCACTAAGGATGGAACTTGATACAGTGTGAATGGAATGAAGGTGCTCGCTGAACCCATACCATAGATTCTTCGAAAGCTTCTTTATTTGTCCGTCAAGGGCTTCGGCATTCAAAGTCAAACGATTTTCTAGATTATCGAGGAACTCTATCTTACGAAACCGGGTTTGGAAGACGGGATTCTTTGAAGGCCTTTCAGCTTTCAGCCAACTATAGTGTCAAGGAATAGAAATTTTTTGGGCAAGTAAAGTCAAAAGAAAGGGAAAGATTCCTAAAAGTAGTTCCTGACTCAAATCAGTCAACTACGGGCGGTAAAATAGTTTGTAGTGAATCTTCGGCGCAAGCTGTAGGAGTAGGATTAGTTTAGGCGAGGGAAGTAGGTTCAAAGGAGTTGGTAATGCCACTAGGTCAGGTTAGCTAAAGGGACTGACAGGTTTTCCTTAGGTGTCTGCTCTCCGACTAGCAGGCCTATTAACCTTTCTTAAGGCGGGATGGAAGGAGTAGGCTTAGCGGATGGGAATGGCATTTCCGGGAATGCAGTCAAGGGTGGAGGAGCGAAAGAAGTCGAATGAAGAATCTTTCTGAGGAGTGCCCCCAATAGAAGATGGCGTGAAGTACTGAGCCAGGAGAGAATCTTGTCCGGATGGAAGGAGGGTAACCTAACCGGCAACCACATTCCCTATTTCAAGCAAATGACTTTTTAAAAGATAGATTTCTAAAAGGAAAAGCAAGAATCCTAGGGCTTAACACAAGAAGGAGGAGTTCTATCGCTCGTGAACCAGAAATGTTGAGCAACTGAACTAGCGGAAAGAAAAGAATAAGATCCATTTTGGCCAAGAACGAGATTGTGTACTTCTTATGGATGCAGATAGAAAGTCCTTGGTCATAGTCATACTTCACTTGAGGCGATTTAAAACCACTTCAGAGTGTATTCGAAATCCCATTAATTCCTATATATATAATTTTCCATTCCAGCGAAGGATCCCATCGAGTTTCGAATTCGATCATGAAACTTCTTATTGAAAGGGGAAGAATCCTTTCGATGACAGTCGTTTTCTAGTGCAGGAGGCAAATTCTGACTAAGACCGCATCTTCTCCCTTCTATCGTCAGGAGTTCCTAGCTTCGATGCGCTATCAGAAAAAGGGAATTCTCTTCCACTCCCGTAGGAAAGTGGTTTTCTTTTCTTCCCGAGCGTGAGAGGGTGTTAATAAATATTAAGAAAAGAAATTAGATTCCTGGTACAGATAAACTCTATCTGCTCTTGCGCTAGAGCCTGCCGGGAAAAAAAGAAAGAGAAGAGGTTTTTTCTTTGCCAAATGAGCCTGATCAAGCTTTGATTAGATCAACGGGACCAGCTTATTCGTCCAAACATTATATTATATAGGCCTGACCCCTATCCTCTAGTTATGGTTGTGGGAAAGATTCCAAAATAACGGTCGGCTTCGTTACCTATTGATGAGGAGAAGCCTACATTCTCAAGCTATGCCGGTTCTCTTTCTCTATCAATAATCAAAAGAAGTTGAGATTGGCACTTTATCTTGCCTTTTTCTTCGTAATATGCCTATTGGTGAATCAGATGTTCTTCCATTCCCGGCACCAAGCCAAGACTGATTAGCTCGAGTAAAGTGCCCCAAGGGCAAGAAGAGAGGAAGAAGGTGGGATCTTTTCCTTTAGCTTGGCAGTAGGAATTGTCTATGTCTAAAGGCCTAACCGCAATATTAGAACATCATACAGGAATGGTTGGGAGCTCAGGAATAGGCTTTTTGGAAAGCCAACCAGAAGGCACCCGAGGTATATGGTCCTGACTTACCTGTGCGAATGATGGGTGACTTTAGAATCAGATCCAATTGATCTTCCCCGCTCCTCTTAACCGGTAGGCAGGAACACGGAGCGCTACAAGTCCGGATTTATTCAAAGTAGAAATATCATTAGAAAAAAAAGAATAGTTGTGATTCCGACTAAAGAAAGCATTCTACTGAACCGGAGATAACAAGTGTGTCATCTTTTCCGACCCGGGGCACTTAACTACGAATTAAGGAAGGGGGATGAAATCCCGAATTCCTGATAGAACTACTTGAGAGAAAAACAACAGCTACTCCTAACTACCAAGAGTTGGGCTTTCGCCCCAGGGAATCAATTCCCAATGCCCAGTGCTTTCTCTGAGTGAGAAGGTATGCAAGTCTAAATCAGACGTATGTGAGATTCCAATCCTTTAGAAGCTAACTGAGCTTACTAGTGTCCTCCCCTATAGTTGAGTTCAGGCTTCTCTGCCTCAATGTGCCGGTTCTCACTTACTATATCTATATGCTATTTTGCTACCTACCATCCTGACCTGATAGAGAGTCTAAAGCCACACGTAGTCAGTAGTTTCAATCCAGTCCGGATCCGGAGGCAAGGTAGCTGGCTCGTAAAGCCATATCCCGTATCGGGCTCCTTGGGAAGAGTTAGGGAGGCGCAAAGACCGTTTAATTGACTCAACTACGTAAGCAACTAACATCTCTGCTTCCTCAGATCTTTCGGATTTAGTGTGTTTGGGGAGGAGATATTAGTCATTCTCTTTCTATCCGATGGTGAGATTAATCGATCTATTTGCATTACAGTCCGAGAGTTCATTCTTTTCAGTGTCTGAAGTCGGAGATGCGTCATTCTATGACGTAGTTTTCCCGAGGAAGAAGAAAACAAGTAGCTTCCCATCCTGTCTGCGACTGACTAACATGAAGTAGAAAGCGCAAGTAATCTTTCCATTTTGACACCGCCAGAGATGAGATTGATAAGCCGTAAATCAGTTCGAAAGCTATCTTAGTGGGAAAGCAAGAAGTCATGGGCTAGATTGAAGCTAATAGAATATAACGATCAGAACAGGAATCACCCTAAACTATGGTTTGGAAGCCTTTGATCGACCTCTGAAAGAACATTTTAGATAAGAGACCTTCTCCCGCATAGAGCGTAAAGGACTTGGGGGTGCAGGAAGAGGCTGTCAGAGAAGTCTCTTTCCCCGCAAAGCAGTAGCAAAGGATGATTGACTTAAGTCACTAAGAGGAACGAA